>CM076584.1:22140536-22604470 GCA_034641835.2 Pinus albicaulis | reverse complement strand
GGTAAAAGATTTATTATATATAATACATATAATGTTTCATTTTTTTACATCATGTATATGATCATATTCATTTAAGTCTTATTATTTCATCGTTTATTAATTAATATAATTTACCATGGTTATAAGTTATATTTAATATTGGTGAATTATTATTTTTTATTCAGGTGCTCAAGATTATGAGGCACTACTTTTATACATTGCAAACAATCTTGAGTGGATGAGTGAATGGATTGAAACATGTAAAGCACGTAACGACAGTAGGTTATCATGGAAACTACTGTCTGAATTTATTAGAGAAGCGTATCGTAGTGGAGATGGAAACGTTACGGACAGGGAAATTGATTTAGCATATGGTTTGAAAGATAGAAAGGTAAGAAATTAATTCACCTATTTTATTCATTACTTATTTTATATTATATTTATAATGTGACAACAAGTTTGATTTTTTAGATAATTTTCAAGCTGTGTAAATTATATGATTAATTATTAATTGAGAATGCATCTTTTTCATGTTTGGCATATTGCAGTTGAAACACCACAAGGCTATGTGGTGCAATGGTCGTAAATTTTGCGTTAAACAGTTGGATGATAACAGGAAAACTTCTGATAGTGGGATAACTGCAGTATTCCAGGTCACTAATGTTTCCTCCAGGAGTGACAGACATCCTCGAGAATCTAAAAATAGATATTATGGGTTTTTAGATGATATAGTTGAGTGTGACTTTAATTCCTTCAAAATAGTTTTGTTCGACGTCAAATGGTATAGGCTACGAATGAATGTACGTGATGATGATAGAACACTTATTCAACATGAAAATGGATTTCCAATGGTTAAAACATCGTAGTTTGAAGCAGGAAAAGATCACTATGTTTTTCCAAGCCAATGCAAACAAGTCTTTTACTCAGAGGTTCCAAGTGAGAACGAATGGTCATTTGCTATTAGATATGATCCAAGAGGAAGGCCAATAGAGTATACTGTAGAGGAAGAAGATGATATTGATCAAGAAGAAGATGATGTAGTGGCAGATGAGCAGGAAGATGCATTGACAAATGAAGAAGATATATTAGAAGATGAACCAGGCATAGGAGATGAGGCAACAATTATTGATGATGATGTCGATGAGGATATTATTGAAAATGACATAATTGATGATGATTATGACATGGTCGATCATTTCAACACCATTTCTGAATCAGATGTTGATATAGATGTCGATCAGTTGGATGAAGATCAAGAAGATACAGAAGAAGAATATTGATACAGATGTTATGTTCGAGTATGAGCTGGTATGTTATAACTTTATATTTTAATATGTAGGAATTATTTTCTTTAAATAATTTACTAATTATGTGGGTTTGTTGCATGTTGTTTATTATTTCAAACCAATAAATAATGGCCTTACTATTGTACAAGCTAAACTAAAATTATGTATTTATACAAACACATATTGAAAATTTTGTTTACGACCTTAATTAATTTTTGGTTTGTTTGTATTCTATTTCATAGATTGGGTATTGGGAAAATGAGAGTGATGTGAGGGGGATGGGAGGGGCCATATGAGCTTCCACCTTCACGTGGTTGGCCCTGTTCAGTAGAGAATAAATTATTCTTGAAACCAAGACAAGCTCATCCATCTTTATTTGCATTATCGTAAATGTCATCATTGTTCTCAGATTATTGCAGCGCCAAAATTGTTGAAATTTTTAGAAAACATTAGGTCACCTATGAAATGATATTACCGTGCACCATTATCTTTATAAGCCAAGAGTGACCCGTGAATGGGGCCATTAACATTGATTATATGTTTCTCGAAAAGGTCTTCAGTAAAAAATTAATTAATATATTCCATTGTAATTCACGATTAATTCCTTCCAATCTCAACAGATTCAACACCATTTGGGAAAAAAGGTTCACTACCTCACGGAGTTCTATTTGTAAAAAATTACCAACAGAAAATCCACTCACGAATTTGCTCAATTTTCACTCATGTGTGCTCTATTCTCTCTGCAAATTATTCTTCCTCACTTCTCAGGCACTCAACACCTCCTCTATACTCATTAATAAAATTGTCCACTCAGCCCCCACCTACATTTACTTGCTCTAGCCAAGGAATACTTGTGATTTTCTTGGCCTATAATATGGGTTTTCGTAGGTCGATCACATAATGTGAAATGGGTATTGCTTGTACTCTTGGCAATCAACATCTAAGGTAATAGGATTTGGAAGAGGTCCTTACCTTCACAACAAGATGATGTGATCATTAACAAAACCTTCAATTGTAATGACATCCTCAATGCTTTTGCGCTCATTTAATATCCTTTTATTCACTCTTTAAATAGCATTATAAAGAAATTATATTTTACTTTTCATTTGTTTAAGATTTTTCAAATTCGAACATTTTTTAACCTCTTCCTTGTAAATATTGCTAGCAATCATCTCTTTCACATAACATAAGTCTTAAGACACATGGAATTTTATCCTTTTCCTTCACACAATGTAAGTCTTAACCGACATGGAATCTCACCATTGGGAATGCCCAATTTTAAATATGGTGAAACCTAATGGAAAAATTAGCTTTATGTTAGAATAAAAGTGCATTTATTTTAGGAATTGTCCAACGAGGCCATAATTTTGTCCGGATGACGATTTTCTTGCTAGAATATGACAATAAATTCTTCAAAAAATCCCACTATGGTAGTGTTTAAATTGTTCTTTTGATGACGAAAATGGATTCAACACCATTAAGGACCCTTGGGGCACCAAAAATCTTGAAGATTGACAACTATAACCTAGATTTTCAATAACTTCCACTAGATTTTCGCAAAATCATGCTAGAATTTCTATTGTTTTAAGGATGAAATTCTGGCTTCATTAGACTACACGCTTCTTTTATATGAGGTTTAAGAATATTCCCTATATATTGTGTTGTTAGAATGACATGATAATGTTTAGCCATAATGTAAACACATGATTTCATGGTTTTATTCCCAGTTGTCCTCCTACTTCTTTGCATTTTATTTTTATAATTGAATGGTATTTCCCTTCACTTATTGTTAATTATTTGGAATTTTATAATTCAATAACTCTAGGGGATGTTATATCCTCTTCACAATCTTGCCTCTTTATAATAATTGAGCTTACTTGACTTTACCTAGAGTTTCTTCAAATCAGGGTTTCATTACCTTGTAGATAAAATTGAGGATATAAAAGGAATGTGCCACTACTTTCCTTAATTGGATCCAAACACATTAAATCTTCCAATGTAAATGCTAAGAAGTTATATGATGAATGGCGATGGTTTGAATAATTTTTTTAAATGGCCAACATGATTAATGGTTTGAGTTGTTCAAAATAAAATGATTACCTTTTAAGTTTTTAAAAGAAATGATATAGCGTACATTTTTAAAAGAAACAATATAGTGTAGGCCAACAACATTTGGGATTTTTAGTGCAACGGGATTTGATATGTAACACAGGGAAGTAGGGTTTTAAAAATTTCCTGGGAGGGTTCATCCATTTTCATTTATACAGAGGACATGGAGACCACAGCTGAGTCCCAACAAGTAGGTCTGGTTTTAATTAATCGTCATCTTCCTCCTCTAGCAGAGGCGGTGGACATTCAAAATGTCGATGTTGAGGTCAAAGCAAGACAGGGAAGTAGGGTTTTAACAGTTTCTTGGGAGGGTTTCAAGAAAGCAGGAGCGGCACAAATAAGAGCCGCAACAGACAAGAAGAGCGAGAGGAGAGGCAAACCCTTGGTCTCATCCTCCTCTGTGGGGATGAATTGGTTACTATGACAGTCGAAGGCCCGCCCCCGCCTGATGAATCACGAGTCAAGACTGCCGCCACAACTCAGGAAGGTCCCGACTTAGGTAAAGTAGCGGGTAGAGGAATCCCCACAGTTCCCCTTGTTCAAGCGCAGTCGGGATTAGTTTGTCCCGTTAGAGGATGTGGAGGCCATTCACCAGGCATGATGCAACCCTAGATCTCAAGGCCTCCCATTCTGCAGGTCTTGGTGCCCCCCATGACTTATTCTACCCCAATGCCATGTTTTATTGGCCCTCCACCACCATTTTCATCGTAGGGAGGTCCTCCAGGCCATCTCGGGATTATGTGTCCTCCTCCACCCAGGCTTGGAATGCCCCCTCTTCCACCTGGCGGTGGTGACCCTCCTATGTATGGTGATCCTCCTCATATGCAGCCGAGACCTGACATGTTGCCTTTGCCACCTAGTCAGTAGCAGTAACAACAACAACCACCTCCTAGACATCAGTAGCAACAACTATCAATTGAATCAGGTATTTTGTTAATTTCCATGCATATTTTTGGTATATGAAAACGTCTTTTTATGCTTTCCAGCAGGATTGAAAAACTAATTTCACCATTTCAAGTCATGAGTATTTGAATATTTTCCATTCTAATGATAAAATAAGTTAGCATCTCCAGCTGGGGAAAACCGAAATCATCGCAAACATTAAACTTGATAATCCTCCTCCAACTTATATTAAGTGAAGATAATTTCATGGAAAAAATTAATAGGCAGAGATTTTGTAGAATTTGTAGTTAGTTTAGCTACTACACTTTGCCTTTACTTTGATTAAGTTGATAGTACTGATCTTTTTTTTTTTTAAATTAGGGACCTTTTGCAAGAGTATATTTTTATTTGTATAGAACATTCACAAAAGCATCTTATTCTAGCCTTACAGACCTTATTGTATTTTCTATTAGGTGTATTCCTTATTAATCACCATATTCCATGCTGAAATGCTAAAAACTGTTGCCTTGATTGAATATCTATACATATACATTTTCTTCTGTTTAGGAAATAATAGGTTTTAAACCATTTCACTGTGTGGTTACCATATTATATACATTTTTTGGCATAAATTTTTTTCTTTAATTATTAATATAACAGTAATGTACAAACATGGCATTGTTTTACTAAATTAGGGTGTTGTGTGGTGCTCACCACAAGCTTAGGTATACCATGCGAAAGATGCCTTAATAAATGCCATAAATACCTAAGGGCATAGAAGTTAACAAAACTGTCACCTGGGCATATCCAATGACACTAACATTCCAAAATTTCCAGCTGGCACTTAACCATTAAAGCTGATAAAGTCTTGCCTTATGGTATGAAAATAAATAAACACATTTTTCAAATCCTAAAGGAGTTGTTGCTGGGTTGAGACTTGCATCGGGAGAGTTTTTGTTGTCCTTGGGAGTGGGCCTCCAGCCATGAATGGTTGATTCAACATTAATTATAATAGGCCACTGCCCATCATTTGTGACTTGTTTGTTTCTGCAACACCACCAATCACCCAATGGGGCATATTACTATCTTTCTAACCTAGCCTTTGAAAATTTACCTCGATTCTACTCTATTTTACACGTTCAATGCACAATATTATGCAATGCATCCTATTCTTAACCTTTGCAGCATAGATAATTCATAAACATGTAATCTACAAAAAAACACAATAGAACATAACATTTTTCTTTGAGAAATGACACCAATTGGCTTCAGACCTAGATGTCCCGCTCAACAATAGACTATGCTACTCATATCTCTTAGTAGTGGGTCATCCCAGAGTTGTGGTCAAGAATATATCAGGGTAAAGGGCTACCTAAGCCAACTATGGTCCATAGCTGCACCAATATGGTAGTATACCAAGGTACTTAATTCCAACATCTTCCAATCGAATTTCTCTCATCCCCCATTTGCCTTCAAAACCCATGGTAGTGCATCCCTTCCTCTGCACTCGTAGTCCATTAGGTTGTGGCACTACAATCAAAGGTTTCCAACTCATAGTGGCTAGGGATGTTCCAAAGGCCCATGGCTCCTGGGAGTTCCAAATCCACCACACCCAAATCCACCTAGGATTGATAGGGTACGAAATTCACATCGTAATACAACATTGGCTGGAGTTGCAGAGAAACCTTAGGGTGGAGAAAAAACTTTGGATCCCCTAAGACAAGGGTGGGGATGTATATCTCTAGTTGGGAGGAAAATTGTGAAACATATCCCTATGCCCATCCTGAGGTGTATCAATAACTATGATACCCATAACTTATTCAATACAACACTCTGCAAAATAGGGTTACAAAATGGTAATCATTGCCTAAAATTTAGGACATATTGAAGCCATAGGCAAGCATGGATTATGTTTTATATTTCACCATTGTGGCAGAAATTGCAGTCGCGACAATGTTGTACATTTAGGTATGGGTTTGTGATCTTCAACGTTGTTGTACATCTAGATCCCACACACACACACACACACACACATATATATATATTAAAGTTGCCTCCATAGGTTGAATGACCTACATAGGAGAACATCAGACTTGAAGTAAGGAATTAGTTCCCCTTAAGACTAGGTCACCATACTTGAAACAGTGGTGCCTGACACTTGAAGGAATTCATGATATCATAATAATATACGATGTCGTAGATGCAGTTTAATTTCGTTCTAGCCTTAGACATGCTCCAATATATATGCATATAATTTGACAATGACTTATAATAACCATGTCCCTTACATCTACATGGATAGACTCAGATATCATTTATAGAGTTTACCTTAGATTTACATGCCCTATTTAAAGGTTATGTACTGGAGCAGGCCTAGAATGGGTTGTCAACAAACCGTGACTAAGATAGAAGAATCATTTCAAAAGTAGTGGACTGAGACCCATTACCTATCTTAATCACTATAGTGTCGAGTATAACATTAATTGAGATACTTAAGTTTGTCTAGGATACTTGTATGGATACTAACCTCGGTACTATATGTTATATTTTCATAATAGAATGATGCTCTGTGTGTGATTTTATATGATGTCATGGTAGAGCATGGTCCAATTTCAATATTGCACCTGGGTAGTAACATAGAATAATATATGAATAGACATTGTTTGTATTTTCATAGGCATAGTGGTACAACCAGAATTAATACAAATCCTTAGTATATTAACATGAACTAATTATATCCCATTTTACAATTAGAACTTAAGGTTATAAATATGGTCTTGTTCTTTAAGTGCTCTGTGCATAACAACTACATAACACTTTAGTCTATTACTTCATGCTTATAGTTGGGTGAAGAATTCCCTTTTTGCATTGAGTGCTAGTATGAGGAACACTGGAAGGCTATAAAAGAGATAACTGATTTTCTTGAAAGTGCCTCTAATGGTTTCTATTACATGTAGATAAATCCTAGGATTTATGCACATTTAGAGTGATATTATTTATGCACAATATTAGTTATATTAATTGTAGCTACAAATCCTTAGTATATTAACATGAACTAATTATATCCCATTTTACACTTAGAAATTAAGGTTATAAATATGGTCTTGTGCTTTAAGCAATTTTTCATAACAACTACATAACACTTTAGTCTATTACTTCAAGCTTATATTTGGGTGAATAATTCCCTTGTTGCATTGAGTGCTAGTATGAGGAACACTGGAAGGCTATAAAAGAGATAATTGATGTGCTTAAAAGTGCCTCTAATGGTTTCTATTACATGTAGATAAATCCCAGGATTTATGCACATCTAGAGTGATATTATTTATGCACAATATTAGTTATATTAATTTTATCTCACTTTAGCTCTATTCCTGATGTAACATTAATTAATGGTGGCCTATGATAACTTTGTCTGTGTCAGTTCATTGTATAAGCTTGGTAGACATTTCATTTTTATATGACTTATCTAATAACTACACAACCGCCAGTTTTCTAATACATATGTATACAGTTGAGAAGTGATGCTCATTAGACTTCTCTCATAGACAATCAAAGAAACCTAAGGCAGTATGAAATATTTGTAGCTTCCTAATTATGTAGCCATCATGTGATATTGTTATGCATTACGTTGTTAGAAGCATTTATACAAACTGATAATAAATGAAAATAGGCTATCCAAGTTGGGCATGATGCCAAGGTGTTGCCATGGTGTATTCATGCTTGGACATGATGTCAAGTATTAGTCTAAATTTAACATTAAACACGGTGTATTTTTTAATGGAAAAAATATTATAAATAATAGACACGTATTATTTCCAGAGGTATCCTTTATGGATATACCTGATATTGTTATTTACCTTAGTAAAGGGTACAAGGTGATATTATCAAATATTTTTAGTTATGTTTTATTGTTGGAAAGTTTGTCTTGCTACAACGGAAAGAAAATGGAGTCATGTTTTAATGACTGGGCAGTTTGCCTTGCTACAACAACAAAGAAATGGGGTTGTGTTTTAATTATTGGGTAGTGTGTCTTGCTACAGTAGCAAGGAAATGGAGCCATGTTTTAAATACTGGGAAGTATATCTTGCTACAGTAACAAGGAAATGGCCATCACTAAATTTCACATCTAGTGGCTCAACACTATTACCATCACCAACTTATTGCCCATTGACCACCAAACTAGTGGACTTATCCAACTTTGGTGCTTGTGTTAACCAATTGAAATTAGTTGTGCATTTTTCCTTTAAAATTTTGCAAAAGATAGTTGAGTCAGTTGAGTCATAGAGTCTTTTACACTGTAATGATAGCATAAGACTAATTGGTATAATTTGTGTGATTTTCATATATAGTTGGTCTTTATATGAGATATTTCCATCACTTGAGTGTGTAACCATGCTAAGCACTAGTACAAAGACATTTCCATCACTTGAGTGTGTAACCATGCTAAGCACTAGTACAAAGACATTCCGTTCTTGATATGGTACACTACAAGGAAAACACCCTCTAGCGGATGTTTTTGAGGAACCCCACAGAAAAATACCCCATACATCCGTTTCTAGCGGAGGTTACTATAGGAGGTTGGCGGGCGAAGGGTTTTGCGGATGTTTTCCTCTCGGTGCGCTTATCATTACACGTCGCCCCGGTGCTCTGGAACCTAGAAAGCACCAGTGCAGACCAAAAAATTGGCACACCGGACACCGTGCACTCCGTACACACCCGCTCAGTGCATCTTATTATTCTATAGCACCGGTGCGTCACATCTCTTCCGCACCGGTGCATTATAAAACACCGCGTCAAAACCGAAACCACCTGGTGCGGTAGAAAGAAACCACATCGGTGCATCATAATACATCGCGCCAAAACACAAACCGACCGGTGCATTTGTAAGAAACGAAATCGGTGCGCCTATAAACCACGCGCACCAGTAAAGGGTTAAATTAAAAAAAAAAAATTATGGCAAAAAAACCCGGATTTTTCAGTTTTCTAGTGCTCGTGAGCTCTCAATTACCGGTGCGCACCCTACCATAGAACACACCGGTGTGCATGAAACACTGGCACACCAGATAGCTTGCATGACGTACACACACCTCCGAGGCGTCCTATTACTATAACGCACCGGTGTTTCACCACTCTTCCATGCCGGTGCATCATAAAACACTGCGCCAAAACAGAAACGCATCAGAATAACGTTACATAAAAAAAAAAAAATTAAGGCCAAAAAACTGGTGCTTTACGACTATTCTGCACCGATGCTTTACGAATATTCTGACCCAGTGCATCATCAAAATTTCGCGCCAAAACTGAAATATCCTGGTGCGGTGTTAGGGAACCGCCCCGTTTCATTATAAACAACGCACCAAATTTGACACAACCCGGTGCAATTGTAGGTAAGCATACTGGTGCACCTATAAAACCCTGCGCACCAAAAAAGGGTTAAATAAAAAAAAATTACGGCCAGAAAACCTCATTTTTCACTTTCCTCAATGCTCCAGAGCTCTCAAGCACCGATGCCATTTCCCCTTGTCTGAGCCGCCCTTACATCGATGCTCTCATTGCACCCATTGCACGCACTGTTGCTCTGCATTGGCCACCAATCTCCAGCTTGCATTTTGAAAAACGGTGGGAAAATTTTCTTTTGCAAATTTTACAGCCAATATGCTTCCTCGACGGCGAAATGTACAGGTATTTTTCTAATTTTTCCATAATTAAGCCTTTTAGTGGATTAGAAATTGAAATAACCTTAAAAATAACCATTTAAAAAGAAAAAGAAAAAAAATTGTCGCGTGGTATACCGGAGCTGTTCGGCTTGCACCAAATAGCAGTGCTACCTGTAAAATTTACAGGCTGCACCGCCACCGGTGCTAATGGTATCCGCACCATTTCCAAGGCGGTACCGAAAGGCGCCCCAAATAATTTTAAAATAAAAAAATAAAAAATAAAAGGCGGTGCGCTCATTTATCCAGGTGCACCATTGACTACGGGAATCACAGTGCAGTGTGTTGACGGAATTATCCACCCCGGTGTATGTCAGCACACCGCATTCTGAATTCTTGGAGGGTCAACAGTGTGGCCGGGTAAAAGACCACACCGTCAACTATGTAATTGTCATGAAGTCGGTGCGCTGACAGGACTATACGCATCGGGGCGTATATTTCAGTCAGTGCACTGTTATTCTGAACTTTGATAAATTTAACGGTGCTTGAAAAACAGACATCTGCACCGAGGCCGGTGCGTTGTATTTCATTAGGGGCACCAGGACCAGTGTGCTACATTCTTAAGACACACCGCGACCGGTGCGTGACTGTTTTTTATGGCGCACTGACTTGTCTGTTTGTTTTTTTTCAAAAAAAAAATATTTAATATGCCAATGATTCAGAGAGAAGAGGAGGAATAGCAGCAACAAAATGCTGAATAGTATGACATGATTTGCCAATGGGAGGCCCGAGAGAGGGAGAGAGATGTGTTAGGCACCTATAAAATTGTCATATCAAATGGTGGCTAAATCGTTTTTTGACCCTTCAAGAAACAAGTTTTATTGCTAAAAAATGTTATCTCTTGAAGCCTTATGAAGACATCATGCCCTCTGTTTAAACCTTCACTATTGTTTCCCTTTCAAAATACTGAAAATCTGTTATTTTCATAGAGAAAAGACTGCAGCTGCAAAATCCCATTTTTCCCCTCCTTTCACTCAAAAATAACCTTCATTTTATTCCCTTTTTCCCCCATCAAATTCCTCTATTTTTCATTTATTCCCCTTTCCCCTTCATGAAAATCCTTTTACAAGGTTTAAAACTCAGTTTTTGACCTTGCCGAAACCCCCAAATCCATCAAAAACCTTGAAAATTTTCATAAAAAATAAGTTTTTTTACTATGGACTTAAGCCCCTTCGGGCTAAGTCCTAACCACTTCCCCACCATATGCCCACGCCCTGGAAATAGGCACTAGACGCATCAGGCGCTTATCGCATCGGAGAAATCGGAGCGCGCAAGTCTATTTGTTATGTTGAAACATCCGATGCGATTGGCCCTTTTATATAAGCCCCTGATCCCTTTGTCACTTCACAAAACCCAAAGGTTCGCAATCGGGCACTTAAACACTTCAATAAACCATTCCCAATTCTATTTTTCCTTTATGAAGTCATAAAAACCCATTTTTTAATGTTATAAAGGAAACCCGCTGGTTCATGTTTTTCAATGAAAAGCACCGTTGATCTTTTCCCGATCAAACGGTCCATATAATCTCGCATCGGAGATTTTACAAATGGGTAGATCGAAAAGCCCATCTCGTTTGTCCCAATGCCGATTAGTTCTTTGTATTTAAGCCTCGGGCCTTTGCTACTTTATAAAACCAAGTTCCCGCAGACGGGCGCCAAACCTTATATATATAACCTGCCCGAAGCTGAAAATCCTTTGTATTTCATTAATTTTTTGGTTTTTTATGCTATAGCGTGGCCCGCCATTCATTTTTTGGAGCCCTTCCCGACCGTTGATCTTTGTACCAATCAATGGCCTGCGCAATATCGCATCGGGAGATCTCATTGGTCGCGCTTGATATTTTATTTACCGCCCCCGATTGGTCGCCTTCCAATCCATTATCAACCGTCGATCTGATCTGCAGATCGACGGCCCATAGCCAATCGCACCAGCACCCTTTCAACCTTTGCCTCCTCTGACTGCGAAGCTCCGATTGTAGCTGGGCCATCCACGTGTCAATATCCGACAGCCCAGATCAATCCTTCCGACCTTGGCTAAAATTCATGCACCCCGCTTCATAATGTTTTTTGGCCAATCTTAGTCGTTGATCTATGCATATCAACGGCCCACATTCACCCTTCCTCCGCCTCATATTTTATTTCTTTATACCCAGATTCAATCTCCACTGTTGATCCTTTACATCTAACGGCCCAGATTAATCCCAACAGCCCAGACCACTGTGGGTCCTGCCTCCCTCCAGATTTGATCTCAGCCATCCAATCTCAAATCTAACGACTCAAATTAAAACTACCTTTCTCTGTCCCCACCTCATTCCGCCCACGCATCTTATCAATATCACACTCACTCCCCACCGTTAGATCTGAGGCCCCAGATCTAACGGCTGACGTTCCATATCGCGTAACTTTGAGCACGTCTGTTAATCTCCAGAAATCACGCGAAATGGGCAGTATTCAAATTCCACGTGTCAGGCGGGAACACATATCGCATTCAAAAAGGCAATACCGCCTACCCGCCTTATCACTGCACGATACTGCTGGTTTCTTGGACCAAAACCACCCTTCGCCATTTGCACTATGATCTATTGCGTTCCTCCTTGACTGTTGATCTCTGCAGATCAACGGTCTCAGATCATTTTCGTGTTGTTTCATCGCCCTCTGCCTTTTCCAAAGGGTTTTTCAACAAGAAATCTCTGTCGTTGATCTCATGGGCCGATCTCATCCAATGGCCCACGATCTTCTAAGAAACCCCAATTTTCCTCAAATGCGTTTTTCCTCTGCCCAAAGGGATTTTCGTTATTTTCCTTTGTATTTCTTCTATTTTCACGACAAGCAGCCCTTTTTCATTATATGAACCCGGATCAATCCTGACCGTTGATCTCTGCAAGATCAATGGCCCTAACTTAAAATCTCCACCATTTTCTCCCACCGCTCTTCGTCTGACCCCGCAATCAAATCTCCACCGTTGGATGTTGTCATCCAACAGCTATTCTCCAAGCCAAAGCCTCCAAAGAATTTTTTGCCAAATACGCAAGATTTATTAATTCTTATTGGTTTTATGCAGGTATTAAATTTTTTCAAAATAATTTTAAAAGAGAATAAAAGCTGAGGATGATGATCCTCCAGGTTTTCATTAATCAAAAGGATTACTACGAAGAGTTCAACGCCACGTTTCATCGGTGAATCATGAGCACTGATGCCATATGAACCCTCTATGGAACCTGCACATCAACAAGACACAGTGAAGCATGATTAAATCAAAGAGTATCAGTATTGAAGACCAAATCAAGCCAGAGATAAAGAATTAAAGATAGAATCGCAGATTTGGTGGATTACGACTAAGGTCGAAAATCAGAAGCCTAATCCACTAAATTAAACACATTTAAAAGAAAATCAAAAAATCTATCACACAGAGATGCCTCCACCGCCACATCATAGGCTAATTGATTCCTCTGAGCTACCAGATTGCCAATTGTAGCCTCAAAGAATTCAAACAGAGGGCCGAGTAATGATCAGAACAGAGGATATTTTCCTCAATACAGTTGAACAGTTATTTCAGCCAAAAGGAACTTATTGCAAAATATCAGCAGAGTTATTACAAAATGACACAGAGCCTTAAAGTCAACAAAATCTCCCAAGCGAGCTTAATACTTAATGTAAAGCCAATTATATCTGTAAACTTCTTCATTGAGCCCCTCAAAGGCTGAGAAGCATTAAAAAAGTATTAATTGAGCCTGTAGATCTTTTCTCTCCTTTGACCTCCTCATTCCTTCTATAAAATCTTCTTGAGGAGCTCATTGTAAAAGGTTGGTTGGTCACTAGTTGTAATACTGAAAACTCTCTAAAATAATATATAGTCTGTTGAAGTTGAAGAAGAAATTGAAGTCTTGGAAGCCCTGATGATGTTGTTGCATGCTTGTTCTTGAGAAGGCTCTATCATTGGATCCATGAGCTTGGCTGATTGGTGAATTATTCTAAACTGTTAATGTTTTCCCTTGTTTTCATTTTGTCCCATAATTTCTTACTACAGTAGGATGACATTTTTAGGCTAAGAAATGACTCTTGGAAGCACCTTAGACCTGTTTATCCTTCATTGTTTTATGTTTTCTTCTGCTGAGGTATTTTAGAGTCTTCAATCTCTCTCTTTAGTCCTCATGCTCGTTTATTTCTATAATAGCTCAAATAGTTGGTTTCAGCATGATTTATGGTTCTCCCTGCTTGTCTGCTATCACTTGAAATATGTTATTAAAGTCTCCCTTTGAAGTACCATTGTTTTAAGTTAGCCAAAGAAGTTTGTTTTGATCTTGCCCTTTGTCATTGCTTGAACAGTTGTTTTGAAGGTCTTTATAGTTGTGATAATAGATGTTTTTAGGTGTTCCCTCTTCTATGACTACAATTATCAGTGAATATTTTATGTGTTCTAACTCCTTTTAAATAAAATCTTTGAGGAAATAGGGTGTTCCCCGAATCTTAGATTTTATTTTAAAATTTGTCTTAAAAGTCATCCTTTGCTTAAAGTGTGGTTTGTAAAATTTATGGTTAGCCCTGTCTATCAAATACCTCTTTATGTTCAAGTTATGTTTTTAAGTTCCCTTTGTTGAGAATTAAACTTCTCTTTTCCAAACCATTAATGTCCATCTCATTCACAAACTAAAGGATCTTGTGGCCAAGTTAGATTTTCCCTTTGATATCCCATATCCACTTATGAGCCTGTTACCAACTTCATCTTGACTCCATTGCCCAATGAAACTGACACTCCTTCTTTCTATCTATCTTTCTTGGACCTTTCATGTTCTGCAATACCAATTCAACCAAACAAACACTTGCACTTAATAACTAGTCTAAAATCAATACTTTAAAGCAATCAAGACATATCTTTGCTAAAACATTTGAGAGATCCCTCTCTGAGAAAAGGAGGACTAGATCATGGAACTATAAAGATTGGTTTGATGTTGCCTTGTCTTTTGATTTTCCAATCTATCAAAACACAAGACACCAACATAATGGCGATCATGGTGGGACCCTTCTGAGTTAGTGACAATCTAAGTACATCTTAGGACTCCAGAAAATCCCTTATCTTCAAGAATATCCAGTGATTATTAGCCACCTCATCGCCACCAAAATAATGGCGATCACGGTGGGACTTTGAGTTCATAGTTTCCTAACAAGCTCTTATTGACTCATTAGTCTTGCAAACAACCATAGAAACTCAGAAAAACCAAAAAATATTTCAGATTTGCTTCATAATGAACATGGTGGTGGACAATAAAACCTTTTACCTCCAAAAGAGCTAAAAATTTCCACCTGGTGACTCCACTGGCCTCCAGTAGGCCTATTATCCTTCCAGTCCTTGTAGACTCCCTTGGGAATGCATTGAGCAAACCCAATCATGCTGTTGGTGGACAGCAAAGTTCAAAATCTTCCACCTGGCGACTCCACAATTCCAAAATACCTAATGACTCCACTGGTAAAAGACTCTAAACTGGTTGAAAAGATACAGTGACCTCTTTATTATAAACATGGATCAAAGTATGGACAGAGAAGCTAAAATAAACACATTATTGAACCTAATTGGAAAAATAATGTACATACTTGATAAAAGATTAGAAAGGCATGAGGATGATATAGATGTTGATTATCCAGAGCCACCTATGCTTTTCCCAGATCAAACACAAACTCAACCATTACAAGACCTAGACAATGAGCAATATATAGATGATGATCAAGATTTTATAGAAGAAGGTGACCAAGATTATAGAGAAAACAATAAAGAAAAATTACTGATCATGATGGAGAAGATGGTGTACATGCTTGGGAAAATATTTGAAGGGTATGAGGCTAACTTAGATATTGATGATCTAGAGCAGCCCATGTTTCTTTCAAATCAAGAACAAACTCAAACGCCATAAGATGTGTATGATGAACAAGATTACAAACAAAGCAATGAAGAAGGTTGTCAAGAAATTCCTGATTACCTACCTATATCTTGTACAATGCTATTAAGAGAACTTCATGACCAAATTGCAAAAACTAATAGTGAGCAGTGCCTTGAGGAAAACATAAGCCATTTTGAATCCACAAAATCTGAAATAGGAGAAGAGACAACACAACTAGAGTCTCTGCCTTTATGTCATCACTCATTTCAGATTATTAAAGAAGAGTGGCATCCTGATAATCTATTAGAAACAACTCCTGAATCCCATATTCTAAATAACTGTCACAAAAATCAGGAGGAGTTGTTTAAAACTGAGGCAGACCAGGAAACCTAAGAGAATCCTCAAAGATCCCCTGCAAACACAAATGAAGATCCCTTAGAAGAGGCTCAAGAATACATCAGGCCTCAAAATCAGCAAACACAAGAGAAAGAAGACTGTTGTACATCTGTCCTAAGCAAAAAGAAAATTCCTTCTCTTCTAACAGAAGAAGAGATTGATCTAATATTGAACAGACAGCCAGCCTCCAAACCTTCATTTGAACAAAACACTTCTGCTCATCTACTTACTGAACCTTGTTGTCTTGAATCAGAAAAAAAAAATTGTAGAAAAGCTCAAATAAAAACAAACTGATAACCCAATATGTTTGATTGGTGACATTGTTTATACTAATGATTTTTCGACTTCTGATCAGTCTGATGATGATGATGAACTCCAAAAAGAAACTAATCATGCAGGCAACTAGCAGTTGATTGTTGTCATGAATTTCATTATCATCAGCTTGAAAACATCAATCAGCCAATCCAATCCATCAGAAATAGCTTTCACATAATTGGGAATCAGCAATCTATTAGTTGTAAGGTTGAGATTAAAAAGCAAGAGGAATTTCTTGAGCAGGATGAAGATAAGGAGCCTTCTCTTGAAAGGATTGAGGTAATAAAGGATACCCCTACTCAAGAATATGATGATCCCTTTACAGAGTACAGTCCACTAAATTAGAACATATCAGGACTACAAGAGGACAACATTGCAATATATGATGAAACCTCTAGTTCAGATAATGATGAAGATGAAGAAAAGGTTCTTTCTCAAAAGAATCTTTGCCTTGATCCAATGGAGAAAGAAGAGATGATCCTGGTAGAACCATGTCTTCCAAATACTCTTAGCCAGGCATTATTTCAAGATCCCTATGCTCACTTCTTGAAGATATTTGAAGAAGGGATAAAGGTTATTAAGAGCCGTGCATTACCAAAGGCAGGAAGATTATTTAGCACTGCTGCTAAAAAACAAAGGGAATGGGAGTGGCCCTATTTGTCCAGCCTGCCCAAAGAAATGAAGAAGGACCAATCATGGAATCATTTACTGGATTGGTTGTACTGGAAAAGAGAGTTCATTAGCTAAACATGTAAATATTCCAAGCTCGTGTAGGTTAGATAGGAATGTCAATAAAGCTCAGCCTTTGAGCATTTAGTTAGTTGTTGATTTTTTCTTTTGAAGAAAGAAAGGAAAACTACAAAAACAATAAAAAGAGAAAAAGAGGGCAGATTGTAAAACAAGAAAGGTACAGCCCCATACCGAAAAAGAGAAACAAAATCTGAAAGTGTGCAAGCTCAAATGCCACTCCTGAAAAACACACTCCTAGTTAGTCATACAGCCTAATCATGACTAATTAGTTTTAAATTTACTGCTGATAGGTTAGTGAAATTAGATTTGCCAAACAACATAATCTTGGCTTATCAGTTAGGAAGATTAGGATAGAAAAATAAAGGTTCAAACAAGCTCAAAATCTGAACCTGTAAATTCCAAAAGAAAGAATGACTCCAATCTGTTTAGATCTTGAGTCAAAGATAGAAGCAAACTGGTTCTTATATGCTCAAAAATTGAACCAATCAACAAAGAAAAATAGCTCAAACAAACTCAAAAACAGAGCTGAAAGAAAAAGAAGGATGTGCTTAAAACTTTCAGATCTTAAGCCTTCATCATTTTGATTTAATTTTCTGCAAATAATAATCTATGTGCAGCTTGCTTTTATGCCATAGATCAGCAACAAGTTAGACTGTTCAATCCTGACTTGTATGCTTTTTAATTTTTTTGTTTTAGAAATTAGTGAATAAAAATCTGTTAGACTATTTAATCCTAACAGATAGTAGATTAGGTAAAGAAGCTTATGAACTCAACTATTTAATCTGAGTTCATGGAGAAAATAATAAGTAGGCTTAGATTATTTTTTTTCTTTCAAAAGAATAGAATGTTTGTAAGAGATTTTGCCAATCCAAGTGCACTCTGAAAGAAGAAAAAATGGTAGATCAGTAGGATTGGGTAGGTAGAAAGCTTGTGTTGATGAAGTTACATTGTTTCTTCATGGCTGCTAATATTTTCAGAGCAAAATAAGATCATCCAAGGAAAGAAAGTTGCAGCCCAATGGATGAGGCACTAATCAGGCCCCAGAGAATGCAGGTCTAAAATTCTTGATGCCTTCAAGAAGGCACCATCCCCAAGTGGAGCCACTGTTAGCCACCTATAAAATTGTCATATCAAATGGTGGCTAAATCGTTTTTTGACCCTTCAAGAAACAAGTTTTATTGCTAAATTTTTTTATCTCTTGAAGCCTTATGAAGACATAATGCCTTCTGTTCAAACCTTCACTGTTGTTTCCCTTTCAAAATGCTGAAAATCTGCTATTTTCATAGAGAAAAGACTGCTGCAAAATCCCATTTTTCCCCTCCTTTCACTCAAAACTAACCTTCATTTTATTCCCTTTTTCCCCCATCAAATTCCTCTATTTTTCATTTATTCCCCTTTCCCCTTCATGAAAATCCTTTTACAAGGTTTCAAACTCACTTTTTGACCTTGCCGAAACCCCCAAATCCATCAAAAACCTTGAAAATTTTCATAAAAAATAAGTTTTTTGACCATGGACTTAAGCCCCTTTGGGCTAAGTCCTAACCACTTCCCCCCCACCATATGCCCACGCCCTGGAACCAATCCCTAGACCCATCAGGTGCTTATCGCATCGGAGAAATCGGAGCGCGCAAGTCTATTTGTTATGTTGAAACATCTGATGCGATTGGCCCTTTTATATAAGCCCCCGATCCCTTTGTCGCTTCACAAAACCCAAAGGTCCGCAATCGGGCACTTGAACACTTCAATAAACCATTCCCGATTCTATTTTTCCTTTATGAAGTCATAAAAACCCATTTTTTAATGTTATAAAGGAAACCCGTCAGTTCATGTTTTTCAATGAAAAGCACAGTTGATATTTTCCCGATCAAACGGTCCATATAATCTCGCATCGGAGATTTTACAAATGGGTAGATTGAAAAGCCCATCTCCTTCGTCTTGATGTCGATTGGCTCTTTGTATTTAAGCCTCGGGCCTTTGCTACTTTATAAAACCAAGGCCCCGCAGACGGGAGCCAAAACTTATATATATATATATATATATATAACCCGCTCGAAGCCGAAAATCATTTGTATTTCGTTAATTTTTTGGTTTTTTATGTTATAGTGTGGCCCGCCGTTCATTGGTCGGAGCCCTTCCTGATCGTTAATCTTTGGACCAATCAACGGCCTGCGCAATATTGCATCGGGAGATCTCATTGGTCATGCTTAATATTTTATTTACCGCCCCCGGTTGGCCGCCTTCCGATCCATTATCCACTGTCGATCTGATCTGCAGATCGACGGCCCACAGCCAATCGTACCAGTGCCCTTTCAACCTTTGCCTCCTCCGATTGCGAAGCTCCGATTGTATCTGGGCCATCCACGTGTCAATATCCGACGGCCCAGATCAATCCTCCCGACCTTGGCTAAAATTCATGCGCTCCGCTTCATAATGTTTTTCGACCAATCTCAGTCGTTGATATTTGCAAATCAACGGCCCACATTCACCCTTCCTCTGCCTCATATTTTATTTCTTTATACCCCAGATTCAATCCCCACCATTGATCCTTTACATCTAATGGCCCAGATTAATCCCGACAGCCCCAACCCCTGTGGGTCCTGCCTCCCTTTAGATTTGATCTCAGTCGTCCAATCTCAGATCTAACGGCTCAGATTAAAACCGCCTTTCTCTCTCCCCACCACGTTCCGCCCGCGCATCTTATCAATATCACGCTCACTCCCCACCGTTAGATCTGAGGCCCCAGATCTAACGGCTGACGTTCCATATCGCGTAACTTTGAGCACGTCTGTTAATCTCCAGAAATCACGCGAAATGGGCGATATTCAAATTCCACATGTCAGGCGGGAACGCATATCTCATTCGAAAAGGAAATACAGCCTACCCGCCTTATCACCGCGCGATACTACTGGTTTCTTGGACCAAAACCACCCTTCCCCATTTGCACTATGATCTATCGCGTTCCTCCTTGACCGTTGATCTCTGCAGATCAATGGTCTCGGATCATTTTCGTGTTGTTTCATCGCCCTCCGCCTTTTCCAAAGGGTTTTTCAACGAGCAATATCTTTCATTGATCTCGTGGGCCAATCTCATCTGACGGCCCATGATCTTCTAAGAAACCCCAATTTTCCTCAAATGCGTTTTTTCTCTGCCCAAAGGGATTTTCACCATTTTCCTTTGTATTTCTTTTATTTTCACGACAAGCGGACCTTTTTCATTATATGAACCCGGATCAATCCCGACAGTTGATCTCTGCAAGATCAACGGCCCTAACTTAAAATCTCCACCATTTTCTCCCATCGCTCTCCGTCTGACCCCGCAATCAAATCTCCACTATTGGATGCTGTCATCCAACGGCTATTCTCCAAGCCAAAGCCTCCAAAGCAGTTTTTTCCAAATACGAAGGATTTATTAACTTTTATTGGTTTTATGCAAGTATTAAAGTTTTTCAAAATAATTTTAAAAGAGAATAAAAGCCGAGGATGACGATCGTCCAAGTTTTCATTAATAAAAACGATTACTACAAAGAGTTCAACGCCACCTTTCATCGGTGCATCATGAGCACTGATTCCATATGAACCCTCTATGGCACCTGCACATCAACAAGACACAGTGAAGCATGATTAATCAAAGAGTATCAGTATTGAAGACCAAATCAAGCCAGAGATAAAAAATTGAACGTAGAATCGCAGATTTGGTGGATTACGGCTAAGGTCGAAAATCAGAAGCCTAATCCACTAAATTAAACACATTTAAAAGAAAATCAAAAATATCTATCACACAGAGATGCCTCCACCGCCACATCAGAGGCTAATTGATTCCTCTAAGCTACCGGATTGCCACCTGTAGCCTCAAATCATTCAAACAGAGGGCCGAGTAATGATCAAAACAGAGGATATTTTACTCAATACAGCTGAACAGTTATTTCAGCCAAAGGAACTTATTGCAAAATATCAGCAGAGTTATTACAAAATGACACAGAGCCTTAAAGTCAACAAAATCTCCCCAACGAGCTTAATACTTCATGTAAAGCCAATTAATACAGATAAATATCTGTAAACTTCTTCATTGAGCCCCTCAAAGGCTGAGAAGCATTAAAAAAGTATTAATTGAGCCTGTAGATCTTTTCTCTCCTTCAACCTTCTCATTCCTTCTATAAAATCTTCTTGAGGGGCTCATTGTAAAAGGTTGGTTGGTCACTAGTTGTAATACTAAAAACTCTCTGAAATAATATATAGTCTATTGAAGTTGAAGAAGAAATTGAAGTCTTGGAAGCCCTGATGATGTTGTTGCATGCTTGTTCTTGAGAAGGCTCTATCATTGGATCCATGAGCTTGGTTGATTGGTGAAGTATTCTAAACTGTTAATGTTTTCCCTTGTTTTCATTTTGTCCCATAATTTCTTACTACAGTAGGATGAAATTTTTAGGCTAAGAAGTGACTCCTGGAAGCACCTTAGACCTGTTTATCCTTCACTGTTTTATGTTTTCTTCTGCTGAGGTATTTTAGAGTCTTCAATCTCTCTCTTTAGTCCTCATGCTCGTTTATTTCTATAATAGCTCAAATAGTTGGTTTCAGCATGATTTATGGTTCTCCCTGCTTGTCTGCTATCACTTGAAAGCTGTTATTGAAGTCTCCCTTTGAAGTACCATTGTTTTAAGTTAGCCAAAGAGGTCTTTTTTGATATTGCCCTTTGTCATTGCTTGAACAGTTTTTTTGAAGGTCTTTATAGTTGTGATCATAGATGTTTTTAGGTGTTCCCTCTTCTATGACTGCAATTATCAGTGAATATTTTATGTGTTCTAACTCCTTTGAAATAAAATCTTTGAGAAAATAGGGTGTTCCCCGAATCTTAGATTTCATTTTAAAAGTTGTCTTAAAAGTCATCATTTGCTTAAAGTGTGGTTTGTAGAATTTATGGTTAGCCCTGTCTATCAAATACCTCTTTATGTTCAAGTTATGTTTTTAAGTTCCCTTTGTTGAGAATTAAACTTCTCTTTTCCAAACCATTAATGTCCATCTCATTCACAAACTAAAGGATCTTGTGGCCAAGTTAGATTTTCCCTTTGGTATCCCATATCCACTTATGAGCCTGTTACCAACTTCATCTTGGCTCCATTGCCCAATGAAACTGACACTCCTTCTTTCTATCTATCTTTCCTAGACCTTTCATGTTCTGCAGTACCAATTCAACCAAACAAACACTTGCACTTAATAACTAGTCTAAAATCAATACTTTAAAGCAATCAAGACATATCTTTGTTAAAACATTTGAGAGATCCCTCTCTGAGAACAAGAGAACTAGATCTTGGAACTCTAAAGAATGGTTTGATGTCGCCTTGTCTTTTGATTTACCAATCTATCAAAACACGGGACACCAATAATATGCATACCCTCGCCCTATTACTGCAGATACCCAGGGGATCCTTAGGCAGGTAGGCCTCCTCAAGTTCTATGAGGAGGCTACTTTCCTAAAGGCCTGTAGTGTGTTTTTGAGATATCTTATCCACAGGTGGAATGCCCATCGACAGGCTTTACAGGCTGGTCCTAACCAATGGTACACACCCACTGAGGAGGATATTTATTTTATTACAGGACTATCGAGGAGAGGGGTGAATTTTCCCTCTTCCCAGACATGCTAACTGGTTGTGTAGCAGGGAGTCAGTTAGTTGACTCCCAGAGATAAATTGGAGCACATGTATTGTCTCCTTCATAGTTTCAGGTACCTGGAGGTCAATTACGTATATGTTATTTTGGTAGACAGGACGTGCAATGCCTCTCCCTTATCATTTTGACCATTTCGCACAACACCAGTGATGGGCAACACATTAGTTGCTCGCTTTTATATTATGTTGATTCTTTAGTACAGCAGCCACGACTTGTCAGGTGGTCTACCATTTTTTTGCGGCAATTTTTTACGGCCTTAGAGAGATGTCGTGCTCATGCACAAGGGAGGGTCAACTTCCCTTTTGCTTCAGAGTTGTTTTTTTTATTTTTTGAGAGGTTTCTAGAGATGATACCTAGTTTTGTTCGACAGCCTCGTAGGCCGATGTTTGAGGCCCGGATGCACATGTGGGGGCAGATGATGCCCAAGAGGGGAGACACTTTGTTTCCAGCTAGGATATCACATGATTCACTGGACTTACTAGCCATTGTTGATGGGCTACATCCCTTAATTATGGTCCCATGTCCTTATGTTGGCTTAG
The DNA here is from genome assembly GCA_034641835.2 of Pinus albicaulis. Taxonomy (NCBI): domain Eukaryota; kingdom Viridiplantae; phylum Streptophyta; class Pinopsida; order Pinales; family Pinaceae; genus Pinus; species Pinus albicaulis. The sequence continues at coordinate 22,580,965 of CM076584.1, read as the reverse complement.
ATTGGCGAGGGTGTCCCAACATCCTCTTCACAGCTGATGAGCCGCCAGATGATAGAGGTAATATTACTGTTTTATTTATATTTATTCTAACATGTTCTTTAACTTTTTTTTATTAAATTTTGTAATGAAATTGTCTAATTATTGTTGTGTACTTGTATATATTTTGCATACATTGGCTTTTTTTATGGCAAGGAGATGCCGGGTCCACCACATGATCCAGGTGTGGATCCTGATGATGACGATCAGGACATGGTTGATGCCAAGGATGTTCATGATGAGGATGAGGTCGGTGCAACAAAGAGACATGCTCCTGCTCATGGTGCACCGGTGCCGGCTTTTTCTAAGTGTGGTCGACCTGAGACCAGATATAGGATGGAGTTGACCAACCAACTCTGTGCATTGATTGTTGATGTGAGCATCAGGCCCACTCATTATAGAGAAATACATGCTGATGATAGGCTATTACGGATGTGGAGAGGCATGCCGCATGATATGTATGGCCTGATGCGGCATGTCGTAGGAGCTACGACAGCTGTTACGCGACTGAGGAGTATTTTCCGTAGCTATAGGCGTAGTCGAGCCGTGACACATGATGGACAATCCACGAGCAGCGACTCACATGCATCTCATGATCGTTCACCTCGCGGCGTGCCTGATGAGCATGACGCTCCACTGGCAGCATATGATAGTCATCATGGAGATTAGGCTGGACCATTGTGCACGTCCAGTCAACAGCTTGCAGCTGCATCCATCAACTAGTCATGATCATGAGTAGGTTGGACCATCGACTGTCTAGGTTACATTATTGACTGAGTAGGCATCCACTACTACTACTCATATTGATTTTGTACTACCACCAGCAAATGCATCCATCAGTACTAGTGATCATGATCATGAACAAACTCAACCATCGACTGTTGAGGCTGCACCCAGCTTTACTAAGCAGGCATCCACTTGTACTGCTATTGATGTTGTTATACTACCACCAGTGCCTGATCCATGACATTTATATTACAGTTGAATATTTTTAACATTATATATATATATATATGGTCCATGTATTTTATGTTCATGTTGCAATTGTACTTAATTTTCATGTTGGTGATCATCATGATGTGGCGCATATTGTTAGGTCATGTTAGATATGTTCATTTAATGTTTAGCTTGCAGATAGATGTGTATATGTGATAGCATGAGTTATTTGACATATTGAGATGTATATTTGATGTTTGTGTTGTGATGATCTTAATATATAATGTTAAATTGATGTTTGAATGTGTTTATTAGTCGAATATGATGTTTGTACGATGGTTATCATGATTGTGATGATGTTTATTAATTAATTTAATATTAAATGACCATGATATTTATTAAATATTATGTCGTGATTGTAATTGTAATTTAAATTTTAATTGTATGTAAAATTGTAAAATTGTATTTGTATTTGTACTTATTGTAATTTAAACTGTAATTGTATGTAAAATATTTATTAATGTAAAATTTTGATTGTAATTGTAATATTTAATTTATTCTGAAATGATTGTAATTGTATATATGAAAAATTGTAAAATTGTAATTGTAATTCTAACTGTATGTAAAATTCTAAAATTGTAATTGTATTTGTAATTGTAATTTTAATTGAATTGTATGTAAAATATTTATAAAATTGTAATTGTAATTGTAAATGTAATTGTATGTAAAATTCTAAAATTTTAATTGTAATTTTAATTGAATTGAATGTAAAATATTTATAAAATTGTAAATGTAATTCTATGTAAAATTGTAAATGTAGTTGTATGTAAAATTCTAAAATTGTAATTGTATTTGTAATTGTGATTTTAATTGAATTGTATCTAAAATATTTGTAAAATTGTAATTGTAATTGTAATTGTAATTCTATGTAAAATTGTAAATGTAATTGTATGTAAAATTAAAATTCTAATTCTAATTCTAATCATAATTCATATATGTGAAATTAATGTAAAATTGTAATTGTAATTTTGATTCTAATTGTAATTGTACTTGTACTTTTAATTTTAATTGTATGTAAAATATTGTAAAATTTAAATTCTATTAATGTGAAAATTTTAATTGTATTATTGTAAAAAATTTAATTGTATTAATGTGAAATGATTTTATTAAAATATTTAAATTTGTAAATTTTCAAATAATTGTAAAATAACAAATCTAGAATAATATGAATTTTTGTAACATAATAAAAGTTTAGAAAATAATGAATATAAATTCATGTACTTTATAATTATCATTATTTTATTATGATCTTACATACAACAATAACAAAAAACTTTATACAATCCGGTGGGCTTATCATCCTAACACGCACCGGTGCATCGTATTAATCAGATGCACCGGTGCGTCACAACTCTTATGCACCGGTAACAAATAAACACAAATAAAAAAAAAAAAAAAACGCAACTCTATTTTCTTTAAGTGAAAAAAAAAAAAACGGCAATTTGAAAAATGGGCGGAAAAATATTTTCGAAAATCTATTTTCATAAAATAATTCTTTAAATACTAAACACTTTTCATTATTTCACTATTTTTGCTAAAATTTTCAGCCAGATATTTGCAAGAGACAGACCTGGAGCAAGAGAGCAGCAGGCACTGTGGAGCAACAAAATACGTTCGAACAGAAGTATTCAGACAATCAGAAACCAAAACTTTGGTATTCAAACCCTGTATCATAGAATTTGAAACCATCTCGTGATTAAATTTGATTATTTTTTTTACTTTTTTCTGCAGTTTTATCCATTTTTACCCTAAACCCTTCATTTTTTTTGTTTTTTCCCTTTCTTCTCCCTATTTCTGTGATTTCAGAATTATGGTTTTTCATTTTAGATTGACGTCCAACCCACGGGACGACTTTCATAGTTGAATCCCAATCCATTCGGCCATTCCGTGAATTTTTGGAAAAATGTATTTTTCTTTATCGGTGCGCCCTGCATACGCTACCGCACCGGTGCGCTGTATTTTACAGCGCACCGTGAAAGTACTGTATTAAAAAAAAATGAAAACATTTTTTTCGAAATCCGTGCGCCAAATCTGAAATAGGGCATCGATGCTCCATTTAACTAGGCAAGCACCGTACGGTGTATTACACCGTTTTTGCGGTGCGTTCATAATACCCCACGCACCATTAGGTCTATTACACTATTTTTTGCGATGCGTTTATAATACCCAACACACCGTATGGTGCATTATACTGTTTTGCAGTGCGTTGTTAATATTCCTGTGCACCAGCTGCGGTGCAGACCTCATGAAAGGCGCACCGGTGTCTTGAGATTTATTTTCTACCTGAAAATTTGAGAATTTATTTATAAATATATTAATGAATGATATGGTACAGGTTTCAGATTGATAAAGAAATGTCTAACAAGATATCAAGTAACAAAAATACTATTAACACATCAAGAAAAGAAAAAAAGGCAAGTTTTTGTAAATTCTTTATAAAAAATATTATTTTTGAACTATATGTAAGTTTAACTAATATGTATTATTTACTGTGTATCATGCAGAGTCACAAAATGACGAAGCTCGATGTGATTATTTATGATTTAGGACCAGAAGAGCGTAAAAGGTTAATGGAAAAATTGCAAAAGGATGAATTGGGTGAATGAAAAAATACTATCGATCCAATATGAGTTTCTTTTTTTAATTATCATTAATAATATACTTAAAATTATTAGATAACATGTGTCAAACAGTATACTAATTCACATCTGTTTAATGTTCTACAGGGACCAACAACTCAGAAAAGGGATGTTGTTCTAAGAAAATAAAAAAAATAGAACATGCAAATGAAAATCGATTTCTCCTTAGTTCATCTGGAGTGGTGCTGGAAGTTAACGAAAGGGGGGGAAACTTTTACAAAAGTTTGAGGGATCTAGTGGAACGAATGTATAGACGTTCTTTCTAACAACAACAACGTGCTTCAAATGTAATATGTAATCATTGAATTTTTCGATCGTTAGGTACAATAAATAAACAATTTAGCATTAAATATTAATTTTCAATAATTTTCTTGCAGAAAAGAAAAGAAAATGGAACCCATTCAGCACATAAAACAGGACGACAAGGAAGAAAATGATTGATCTCTAAGTTTGTGAGTAACTGTTACTTCCTTATAACAACTTAACTAGATTTCATTTTTGTATTTTTTAAGTTGTTTTACAAAAATCATCATTGAATGTCTTCAAACAGGTGCTAACATACAAAGAAGAACCATCAGACGAATTGAATGAAATTGGGTTAAATATGGGTTGTGAGTATATGTTGGCATATCATAATTTAATTGTGGAATTTGTAAGCATCTATCGATCTTGTTTTACTTAGCTCCGTCTATAATTAATAGAACAAAAACATCTTTTATATTAAATATATGATTTGTTATGGGGTATAAAACTTGCAGGAAACAAAGTATGGAACTGCGCCAACAGTTTAAATTTTGAAAGATGGCATGGTACCATGTTTTGAAAGAATATGTATAGCTTATGAGTCAATTGTTGCTATCGTACGTCATTTTTCTTTTCAATTTACATTGATGTAAATTATTTAATATTTCAATTTTCATTATTCTCACCAATGTATATACACTCATTCCAGTTTATTTTTATGTTTGTAGATGGAAGGTGAAGAAGAAGAAAACAATCAACGCCGTGAACACAACATTGCTGAAAATAGCCCCAAGTCATGGAAGTAGCTCTATCAGTGACAGCAGTTCAAGCGAAGAATGATGATCACTATGTTTGGATATCAAAGCAAGGCATTTTATTTTTTGAAATATGTCTGTGAAATCAAACATTTTGTTTGATGTAATGGGCATAGTGTCCCAATTGAAAGACAAAGGGATATGAATATTAATTGTCCCATTTTGTATGATAAATACTATCTTATTCATATATATTATATATATAATCATAAAATATGTTGAAATTTATTCTATTGTGTTCTCCATTATCGCTATTTCATTCTCCATTGTCGTTCTCAAATGCACTAATAAAAATTTAATTCATATGAATATTGTTATAAGATATATATGTGTCAACTTTTGATGAATAATGAATTTTTAAAAACCACAATAATTCTGATATGATATAACAAATTAATCCAAACAGCACATTCAAATGCATTAATAAAAATGTAATTAATATAAATATTGTTATAAGATGTGTCGAATTTTGATGAATAATGAATTTAAAATAATCAAAATAATTGGACTATCACAAGTCAATGTTTCTAAAAAAATAAAATGAAAATCGATGCATGTCAGTAACTATAAACCGGTGCGTTTATGTGTCTATACGCACTAGTGCCTATACGCACCGGTGTGCTTATGATCTATGGGCACCGCACAAATACCGATACCAGTTATAAATATCGATGCGTTTGTGTGATACTGTGTATCGGGGCGTTTATGTATCTATAAGCACCGGTGCATTTGTACGATCCATGTGCACCACACGAATACCGATACCAATTATAAATCTCGGTGCCTTTTTGTGATATGGCACACCGATGCATCATAAAGGTATACGCACCGGTGCATTGATACGACCTATGGGCACCGCTCAAATCCCAACACCAATTAGAATGGCCCCATGCGTTGTATCACCAACACTACGCCCGGTGCTTTTTTATACCTTAACGGCCCGGTGCATTCTCCTTATACTGCCTCGAGGCACCGTGTACATGTATGCACCGATGCGTTAAATCCAGAGTAGCACACCAATGAAAAAACATCAGTAATAACCTCTGGCCGCCCATTTTTTTTATTTGTGTGGAATTTCTGTTAAAAGCTCCGCCAAAACCTCCATTCCCAGAAACGAATGTGGTAGCATATGTTTTTTGACAATTTTGGCCAATTTTATAACACTAAAAACCTCCTTTATAGCCTCCGCTAGAGGGTCTTTTCCTTGTAGTGGTAAGATTCTTGGACATGTTAATTCCTTTGTGACTTGGCATTTCCATGGTGCTTTTGATGTTTATTTCACAAGGAAAGCTTCATGGACGGTAGATCATAATAGGAATGTCAATTATGTGTACACTCGGATATGATATTAAGATTGCCATGTTATTGGCTTTGTTCTATCGTAATAACTCTCTTGTATGTACTACAAGAGTAATCACCCTATTTAATGGTTTATAATTGGGTATACACTTGATGACCCTTCCCACATGCACCATGTATTAAATGAATGCAGGTATAGCAACGTACAGACACCTCCTTTTAAGGCACAAAATAGGACTTCTTTAGAGGTAGCAATATGAAATGATAGTTGTAGGTTTCATTTCCCTCTTTATAATCCTCTTTTGTTGATTCCCTTGGAGGAATTTCAAGCATAGCCTTCCAATCTTGTAAATGCAGCCGACAAGTTTCAAACCTAAAGAACACATCTAATAGAACAATGATATTAGGCCCAACCTCAGCAAAAGGGTGTTGGAAAAATAACATAAGAATGGTCAAAACTAAGCCATTCAAGGAATAGTGGATCACCCAAATATAAATAGGAACAAAAAAAATGACAATTACACATGGGGGTGTGTTACAAGTGACATCATATCCCAAGTTCCAACACTTGACCTTGGGTTGTAAAATAAGTATAAGAAGGATTGGTCTTATTCATGCATGCATAAATCCTCAATCCTTATGTTATCGCTGAGTAGGGTTCCATTGTAGGTAGATCAAACTTGAGGTGAGAAACAATAGTTAGATCTAAGAGTGGAACCATACTACCTCAGTAGATCGACATAGAGATACAAATTGCATCATACTATCAATGGTCCTGACTTGTTCACAACTTTGATTGAGAACAAGTCCCATCATTAGAATTTATAAAGGATACTATCATCAATATTTTTTCCAAAATGTCACAACTTCCCCAAACTGGAAGAGTGTCATTTCAATACTTATTCTTATGATAACTATATGCATGAATATATGATGATTCCAATATTGATCTACCTGCAAATATGTTCTCATTCCAAATTTGCATAGGTATCCATCCCTCTGGCTAGGGCTTCCCATTTTCACTGGTGGACTGATATTTCCTTTTGAGAATTCAACTTTCACATGAGTTAAATTTAAAATTAGTTCAAGGACCTGTTCAAGAGTCAAGAACTTGACACTGTTTTACATGAATTGCAATGAATTTCTCCTAGTATTATCCTTATGCTCATAAGACACTTGAATATTTTCTCCTTTAAAATTTCGCCCACAAACAAGAGCTTTCAAGCACAAGAAATGTTTTCTCCTTCTTTATTAGTACTCTGAAACTATTTATTCTTTCTGGTTTTCCTAATGCTTGTTAGTTCGAAAATCAAACCTTGATCATTTCGAGGGTTCATGTACTTTTATCTATATCAAAATCTTGGCTTTTTGTTGATAGCTTATCCATGGTTCTATTCTTTGCTGCTTCTTGTTTGTGTTACGCTTTATTGCGCTTATGTATGATCCATATTCTTAGGTTGAGTCATGAGTGTTATCTTCTTTCATGCAGGGAGGGAGCCAATCTTGCTTCGAGTCTAGGGGAATGAATATCCCAGAGATTGTACAGGTCCTTCTTCACCTATAATTTGTTGCTTTGGGCATATTTATTTTGGAGATGATCATTCTTTGCTTTTTGATGTGGATGAGTGACTGAAATTGGGATATTTCCAATCTCCAGTTCCTGAATTTTGGTTTCGATTCATATTCAAAGGTATTGATTTGCTGAGTCTTCTGAGTGCTGAGAGATTTGACTCCTCTTCTTGTCATTGTTAAGAGACTTGTATTGTTTGGGTCTTTAATGGATCCTTTTTCTTTTCTTTTTGGTTTTCATCAGTGTTTCTCTTATTGTAATAATTTCATATTTATCACGATAATGTCACCAAAACCAACCTCGGCGATAATATCAGTAGTATTTATCGTGATATCAGCAGTACATGATTCCATTCCATGATTTGGATTTCTATTTATTCTGGTAATCCTTTCTCCAAATTCAGTTGAATGCGGATTATTGCACAGGTTTTGTCAATGTATTTCCCCGAGGAGTCCCAATCTCAGCTCGGGTTGACTCCTCCAATATGTTAGGGAATGGGATATGGATCCAAATTATGGCACCATTTGGGATTTCATCTTCCAGATCTAAGCTCATGGGCCAGTTAGGTACAATGCATCATCACCTAAAATCCTGGCCCTCCCTGGAAGATTTATCTATGAGAGCTAGACTAAAAAATAACAGTAAAAATTCTTACCACAATGGAAGTGAGTAACTTTTCCTTCCATTAGTGATGTTTAGTCTGCTTGAATACAAGATTCCATTAAATTTGGACTCGTCCATTTCTAGTAGCTTACCTGGCACATTATGGTTACAGGAAACCTAACCAAGAGACCTATTTCTTGTTCCACTCCCATTCTCTATGCCAAGTGATGGCGAGGCCACCCTTGGCCCCGGTTTACCTTGGTCCCAATCCTCAATGTGTGTGTAAATGTATCCAAAATTTCCATGTCCAATCAACTCACAATCCGGCAATCTCACACTTCCCTTCTTTCTATGCTGGAAAATTTAAATAAACAGGTCTGATCATTTTTAATATCTCAATTCAGAAAATTGAGATATTAATTCAACATTCCTCCATAGCTATAACACGACAGTCCATTACATGTACATTTTTTAGACCCCGTTCACATATTTCATATTTCATATTGCACCAACTAACCATTACACGTAATATATCCATGTATATATTACGTGCCCTTCAATTATTAACGAAGTCCAACAATAATCGACATACCTTTATTAACTCGTAAACCTTAATACATATTTGATTGGGCCCCACACATACAATCGCGGAATTCATACATCGTACCTTTAATTATACTTCGTACAGGTTCTGCGAGCGATCACCGTTAGATATCGAGTCTCCAGATCAACGGTATGTATCAGTATCGCTCGGCGTCCTGATACGAACTTTAACCGACCAATCAAATGCACAGTCGTACCTCATTTATCGTTCGCGCACCTCGTTTAACGTTCGCACATCTACAGCAAGCGACCATCGTCCGATGCCTCTTTCCCAGATCAACGGCATGTACGCATATCACTCGGCATCCTGGTGCGAACGTTAACGTGCGATGGCGTGCTTTAAACGGTGGTTTTCCAATTTCGTTCAGGGACGTGTGTCAACAGCTCTATGGAATTGCTCCAAACTCCTCAAATACCGCTCACCGTATAAAGGTGGTGTGATGAAACCCACCGTTCAGCTCCAAACCACTATCACTGTTCATCTGGTCATGGTTCTGCTTCTTCCTGCGCTCCAGGTTCCGCTCAACTTCCGCCTCTAGGTTCCGCCCGTTCTATATAAAAAGGTTCTTTTCATCTATTTAATCCGACGTAGAGTTCCGCCCATACATAACCCTTATGGCTATGTTTCACAGTGCTCACAGGCCTTGAACAATTAATCACTCTTCCATGATAACTTCAATCGATCCCGACGGACACCACTATCGTTTATGCGTGGATTAAATCCATGCCTTTGTTGTGGCATACACTCACGACTCTATCACTCCCCTGTCGACAGTGTCGACAATATTTACATCGATTCCGCTAACAGTATACAGAGTACCATTAATCCCATCACAGGGTTCTTAATTATCACGGATTTCAATTATCCTCCATCAGGATGCATGCATATGTTCACACAGAACTTATTCAAGCAAGCAGATATACATTCACACATTAATTAAATCCACAAGGCACAAATATACTGAAACATTTCTTATTTACACAATGGATTGAATTACAACCACTGGCTGGCCAGATCTTCAATCTGATGGCCTTCTTCCCCTATGCAGCTCTCTGCAGGTACATGCAGGTCTAGGTGCAGGCTCGTGCAGGTCTGTGCAGGTCTCCCTCGACTCTGTCACAGAGGTTTATTTTATACAATTACAATGAATTGCTTCAATTTCCTTGATGACTCACAAACCCTTCAATTCATACAGTTACAATTTAAACTAATGCTATGACAGACTGAAATGGACTATCGCTTCCTATGCCCACTAATCATTCGGACAGTTACATTTCTCCCTCTAATTGACTAAAATTATTCAACTATGGATATTTACATAGGGAAACAAAACATGAGACCCCCCTTATGTTTAAAAAAGTGTCTTGGGCCTAATGCCCCTGCATCACCAAGCTCATCTTGACACTGCATTACCAATCAATTTTGTATGCATAAGACACTAGGAAGGGGTGTGTTTATGTTTCTTATTTATAATGTCATAGGGTACTTTTTTCTTTCCCTAGGGATTTTGTTTTTCTAGGATTTTTGCAATGATTTGACAACAGGATACATTTATTTATTCATAGTGGGCATCCATCAATTTAATGCACAATATAATGATCTTCAACAGTAGTATATTTTTTCATCCAAACTTCAATAAGCTATTGGACATCAAATTTACCCAATGATTTACAGTATAGAATTTTTCTATACTACTGACAGTGACATAATTCTTCAGAAAAACCATAGAAGTTAGGGTTCACTGAGCACAATATTGAATGTATCCAATCCAATCAATCTACTAGTGTTTGCAATATCTGAATTTAGCAAATCAATGTTAAAATGTGACCATTCTATATTTTCTAATCTGAGAGTCCCTTACTATAGTGCTATCTACTGTAATGTTACTGTATCAGGGCCCAATTTTCCATGGAAATACCAGCAGACCTGAACTGTAATAGCTGGCCTTAGGCAGGGCTCATGGATTACTGGCTGAGCTACAGTAGGGTCCATTCACTCTATCCAGGGTGAGTTGCAGTCTTAAAAGGGTGGTACAAGATAGGAAATTCGGCTCTGTGGCTACGGCCCTGCGGTCTCCAAACCTCGCTTCCCAGATGAATGTTGCTACCAGAATCTCACTACTTGCTGAGGGATGCTTGTTGACCAATCGATTAACCTTAGAGCGCTGCTTCCAGGATTGATCCAAGTTGTTCAAGATAAAAATGTTGTGCCAAAAGTTAGAACAGTGTAAATATTTAATTATTAAACCAAGCCAGACTGCTCCAATGACTTATGCGAGAACAAGGAAATGAGTGTTTAGGTAGTGTGGCATCAGCTCCATAGAAACTACACAAAAGAGATTAGATAGACTACTTCAATAATTGACAAGTAGCTTGTGAAGTTGAGTATCAAAGCATCCATATGATACATTCAATTATTCTGATGTTTTTTTTTAAATATTATATTGCTAGCGTCGGTATTCTGACGCTAGCTTATCCGACGTTTTTTTATAAAATGGTTTGTTTCTGTCGGTATTCCGACATCTTAGCACCGTCGCTCTAGCAACGTTTAGTTTTTTTTTTAATCTTTTGGTTTCGTCGGTCTTCCGACCGCTTAGAATCGTCGTTCTAGTGACGTTTATTTTTTTTATTTGTTTCGTTTCGTCAGTCTTCCGACCTTCTAGTACCGTCGTTCTAGCGACGTTTCGAGGCGTCAGACTAGAAACGCTTGTACCTGTCGCTCTTGTGACACATAGGCGGCCCAAGAGCGACATTTTTCGGTGCACCAAAACGTGGTTTATCCTCACATCAAACTTCCAACACTTGACTTAAGGCGTCGAACTAGTAACGCTTGTACTCGTCAGAAACACAACGATTCATTAAACGTCGGAACTGCGACAAAAATATAAAACGTCAGAAATATCGTCGCTATACCGATGTTTAAGTCAAGCGTCGGAAGTCTGACGTGATGAGAAACCACATTTTGGAGCACCGAAAAACATCGCTCTTGGGCTACCTATGTGTCGCAAGGGCGACATTTTGGCTGTCGGAATTTGGGGAAAATGTGCTAGTGTAAGCACCTACACTAGGTGGGACCCGCGGGTTATTTATGTCTATTTTTAGAATTTGTATCAAAGTCTATTTTTAGCAGTAATGTATTTATAGATGGTTGAGAAAGTTATATGGATGGATGGGCGTCCATTTTTTGAATGCATGTGTGAAGTTGTTTCGTGGAATGCATGTCTAAAAATTTAATGCATGTCGATTATTGTTAGCCCTTAACAATAATTAGACAATAAATAATAATCTATTCTCTTGAAGCACTTGATTTCGGTTAACTGATGTGGAAAACTAGTTAACTGAAGGAATTTTGAGTTCAAAGGTTGGTTAATGGCACATGCTAGTGGACTTCGTTGTAACTGAGTGATACAAAGTTGTAACAGAGTTGGATGTGTAGTTATGTGAGTTGTAAAGTAGTTTAACTCAGTTAAGTGAGTTAAAATCAGTTGTGTTAGTTGTCACTAGTTGTAACTAAAGATACACTAGTGAGAGATTAGTGAATTAAATATTAAATTAATTCACGTGGATTGATCTCACATGCAACTGAATATATACTATTGTTAACTACATGCATGTTAGATCCAGTGGAGACCCAATTGAGAGATAGGTGAAAGGGACAGTTTGACTATCAATTGTGACTATAGTGGGTGCACAAGTGCAACCAAACACACATTGGAGATGCCAATGAGGATTGCGCGGTAAAGGCAAGGAAATATCGAATACATTCAGGGATTGTGATCAACAGGGATTGCACAGTGGAAGCAGGTTGTCAGGAGGCAGTAAATTGGTGCATGTTTATGCCAATTTTTGTAAGACAGTGTGAGACGATTATATATTGTACTGAGAGCTCTTGGATTAGAGTTTTGTATGAGATTGTTTCATGATCCATGATATATACATAATACATGATAGTGGGGCTTTTAGCTTCATTATTTCCTGGTAAAAACATCTGTGTTATGTGTGATTGATATTTCTTCATTTGTTTGCAATTAGAGATTAAATTTCCGCAAATATTTAAGTAGAAGGATTTTTTATTTAACAGTGGCATATAATTGTTAGATTAGGAGAATCTGACAATACATAATTGTATTAAAATTTCTACATCCCCCAAAGGGCAGAATTCTTTTGACTCCAAAGAATTGTAATACCCTCAAAATAATGCTAGAGAGGCTCTTCGAGAAGGAGGAAATCTCATTTCATGGCCTTCATAGCCACGAATTAACACATTTAATTCAAAGCGCACTTGCTGAGTGCAAAGGAGAAAAAATTAAGAAGTCTGAAACAAATTTCTTTCCGATTAATGCTTGGTTTGACGAGGAATGAAAAAAGGCAAGAAAAGGTTGAAGGAATCAAACAAGGATAACATAAATCTTAAAGCTTACAAGAAGATAGTAAGAAAGAAAAAAGTTGATTTCATGGTTTTGAGGAGAGAAGAACTAATCTTCCTTGGGAAAAATAACCCCAAATTATTCTAGAAAGAGCTCCAACCAAAAAAGGTACAAACCGAAAACAACATTACAACTTCTAAATGGTTTGACTATGCAAGACAACTTTATGAGCAGGATCCCAAGGTTGACCCTCCTCCCTTGGTCAACACAAACACAAAACTCTTCACGATGCAAGAGGTAGAGATGGGTATCAAGAAGTTGGGCTCTAGAAAAGAAAAAGACTTAGATGAACTCAAAGCAGAGTATCTAAAGTGGGGCTTAAAAATCCTTTCACCTCACATCACAAAAAAATTCAACAACATCATACAGCAGGGGTTCCCCACAGATTGGACAACTAGTATGGAAATGCCTCTTTCCAAGAGTGGTGATGTCAATAATCCCTCCAATTACAGAACCATAATGGTAAATCCCTTGTTTGCAAAGTGATTTGGAAGCATGTTAGAAAATGAAATCAGCAAGTGGGCAGAAGAAAGAGATAAACGTGCTAAAGGGCAGGCAGGTTTTACACCTAAACATTCCACAATTGATCATTGTATAACTTTAAGGCACATCACTGAAAAATTTTGAGAAAAAAAGGAAGAAGTTTTTTGTTGCTTTGTTGATTTCAGAAAAGCCTTTGACACGGTTCCTAGAGATAAGCTTTGGGGCAGAATGGAGGAACTCGGGGTTCCCAGGCATTTGAGAGCAGTTGTGCATAGGTTGTATGAAGAGGTGAAATTCAAAATTAGAAGTTCAGCAGGCATTTATGAAAGTTTTAGAAGCGATATCAGCATCAAGCAACGTTTCCCATTGTCTTGCACCATTTTTGGGTTATATATTCACAAGCTTGAAGAGTGGCTAAATTCGCAAGGGGGTGACGGTATCCATCTGGGAAAGTTTGTTATAAGGTTTATTTTGTACGCAAATGACCTTATTTTGATTGCTAAATAAGCTCTTGATTTTCAAGAGCACTTATGTTCCCTTGAGCATTTTTGTAGAAGGGTGGGGATGCAAGTCAATATTAGCAAAAAGAAAGTAGTGGTTTTCCCTAACAAAATAAAGCATAACCATCATAATTTCTATGTTGAAGGCCATTCTGGAAGAAGTTGCAGTCTACAAATACCTCGGAATTGACTTCAACATAAATTTAAGTTGGGATGGTTGTAGAAAGAAAATAACTTTAGGGGGTTGGAAATCATTTTATGCTCTTCAAAACAGGTGTAGGGAGGCAGATATGTGGGACTGGAAAACCACTCTAACTCTTTTTGGGCTTCTATTGATTCTGGTGATTCTCGACTATTGTGAACTGTGGGCCAGCAACACAACCAAGATGTAGTGGAAACAAATTGAGAAAATTTAGAAGTGTTTGATTACAAACAAATTCAAAATTAAAAGTGCAGTTCCTTATGCTATCCTATTAAGTGAAACAGGGGTTTCTCCTATTGAAGCAATTGCTATGGTGCGAATCATAAGGTATTTGAAAAAAATTGAGCAAATGGAAAAGGGTAGATGGCCTAAGGTTGTGTTTAGTGACAAATTGTGCAAAAGAAAGAAGACTTGGATGCGGAAAAATAACAAATGGTTTAGTAAATGGGGTATTTTCTTGAGCATATGTCCTACAAACAGTAAAGAGATAAAAACTTTTGTTATGGATAAGTTCCACAAACGTAATTGGGAGTAAGAGTTAGGAAGAAAGAAGAAGTACTACATTGAAGAGTTTAACCCCACTCATAACCATCAGCAAAATTCGTACATAGGGGCCAATATTTCTTGGAGATCTAAAATTATTATTGCTCAATTAAGGATTAATTCTCATCAACTTCATTGTGAAACAGGGCGCTATAAAAGGCCAAAAGAAATGTGGGAGGAAAGAGTATGTATTTTTTTCTCTTCCGAAAAAGTGGAAACAGAAAAACATTTCATTTTAGAATGCGAGGCCCTCAAAGACAGAAGAGAAAATTATGCAGGCATTATGGTAGCTAGTTCTTGGGATAATATATTCAGCGAAGAGTTTATCGAGAAGCTGGGAGTGGTTATTTTAAACTTCATAGGAAAAGGGCCGAATACAAGAGCCAGATGGAGAATAAATCTATCCCATAGTCTATTTTTAGCCTCGTGGACTTTAAAAATACTTTCTTTCTCTCTTTCTTTCTTTTTTTCGGTTCCTAGTCCTTTCCAAAGTTTATAGTTATTGGTTTCTTTATGGTCACCCTCCAAAATATTGTTGCCTCTTATGAAACACTTTCTCACCACTCAGGACAGTACGATTTTTATAATTACAACCAAACATGCCTAACCTTCTCTCCACAAAATATGTGATGCCAAATAAATTTTGTTTTCATATATTTTGTTTAGTGTTTATACCATCCCTATCTGAAATATAAGATATATATCATGAGATTCCAAGTTTGAAACGTTGTCCTTTATAGTCTCCATATATTTATGAAGATAAGATAAGAGAGCTTCCAAATAAATGTACCTCACATCTATCTTATCATCATTTCAGTGTGTTTATTTTAACATATTTTGTTTTTATTTATGAATTAGATTAATAAGTTTGTGTGGGGTTTTAAATTTTATCAAATCAATCTTCTAAGAGAGTGATGGTGAGAGAGTGATTGAGAATGGGAACATTTTGTGAGAGAGTGATTAAGAATGGGAACATTTTGTGAGGATAAAAACTATCTTATAAGAAATTTTCATATTATATTTGGTAATAATAGGCATTCTGAAGGTAAATAGGTTATTCTGTTTTCCAATATTAAGATTAACTCATCTTTGTAAGTAAAACAATTATGTGGGGTTTTAATTTCCACCGAATCAATCTCATGAAAGGGATTGAAGATGGGAGCATTTTGTGAGTATTAAAACTATCTTATAAGACATTCATATAATATTGGTAACAACATGTATCTTGAAGGTAAATAGACCATTCTTTTATCCAATATTGAGACTAACGCGCCTTTATAATTAAAACCATTGTGTGGGGTTTTAATTTCTATCAAATCAATCTCATGAGAGAGATTGAGGATGGGAGCATTTTGTGAGGATAAATATGATCTTATAAAACATATTCATATAATCTTGGTAATAACATGTATCCTGAAGGTAAATAGACCATTCTTTCATCCAATATTGAGACTAACCCATCTGTATAATTAAAACCTCGTGAAACTCCACACTCTAGCTAAAGAAACAATGAATACACATATGCATTTTATCATCATATATATTCCTCACAACATAATGTTACTCAGAAAGTTCATTTTACTATTAAAAATAATAAGAATGTATATAATTTTAAAAATGTATATATAAATGTATATCTATTTTTTTCTTTTTCATTTTGTTATTATTTGCATTGTAAAATAAGTATTTTTGGAAGAAATAAAAATGTGGAAGTATTATTATGGAGATAGTTATTATTGTTATTTTAATTAATTATATTTTTCTCTTTTTTAATGTTTCTTTCTATCTTTTCTAATTTTTTGCTTTGTGGTTTCTCTAATCTCTTGCAAGAACCTTAGTCTATGTTGCAACGTTGTCCTCCTTCATGATCAATCTAGCTGAGGGAAGTGGGGCTCCCTTCCTCCATATGACATTAAAGCATTCAAATGATTGGTGGAAAACATAGGCCCTTCCATGAAAGAAACCCCATCTCAATTCGTGAAGAAATATGACACCTCTCCTAAAATTCCCCTTCCTCTAATCTCATGTCAAATGGCCATAAACTTATCAAATAAAGGTTTCATTATCCAATTAATTGGTCTCTATCCATCTCCTCATACTATGACAATATGGATCTATAAAAATATGAAGCCTCTAATCAAGGGGAATATATGCCTTTCTCTTTGAATCCAAGGAAGATCAAGATCTTATCTTTCACAATGAACCCTACTTCTATGGATCTAGAGCAATGTACTTAAACTATTAGGTGTCAAAATTTAATTCGAAAAATGGCATCCCCTCAATAGTTCCATAATGGGCCAAATTACCTCATATTCCACTCCACCATGTGAATGAATCTATCTTGAGATCCATCGGCAACTCCTTAGGGAAATAGATCGACATTGCATCACAAAAGACTAGGTGTTCACTTGTGCTCATATCTGGGTGGATGTAGATCTCAAAAAAGGTATAGCTAAACCCATTATATAATCCTTTGAAAAACAGAAAAGAAAAAAAAATGTGTAGCAGGAAAACTATGAACGATTTCCTGATAAATGTTGCCACTGCCATTGAGCTTAATTGAGTATGTTAGTGTTGTTGTGTTAATTTATTTTTCATAATATCAATTCAATGTCTTAAATGTGCTTAAAGGTTCAGGTTCTCCTGCAAATTATCAAGTCTCATGAGTATTTTTCATGTCAATTTAGTGAGCAATTTAACATAAAAAAACAAAGTTGAACAACAACAAATAAGGTATATAACATCCCTATACATAACATTAACATAGGTATTTGATGAAGGAGTTCACCCCTCCTCGGCTACATCTCCTCGATCTAGCTTCCATGGCTTGGGCCTCTATATTATCCTCAAAATGTCAAATTTACTTGTTTACAATGCTCGTTTCTCCCGTAACCTGCTCCAATGAGTCCAAAATGGCTCAAAATGGTTATATAGCCTCTTTCTGAGCCTGAATTGGTCAAAAATTGAAAACGTTATGCCCTTTTCAACTTCTCCCACTATTCCAGGCCCTAAACTAGTTAACTGCCACTAAAACTGGAAGTCCGTTGAATCTGGAGGTCTGCCAGTTAAACCGTAATTAAATGCTAAGTGGTAGTTAGCGCTAGTTAAGCATGATTAAGCACTAAACAAGCGCTTTAATCTAATCTGAAACTTAACCTGGATTAGGTGCATTAAAACTTGATTAAGGTTTAAATAATCGTGGTTAAGGTCTTAAACTCCGCATTAGCTCGGAGCTCTGCCGACAGTCACATGTTGAGGTTCTATGGGCCGGGGGTTGGCCCCCGCCTTCCCCCGCCATTAATAATGGTTGTATTTAAATATAAGCAAACACTTATACATGTTAAGATCTAACAGATAGGCGGGTTGGTAACGCATTGTGTTTTGTGGTGGGAGGTCACAGGGCCGAACCCCAGCGCCTCCAACCAAACTTAGACCAAAAATTTTGCAACATATTTCGACCTTGGGGGGGCACGTGGTGGCCCTAAGCTGCACCACGTGTCCTCACCCAGTTGGCCCCGAATTCAACCCATGACATTTCGACACATCACCCTCCAATCGGGCCAGTGCCATGCTACCACTTGGGAGCTTACCATTCATCATAGAATTTCCAAAAAAAAATGACCTTGAATAGTCAGCATGCCACGTCAGCAGTACGGACTGTTGAATGGGCATCTGACTGTCATTTTTAAAAAAAATTTACCTGTTTAGCAAAGCGAATAGATCGTGTTTCTGGGAGCATACGAAGACCATTTTTCGTGAACCGAAGTGCACTGGATTCAAAACGATAAGCACTACGTGGTCGTTCAGGTTCTGATCCAATTTGAGAACTTTGATTTTTAAGCATAAAACTAAGCACCTGATCATTCCTCCCCACTAGAAGCCTTTTGGGCTCCAAAATCTCTTTCATTACTGAACATGTGGATGAGGGTACAATTCCCTTACCCTTCTAGTCTCAACCCACTGGAATTTTCCCAATTTAGACAAGTTGAGCTTTTCATAGAAGCTATTCTTTTTCCTTGACTTTGGAGACCCTATCTTGCTGTTGTAGACACCGTCATGCTACAATTTCCCTGAATTTTCATAATAGAAAGCTATCCTTGAATAAATAAACTTGTTTCCACCTCAGTTGTCAACCAAAGGAAACTTGAAAATTGGCTCACCTCGAATATTGTCGACATGGATATTTTTAGCTTGTCTTGCCTTGTACTTGTGTCGAATTTTGACCAAGTGTTTTCGCCGTTACCATGTACCCTTTTGAAACCAAAAACAAGTACTTGTGGAACCTATGCCTTCTTTTTCAAATTTATTTGGCGCTTTCTCTTTTACCTTTGCACCCTCTTGCACTAACATCTTGTTTCCATTGTTGGACATTGGGTTCAACGCTCCCTATGTGTTTCGAAACATGGACTAACTGCCTCTCGTGGATCCTAAATCTGGCGATTGTAGCAGAGACTAAAGCCTGCAGGTTTTGGCCTAACGGAAATCATGTTTCCAACAAGTGGTATCAGAGCGACAGTTCTATAGTTCGAAACTCACCCGGCTCGCATTGGGGGGGAGATTGTTGGATATTGTGTTCAACACTCCCTGTGTGTTTCGCGACATGGACTAACCGCCTCTCATGGATCTTAACTCTGGCGATTGTAGCGGAGATTAAATCCTGTGGGTTTTGGTCTAACGGCAATCATTATTCCAACATCCATCACTACTCAACACTGATGTTGACTGCTACAAATCTTTCACATCTTGTTTATCTCCTTTCAAAGGAAACATGTTAGAGTCATGAAACATATTATTACAAGCATTAGCGACTTCAGTGAAATAAAAAATTTCATTCGATGCATATTTTTGGAAGGTCTCATTCAAAACATCTCTATGCTTGATCATTAACAAAGTCAAAATTTGACTTGCATTAACTATTCTCTTCATTTCTCTTACATGTATAAGAGACAAGCTTCTCTTCTTCTTATGCACTCTAACTATGTACTCAATTCCATCCTTAAACAAGTGATATGTATTCTCATGGCAATGAAATACTTCTTTCCTATCATAAAGATAAGGACTTCCCAAAACAATACATGAAATCTCAAGCGGCACTACATCAAGTTCAACTTCATCAAGAAATTTTGAATTGATTGCAAACCTTAGGATGCACTTCCTTGTTACCTGCAAGTTTTCATTCTGGCATATCTACCCTAAAGGATAAGGTCTTGGATGTGTAATAGTTTCAAGATTTAACTTCTTAACTAAGTCTTCGGAAATCAAATTAGCTTGAGAACCACTATCAAATAGTGTGTCTATCTTGGTATGCTTTGAAATGACTCTAATATGAAAGAGTTCAATTCTTGTATCTTCATCTTGAGTTACATTAGAACAACTTGAAGAAAAAATTCTCGTTATGTTCTTACCTTTTAAACCCATTGTTGTAATCTCTGTTTCATCTCCTGAATCTGAACCTAAGTCATGTTCAATGATTGCAACATTTTTCCCCTTCTCTTTGGCTTTAACTTTATTTGGCTTCAACTCTAGATGTTGTTTCCAACAATGGTCTTCATCATGGCCATTCTTCGAACAATGTTTACATGTGAGTTTCTATTTTTCTATTTTGATAAAACTGTTTTTCTTTCCTCTTTTATTAAACTTGCCCTTTCCTTTACCCTCATACTCAAGGAAACTATCACTTTTCTCTTATGCACTATGTTTCCCTCTTGCTTCTAGATGTATGGCTTGAACGCAACCTCATCTAAGTTTGTGGGATTGGACATGAGAATAGTATGTCTAAGATAACTGTGCAAACCCCCAGTATACTTTAACAAAGTTTCTTGAGAACACAAATTGAGACCCAAAATAAGAGTTCTTATCCTAAATTCATGAGTATAATCTTGCACACTTTTCCCTTTCAATTGTTTAAAAATTTTCTAGTCCATATTGAATTTTTGAATGTAAGCTAGAGGAAAAATGTCTTTTAATGGAAGCAGTAAAATTTGACCAAGACATTGAGATCTTACCATGGTTTTAAATCTCTTCTTGAGTCCTTTCTTCCCACCATACAATTCTTGATCCATCCATTTTCAAAGAAACTAATTGAGTCTTTATGTCATCTTCTTGAAGGTTTTGAATTCTACAATAAACCTCCAACTGGAGAATCTAATTATCCAGCTTCTCTACATTCACTTCGCCATTATACATTGGTAGCTCAAATTTGACATCAATTTTAAGTAAGGGTGATGTACCAACTCCTTTTGAAGTATGTGTATGAACATATTGTAGGGTTGTGATAGTGGAATATGAAGATAAGGAAGGTGAAGATGGTGGTGAGGATGATGGTGGAGTGGATGGTGGCTTCTTAAAATCTCCATGGCCTCCTCCTCCTGGAGAACCCTCTCCTCTTGGAGGCCTTGAACTCTCTCCTTGCATCCTTACATTCATTTCCTCATAGAGGACTTTAACGATCTCATTCATATCAAAGAATGTCTTCCTGAATTCTCTCTCATCTTCTGTCATGATAGGTTCTCCTTCATGAGACATGCTCACTGAGGACTCAACTTCAACTTGCGGATGTTCTTGTGTTGAAGACTTTGGAAACCTCACCCTTCTTCCTCTTGACCCAACTGCAGGGCTCTCAACCAACTTCCCTTCTCCTATTTTGAGTTTTAACTTTGTAAGCATGACACAAACTTGCAAACAATTAGATCTCTTCTTGCACAACAAAACCTAATGAACTTGAGCTCTAATACCAAAAATTATTTGAATTGATTATGTTAGTGTTGTTGTGCTAATTACTCTTTAGATTATGAATTCAATGTCTTATGTGTGCTTAAGGGTTTAGGTTCTCTTGCAAATTATCAAGTCTCATGAGTGTTTTTCATGTCAATATAGTGAGAAATTTAACATAAAAAAGAAAAAACAAAGCTAAACAACAACAAATAAGACACAAAACATCACCATACATAACATTAACACATGTATTTGATGAAGGAGTTCACCCCTCCTAGGCTACATCTCCTTGGTCTAGCTTCCATGGCTTGGGCCTCTATATTATGCCCAAATTGTAAAATTGACCTATTTACAATGCTCTTTTGCTCCTGTAACCTACTCCAATGAGTCTAGAATGGTTCAAAATGGTCATATAGCCTCTTTCTGAGCCTGAATTGGTCGAAAATCGCAAACGTTATGACCCTTTCAATTTCTCCCACTATTTTAGGCCCTAAACTAGTTAACTGCCACTAAATCTGGTAGTATGCCGAATCTGGAGCTCCACCAATTAAATCGCAATTAAGTGCTAAGTGGTAGTTAGCGCTAGTTAAGCATGGTTAAGCGCTAAACAAGCACTTTAATATAATCTAACACTTAGGCTCAATTAGGTGCATTCAAACTTGATTAATGTTTAAATAGTCACGGTTAAGGTCTTAAACTCTGCATTAGCTTGGAGCTCTGCCAATGGTCACGTGTTGAGGTTCTATGGGCAGGGGGCTGGCCCCGCCTTCCCCCACCATAATCAATGGTTATATTTAAATATAATTCGACACCTATACATGTTAAGACCTAATGGATAGATGGGTTGGTAATGCATTGTGTTGTCTGGTGGGAGGTCGCGGGGTCGAACCCCGAAGCCTCCACCCGAACTTAGACCAAAATTTTGAACACATTTCGACCTTGGGGGGGGGGCACGTGGTGTCCTAGGCTGCACCACGTGTCCCCACCCAATTGGTAGCGAATTCAACCAATGAAACTTCGACACATCACCCTCCAATAGACCAGTGTCATGTTGCCACTTGGAAGCTAATCATTCGCCAGACAATTTCCAAAAAGAATGACCTTTCACATTCAGCATGCCATGTCAGTAGTATGGACTGCTGATTGGGCATATGCCTGTCATTTATTTTTAATTTTACATGTTTAGCAAAGCAAACAGATCGCATTTCCGAGAGCATACGGAAATCATTTTTCGTGAAACAAAATGCGTCGAATTCAAAACGACGAGCACTACGTAATCGTTCAGGTTCTGAGCCAATCTGAGAACTTTTATTTTTAGCATGAAACCGAGCACCTGATCAGCCATGAATATGGAAATTTTTGTTGATACTATATAAAAATGGAACCAGTTGAATTTAAACCTCAATAGCTTAATGAAAAATGTTAAATAATGAGGAAAAAGTGGAATAAGCCTAGCCAATTTGGACAACCCCCAAAGCAAGGCCTTGCTAGCAGTAGTCCTTGCAATAGCTATCCTAGTATTTGTTTCACGCATACATCTTTAGCTTGTTTTTAATTCCTACATTCCCTTTTAGAAACATTTTCTCTTCTTACACCACTTCACACCATTCCAATCCTTAAAGTTTTGAATATTATGAGGTTGGAGATGAATCAAAGGAAGATGGTGTGGGAGGTAAATATCACAAAAATGAGGTAGAAAACCATTTAAGAGGAGGTGGGAATACGAATAAAAGTAAGAAAATGATTTGGGTAAACAACAATCACAAAAAACAATGGCTTGAAAGAGAGAACCACATGTTAAGCAAGAAATGAAGTTAACAATGGTTTCTAAAAATTCTAAGGAGGTGGAAGTGAGGAAAAAATGGACTCAATTAAGGATCTCATTAAATTTGTATGACCCTCAATCCTTTTAATCCAAGAAACCAATCTCAAGGAATTTGAAGCCTTAAAAACAAGTCAATATTTTTGCAACTGTTGTGAAGGGAAATCATTAAGTGATAGAGGTTCCTTTGGTGAAATTTTCATCATTTCACTAACATGGGTGGAATTTCCAACAGTGAAATTCGACGAAACAGATAAAATCAAAAAAATTGTCAGAAGTTAAATGTATTTTATTTTTTTTTAATCCAAATTATCGTCGAATATCTGATGGGAGTTCTTTAACTGTCGAATATCTGGCATTAGTTCTTTTCCTATCGAATGTCTCATGTTTTTGTATTTTTTTTAATATCCCATCGACTACCAAATATCCGATGGGAGTTATTTTACCATCAAATATCTGATGAAAGTTCTTTGACCGTCCAATTTCCATCGTTTTTTCTAATATCAAATGTGTGGCATGTTGTCCAATCTCTGACAAATGGAAATAAACTGTTATATAACGTTCAATCTTGTCATTAACAACTTTAATATGGGACCACTTTATGTTGGGTTTAACTAATTATAGTAAATATAACATTAATAATATAATTATATATAATATTATTAATATATATTAATTTTAATATCAATAATATAATAATATTAATTCTATATCATATAATTACAATATAAATTATTTTAACTAATTATAATAGATATAACATTAATAACATATATATATATATATATATATATATATATATATGCTCGAACATCATATAACTTTGACATAGTTGCTATACTAGTTGCGATTGTTTTTAAAGACTATAGGCTTATTTTGAGGTTAATTTTTGAACAAAATCATCACTAAATTTTGGGTGACAAAAAATGTCACATAACATTTCTTAAGGAGGCCAAGGATACGTGGAATCAACATCGGGGGCTTCTGAGGATCGGAAATGTTAGTTCCCTTGTAGAAATTGCAAGGGCCTAAGGCCAAGGAGCATTCTAATAAAAACAACTAAAAAGCATTTTAGAGACTGGAAACATTGAAGGTGGACATGAATATAATCTATTAGCAAGTTATTCATTATATGTCTTTGTATTGTAGATTATTTTTTTTAATATTTATGTGTATATTGTATTTTAGATTGCATGTCTTTGTATTGTAAATTGTATTGTCTTTCTATTGTAAATGCATTTTATATTCTTTTGGGAGGTGTTTCACCTATTTTTTCATTTTGATGCGGAGAAATATTATTTGATTATTTTAGTTAGGGTCGATCAAGGCGTTAGGTTGAGTTAGGGGTTAATTATTTCATAAGATTAGGGATAATGTGTCATTGTTTAAGGGTTTAGGGGTTAGGGGTTGGGGGCTTAGGGCTTAGGGGTTCAAGGGCTTAGGAGAATGGGGTTAAGGTGCTAGGGGGTTAATGTATGTTTAGGGGATTAATTAGCACCTAGAGGATTTAGAGGTTAATCATGGGTTTTTATAAAGCATTATTAATAAGTTTTTAAAGTATATTATGCACATAATTTAAAATATGGACATAGTTAATACATTTTTATAGGAAAGAATAAAATAATTATATAATATATTGTAATAAAATCTTATAAGACAAAATAATGAAATATAAGTATCATTAAAAAATTAATTAAATAAAAATTTGAATAAAAATGAAATTATTATAAAGAAAGATGAATGGATAAATATAAAAGGAGTCCATTTTATTAATTTAGGTAAGATGGTAATTAATAAAAAAAATATTTGTTTTATGAAAAATATTAAAAAAAAAATATTTACTTTATTTATTAAAAAATTTAAATTTATAAACCACAATTTATTTAAATGTTATTTTCCTAACCAGAATCTATCACTCATAAAAGAGACTATTTTTCATTTTTTAAGGAAAAGGTATGGGACACAAGCCTTGTACTTGGTGTTACAAAATGTTTTGGGTGACAATGAACTTTTTAAGCTTGAGTGATATAGAGTGAAAAATTCTCTATATAAAGGCTCTTTTTGTGATAAGTAAAGCATCACATTTGTTGTAAATTGTGAGAAAATTAATTGAAGTAATATCAAAGCTATAATAGTTCTAGGAAAAGGGTATATTAATGAAATGTTTGACATATCATTAATGGTTACTTATTCCAAATTTATCTTACTTTATCACGCATGCAAGGTAGAACAATCCATTTTGAATGTCCTTTGAATTAGGTGCAATGTTTTTATTTTATAACATTCACTTGCCCACGACGTCGTGCTCAAGGGGTGGCCCTCAGGCTCGGGCGACGTTGCCCCGTGCACGCGTTCGCCCGCAGCACGGCACCATGGGCGTTGTTTTGCGGGCAGACACAGCCATAGGGCGGCGTCCACCTGAGCCCGAGGACCACCCCTGGGTGCCCTCGGTCTCGGGCAGACAAGCCCATAGGAATCGGCTCCTTGCACATAAAAAAAATAATAAATAAATTGATATGGCCAATGGGTCGATTCTCAAAATCGTCCCTTTGGGCATATAGAAAAATAATTAATTTTTTTTATATGCCCAATGGAATTGGCCCCTTGGGCATATAAAAAATAATAATTTTTTTTTATATGGCCAAGGAGCCGATTCTGAGCATATAAATTTGTTTTCTATTTTTTTAAATGCCCAAAGGGTCGATTCTCAGAATATGAGAATCAGCCCTTTGGGCATCTATATATATATATGCCCAAAGGACCTATTCTTAGAATCAGCCCTTTCAGCATACAAAAAAACTTTACAAAAAAAATAGTGGGGTTGGGAGAAAATATAAAAAAAAAGATACATTTTTTTTAAAACTTGTTTTAAATTATAATTTTTTTTTTTTAGGGGGGTTCGGTCGATGACATGTAAAAAAAAATGTTTTAAGGTTACTGTTGGGGAAAAAATGTATAAAAATATCATTTTTTTTTAAAACAAGTTTTTTATTTTGTTTACGTAAGATATTTGTTTTTTTTTTTATTTAGTAATTTATGTGCATATATATATATATATATATATATATATATATATATATATATATATATATATATATTTGTTGGAAAATGGCATCAAGGAAGGTTTTTGTCAATATTTCTCGACCCAAGTCAACATTTGCATCATCTAAAGCTACAAGTGGGCCTTCAAAAAACATTGTTGGACGAACTAAACCTCAGTTAATTACTGAAAATGTGCGAGATGCATCCACAAAATAAAAGAAGTTAGTTTCATACTGAAAGAAATAAATGGAAGTGAATCGTTCAAAATATGCATGGTTTCTGAAAGATATAGAAGACGAATCTCTGCAATTATATTTATATTCCAGTAAGAATTTTGATGTTGAAAGTTATGATCTGGTGGGAAAAGTATTAGACCTATATATTCTTCCAAATACTGAAAGTGGTTATATACTATCAAAACCATCCAAGTCATATGATAAACATAAATATCATTTTACATTGTCTATGTATAACACAGGGGAAGATTCTTCAAAGATATGCAAACAAATCGTACAAAATATTGCACAGAAGATTGTAAGTATTTTCATTTACACTTATCTGTTTTGTGTTATTCAAATTGTATCATTGTATTTTTAATAACTTAGTTAATATTGACATATTGTATTTTGTTTTAAAGGAATTTGTTGAGGGCATTTCAATTATTTTGGGAGGAATCTATTATATAGAGAAAGATATTATCAATTTAGTCTCCATTTTCCATGTGTTGGAAATGTTGTCATTGATGGCAAAGGAGGTAACAGATGTAGAGACAGGAAAAGTTGCAAGGAGATGGCAAAGAACAGAGGCAGCAGAGAAGAAGCAGAGGCAAGAAAGAAAAAGCAGAGGAAGCAAAGGAAATGAATTGATGTAAAGAGCTATTCAAGGTGCAGAGTAGTGAAGAAGTTTTGCATTACATGAGATTCTGTAATTGGGGGTCTAAATGGGTCTATGATGCTGTAGTGTGCAATTTTGAGGTATGGTGTGTAAATAAACTCTGTGTCGATGTCTTTGTGTCAAATAAATAAACTCTGTGGCGAGGGTTATGTGTGGATAGACCGTTGAACCCGCAGTGGAACACAAACTCACTATGTGGAATGTATGAGCTGTGATTCTGTGTGGGATTGGAATAAATTGATGCCTACTGAAAGTCATTAGTTATGCGTAGCCATACCTGTAGTTACCAGCAAGATAAATTACGGTGGAAGATTGTGATGAAAGGTGTCGACTCTGTGTAATGGCTCAATCTCTGAACTCTGGTAGCCAATTATGTCGTGGTATTGATTATCCCATGAGTTTTGGGTTAACAGTTTGATAGAATCTATGTACATTAAATAGGCAGCGGAACCCAGAGCATTGGAGCGGAATCGAATACGACAATACATTGAAATATAAGCAGGCGGAAGTAAAGCGAAAAGGTGGGTTGAATTATATAACGGAACCGGGAGAGGCGGAACCTTGACCGGAGAATAGTGGAAGGGGTGAAAACCACGAGCGGTTTCATGGAGGGCGGATTTCCCATTCCGCACCACCTTTCAATCGTGAGGTGGTTTTACAGATTTTGCAGCGATTCCATTAGGATTTGGCCGCGTGTCCCAAGCGGTTTTGATTAAAATGAAATTTCACGCGTTAACTATCGAACCAAGAAGCCGAGCGAAATGCACGAGAACCGTTGATTCTGAGGAGGGCAATCGAACGGTGTTCAGCTGGCGGAGATGCGCAAAGTTTAATGGAAGAACCCGGATGTTAAGCAAGGTACGGTGCATCCGTTTGATTGAATTGTGGGCCCGGCGGGGTCATGTATATATATGAAATTGGTTTATAAATGTTATTCGAAGTGATATTAACCTTAATATAAGGTCTGACGGAGCCATGTGTAAAGAGTTGTTTTATTAAAGTTAGCAGACGCATTATGAGGGCATATATGGAGATATATTTATATATGTTTAAGTGGTGAATTGGTGGCGCACTAGTGGTGGTGCATGGTGGAGCCACCACAAAGTGGTGTTTACGGGGGCTCCCATTTCTCCGTACACATCAAATGGGGTGAGGCCCCGTAGTTCATCATAGTTGTTGATCGGTGGTCAACGCGCGATCAGCCAGTCAACTACGGGGGGTGCCTTCCCGTTAACCTCCGCGTTGTTCGACCCCCCGCAATCCGTCGATCTCCAATTAATCTGTGTAATGGATTAAATACAATATAGTTTAAATATTTATCACCGAGGGTTATATGATAAGGTTGATCGTATATATGTATATGTTGGACGCCAGGTTATTTGCATTGATTAAGGTTGCAAGTAATTAAAGAACGCAGTGATATATGTATGTCTTGGAGAGCACATTATTAGAGGATGCATTAAAATAAACCCTTAGATTTATTGATTATTATCTGAGTGCCAACCGAGAAAATAGCTAGCCTTACTTAATTGAATTTGCCAGCGTAGAATAAGTGCAGAGAGAGAGATTGCCCGGGTTGGAATATGATTGAGCATGAAAACTTAAATGAAATTATGGAAAAGGAAAAAGAAGAGGAGAGAATGCAGAGATAAATAGAGATTAGAGGTTTGATAGGTATACATTCACAGGCGCACACAATTACAGTGAACCAAGGTATGCAGAACAGGTTCTTAAACAACAGCAGGAAAAGACAAATCTAGTAAAGCCAAAATCCGGAAAAGGAGCTGAGTGAAATTGAAATATGTAATTAAAATGTGAAAGTAATAGTTGTAATTATTTTTTTTGTGATGCAAAGGCAAGTATCCTAAAGAAAAGACAAAAATCCCACTGTAGCATGAAAAATTGTACATATTATTATGATTTTAAATTGAGTTGGACAAAGAAATGAGGAGGCAGAAGACCAAGAGGTATGACCATTCCTTTCGAATTCCTAGAGGAATACAAACAGTCATGTGAGAATTTCTATATATAATATCAATTTGATAAGCTGGTAGAGAGAGAAAAAGAGAGAGAGCAGATATAGAGAATGCAGAATATCGAAGAATAAAACAGAGAAGATTAAGAGAAGAAGAGCAGATACAGAACATAGCTGATATCTGGAGTAAATCAGCAAACATTCAGCTTAATAGCTGTCAGTTGTAGCTGACAAAGGTTGAAGCCTCCTGTAGGTTGGTGCCTACAGAAAATTGAAGGGAGTTGGTGCTTCCTTGCAAGTTGTAGCTTGCAGAATTGAGGTTCGAGCCTCCTGTAGGTTGGTGCCTGCAGAAAAACAGTGGTGAGAGGGAGTAGGAGCTTGCCTTTGCATCACAACAATAATAAGATGTGGTTTTATCCCGTTATGGGTTTCCACTTATATCTGGTGTCTCTGTGCATGATAGTTATGTATTGAATCTGATATGTATCATCTGCTTAATACCTGCAACTCTCATATTAATTCTACTGCTATATTAAACTAATACTTGTTGCTTGCATTCTAAGATTACTTGCACATTAAATTGGATATAAAATGAAGGTGTAAATAGCTTAATGAAAAGTTTTAAAAAGATCAGGAATGCATTAAACTGATTCACCCCCCCCCCCTCTCAGTTTAATTAAAGGTTCAACAATTGGTATCAGAGCCAAGTTCCTTGTATATCAGTCTAACAACTGAAAGGAGATCCTAGGCTCTCAAGATGGCAAGTCAAGAAGGAAGCTCAACCAATAAAGCCCCTTTCTTTACAGGTGCAAATTATGCCTTTTGGAAAATAAGAATGAAAGCTTATATAATGTATTTAGGATTAGAAGCTTGGGATGCTGTGGAAATTGGATATGTCACAAAGTCAACTGATACAGAGAAAGAAGCTAAAGAAAGCTTTGTAGCTAATGAAAAAGCAATGAATGCAATCTTAAATGGACTATGTGAAGCTAAGTTTATCAAAATAATGCACAGTAAGACTGCCAAAGATATGCGGGACACTCTAGAGAATATCCATGAGGAAAATAAAAAGGTTAAGACTGCCAAACTTCAAGTATATAGAGCCCAATTTGAAAATTTAAAAATGAATCATGATGAAGATGTTGGCAGCTTCTTCTTAAAAGTTGCAGAAATTGTTAACAGTATGAAAGCTCTTGGAGAAACAATACCAGAAGGTATAATTGTACAAAAGATTCTAAGATCTCTTCCATCCAGATTCAATCCCAAGGTGTCTGCAGTAGAAGAAACAGCTGATTGGGAGACCTTGACCATGAACCAGCTACTAGGAAATCTTACAGCATATGAGATGAGGCTCCCACAGAAGAAGCCAAGTACAAGGGAGGCAGCATTCAAAACAGAAAAGAAGAAAGAATAAAAGGAAGACATATGCTCCTGCTCTGATGAAGAAGAGGCTAAATTTGTCAAGAAATTGGATAAAGGCTCAGGTAGATACAAAGGTAAACTTCCTTTTAAATGCTTTAACTGTGGAAGAGTTGGACATTATGCTGCTAAATGTCCTCACAAGAAAGTAAAAAATCAAGCTCAAGAATCAGAGAAAGACACATCAAAGAATTGGCAGAAAGGAAAGAAATTCAGCAGAAAATTCTTCTATGCTCAGCAAGACAGCAGTGCATCTGAAGACTCAGATGAACCCTCAGGAGAAGAGGGAACCTCTGAATTTTTACTGATGGGCATAGAAGATCTTGAAGGACTCTTGCTAGAAGAAGAAGAAGAAGGGGAAGTCGATCTTGAGGGGGAGCTAAGAAGTGCTCTGGAGGAGATTGACAGACTCAAACTAAAATGCAGAAAACAAAAAGAGATTCTCCTCAAATGTGTGAAAGAAGAACAAAATTCAGAAGTCCTCATGCAGTTGAAGGTAAAGCTTGAAGAAGCCAAGAATATAGAAGAGATGTTACTTCAGCAAATCAAAGATAAAACTCGAGAACAAGAGAAGCTAGAAGAAGAAATTATGTGTCTGAGAAGGAAATTAGAAAGTGCTCAACAGAAATTTTCTATATACCCTTCTCAAATGACAAGTTCTGGTAAGTTGAATGAAATCTTGGATGCTCAAAGATCTCCTCTAATAAAAACTGGGATAGGCTATGAAGGAGAATCAAGTAAAGGCAAAGAAAAGGAAAACAAAATATAATTTTTGTGAAAGCAAAGAAGGCTGATGAAGCAGCTCAAATAATTCCTACAAAGGAAGAAACATGTAATGAGAAAGACAGAGACCAGAAGAAACCTCTAATAACAAAGATTGTAACAAATACTAAGACAACAGAGAAAGGATCATATATTCCTGATTATATCAAATTTGGAAGCCATCAAAGGAGATTCTTGCCTCCTATGAGGAATGCCACCTGTTATGTCTGCCACAAGCCGGGACACATTGCTGCATATTGTCATGCAAGGAGGAATGATTCAAACCAGCAAAAGATGCAAGCATGGAAGAGACAACCTTACATCAGGTATGCAAGTAATTTCTATGGTTATTGTTTTTATTGTAAGGATTTTGGCCATGGAATTATTGAATGTAGAAAGTATGGACAAAGACTGATGTTCAATACCTCAAGGAGGTTTATGAGTCAAAGCAATTTTTTTCATGCTCACAATTATGCAAAAACTATAATCAAATGTTGTATATGCAATCAAGTTGGACATATATCTTCCAAGTGTTCTCTAAAAGGATATAATTCATCACCTCACAAAAGATACCAAACAAAAGGGGGCCTCCAATGGATAAAGAAGGTGAATAAATGTGACTTGGCTTTAACTGCTCAAGATTTGAAGAGTCAATGGTATTTGGACAGTGGCTGCTCTAAACACATGACAAGAGACAAAAACAAGTTTTTAACTCTTGATGAAAAGAAATCGGGCAATGTCACTTTTGGAAATGACAAATCAGGAAAGATCAAGGGAAAAGGATCAGTCAGCATAGACAATGGCAGAGGAAAGGCCCAAGATGTATTATATGTAGATGGGCTGAAAGCAAATTTACTGAGTGTCAGTCAGATGTGTGATAAAGGCTGTGAAGTTCTCTTTAGAGCACAAGATTGTGTAGTCAGATCAAGCACAACAGAAAAAACTCTACTCAAAGGTGTTCGAACAGAGAGTAATGTGTACATAGTGAAAGAGAAGGATGAAGCCTGCCATCTTAGCAAACTCGAGGAGTCATGGTTATGGCATAGGAGATTGGGACATCTCAGCTTTGACCATATCATTAGACTGAGCAAGAAGAAAGCTGTCAGAGATATGCCAGAAATAAAAAGGCCCTCAAACACAATATGCAAATCTTTTCAGTTGGGGAAACAAACTCGCACATCCTTTAAATCTAAAGAAGAGTTATCAACAAGAAGACCACTGCAACTTGTGCACATGGATCTGTGTGGACCTGCAAGAACTAAAACACCAAGAGGAGAGTCCTACTTTATGCTGATAATAGATGATTTCTCCAGAATGACATGGGTTGCTTTTCTCAAGAATAAATCGGAAGCTCTGGACAAATTCAAAACATTTAAAGCATTAGCAGAAAATCAGACAGGATGCAAGCTGAAATGCATCAGATCAGACAGAGGAGGTGAATTCACTGATTATGAATTTGCATACCTATGCAATGAAGATGGCATAAAACAACAATTTACTATTGCAGGGACACCTCAGCAGAATGGAGTAGCAGAGAGACAAAATAGATCTGTTCAACAAATTTCCAGAGCCATGATGAAAGAGAATAATATTGCTCAAACCTTATGGGCAGAAGCAGTGCACACAGCAGTACATATCCTTAATAAAGCTCACTTAAGGCCAAGCAGTGACAAGACTCCCTATGAACTATGGCATGGAAAGCCAGCATCAATCAAACATTTCAGAATCTTTGGAAGCAAGTGTTACATAAAGAATAATGATGAAAATCTTGGCAAATTTGATGCAAGAGCAGATGAAGGGATATTTCTAGGATATGCTTCCAAAAGCAAAGGGTACAGGTGCTACAACAAGACCCTTCAGAAGATATTTGAAAGTATTGATGTGAGATTTGATGAAGAACTTCCAAACAATACTAGAGATACAGACTGCTGCAGTACATCAGACAACAATGAAGAAGAAGATCAAAATGATGATGAAACAAGAAAAACATCGGAAGATCCTGGACTGAACTCAAAAACCCCTCAAGATACACTCAAAAGAACCATCCAGAAGATCAAATCATAGGAGACAAGAATGTAGGAGTGCAAACAAGAAGGCAGCTAACTGAACAGACAGAAGAAGTATACATAGCCATGTTGTCACAAATAGAACCAAATAAATTTGAAGAAGCCAGCAAGGACAAGTCTTGGGTAAATGCAATGAATGAAGAATTGGACCAAATTGAGAAAAACAATACCTGGGAACTAGTTCCTAGACCTGCTGAGAAAAATTTCATAGGCTCAAAATGGGTATTCAAAAATAAAATGAATGAGGAAGGACAGGTAATCAGGAATAAATCCAGACTTGTCTGCAAAGGATATTCACAAATTGAAGGACTGGATTACGATGAAACATTTGCTCCTGTAGCCAGAATGGAAGCTATCAGAATGTTTCTGGCATTTGCATGCTACCAAAACTTCAAAGTATATCAAATTGATGTAAAATCTGCATTTCTGAATGGAGACTTAGAAGAAGAAGTCTACATGGAACAACCAGAAGGCTTCTCCTTGACAGAAAAAGAAGACTATGTGTGCAAACTGAAGAAGGCCCTATATGGACTAAAACAGGCTCCTCGTGCTTGGTACTCAAGACTGGATAAATATTTGCAAAAACAGGGTTTTAAGAGAGGTGGAGTAGACAGCTATCTATATATAAAAGCCCATGAAAATGAACTCCTGATTGTTGTAGTGTATGTTGATGATATTATGTTTGGAAGCAACAAAGATGAACTAGCAAAAGGGTTTGCTGATGAGATGAAAACAGAGTTTGAAATGTCTATGATTGGAGAACTCAGTTTCTACTTGGGACTGCAAATTCAACAAAAGAACACATGCACATTCATCTCTCAAGAAAAATACTTAAAAGAAATGCTGAAAAGATTCAAAATGGAGGACTGCAAACCTGTGACTACCCCCATGATCACGGGATGCAAGCTGTGTACTGATGATGGGTCTGCAGATGTAGACCAAAACCTCTACAGATCCATGATAGGAAGCCTACTGTATTTGACAGCTTCAAGACCAGACATCATGCTAGCAGTAGGACTAGTGGCTAGATATCAAGCAGCACCTAAACAAAATCATCTTCTTGCAGTCAAAAGAATATTCAGATATCTACAAGGAACTACACAGTATGGGCTTTGGTATCCTAAAGGCAAAAGCTTCACTTTAATAGCATACACAGATGCAGATTGGACCAGCTGTGTGGATGACAGAAAAAGTACAAGTGGAGGTGCATTCTATCTAGGAGAAAGCCTGGTTGCATGGTTAAGCAAGAAACAAACATCCATCTCACTGTCTACAGCTGAAGCAGAATATATAGCAGCAGCAACATGTTGTACACAAGTCATGTGGATGAAGCAAACTCTTCAAGACATGAAGGTAAGCATTGATGAGCCTATTTCAATCAAATGTGATAATACAAGTGCTATAAGTATATCTAAAAATCATGTACTTCACTCAAAAACTAAACATATACCAATCAAGTATCATTTCCTCCGATAACAAGTGGCTCAGAAGATAGTAAAACTGGACTATGTACCAACAAAAGAACAAAGAGCAGATATATTTACTAAACCACTTGCAAGAGAACCATTCGAATACTTGAGAGATAAACTAGGGGTAGTATCTGCAGATGCTACTCTCTGATATAAAGAGAAAGCACAATTTCAGGGGGAGAAAAAAATGAAAATATCATTCCAGGGGGAGAACAGCCAGCAAGGAAAGCATGAATCAGGTCCTCAGGATCAAAGGATTAAAGCAAAAGAACACCAAGCTATTATCCTAGAACTGTATCAATTTACAGTGTATATTCAAATTCAAAGTGTTCTCTCAACAAGTCTTTTACATCACTATGGAGCAGCATGCAGAAGAGGGCCTAAACATAACTCAGAGATAGGAAATGCAAAAAGCAGCCCTTTGCCATTAATGTCAAAGGGGGAGGATGAGCAAACAATAGCAAAAAGAGCAAGCAAACAGAGAAAAAGTATTGCCATCAATGCCAAAGGGGGAGATTGTTGGAAATGTTGTCATTGATGGCAAAGGAGGTAACAGATGCAGAAACAGGAACAGTTGCAAGGAGATGGCAAAGAACAGAGGCAGCAGAGAAGAAGCAGAGGCAGCAAAGAAAAAGCAGAGGAAGCAAAGGAAATGAATTGATGTAAAGAGCTATTCAAGGTGCAGAGTAGTGAAGAAGTTTTGCATTACATGAGATTCGGTAATTGGGGGTCTAAATGGGTCTATGATGCTGTAGTGTGCAATTTTGAGGTATGGTGTGTAAATAAACTCTGTGGCAATGTTTTTGTGTCGAATAAATAAACTCTGTGGCGAGGGTTATGTGTGGATAGACCATTGAACCCGCAGTGGAATACAAACTGACTATGTGGAATGTATGAGCCATGATTATGTGTGGGATTGGAATAAATTGATGCCTACTGAAAGTCATTAGTTATGCGTAGCCATACCTGTAGTTACCAGCAAGATAAATTACGGTGGAAGATTGTGATGAAAGGTGTCGACTCTGTGTAATGGCTCAATCTCTGAACTCTGGTAGCCAATGATGTCATGGTATTGATTATCCCACGAGTTTCGGGGTTAACAGTTTGATAGAACCTCTGTACATTAAATAGGCAGTGGAACCCGGAGCATTGGAGCGGAATCGAATACGACAATACATTGAAATATAAGCAGGCGGAAGTAAAGCGAAAAGGTGGGTTGAATTATATAACGGAACCGGGAGAGGCGGAACCTTGACCGGAGAACAGTGGAAGGGGTGAAAACCACGAGCGGTTTCACGGAGGGCGGATTTCCCATTCTGCACCACCTTTCAACCGTGAGGTGGTTTTACAGATTTCGCAGCGATTCCATTAGGATTTGGCCGCGTGTCCCAAGTGGTTTTGATTAAAATGAAATTTCGCGCGTTAACTATCGAACCAAGAAGCCGAGCGAAATGCACGAGAACCGTTGATTCTGAGGAGGGCAATCGGACGGTGTTCAGCTGGCAGAGATGCGCAAAGATTAATGGAAGAACCCAGATGTTAAGCAAGGTACGGCGCATCCGTTTGATTGAATTGTGGGCCCGGCGGGGTCATGTATATATATGAAATTGGTTTATAAATGTTATTTGAAGTGATATTAACCTTAATATAAGGTCTGACGGAGCCATGTGTAAAGAGTTGGTTTATTAAAGTTAGCCGACGCATTATGAGGGCATATATGGAGATATATTTATATATGTTTAAGTGGTGAATTGGTGGCGCACTGGTGGTGGTGCATGGTGGAGCCACCACAAAGTAGTGTTTACGGGGGCTCCCATTTCTCCGTACACATCAAATGGGGTGAGGCCCCGTAGTTCATCATAGCCGTTGATCGGCGGTCAACGCGCGATCGGCCAGTCAACTACGAGGGGTGCCTTCCCGTTAACCTCCACGTTGTTCGACCCCCCGCAATCCATCGATCTCTAATTAATCTGTGTAATGGATTAAATACAATATAGTTTAAATATTTATCACCGAGGGTTATATGATAAGGTTGATCGTATATATGTATATGTTCGACGTCGAGTTATTTGCATTGATATATATTAAGGTTGCGAGTAATTAAAGAACGCACTGATATATGTATGTCTTGGAGAGCACATTATTAGAGGATGCATTAAAATAAACCCTTAGATTTATTGATTATCATCTTAGTGCCAACTGAGAAAATAGCCAGCCTTACTTAATTGAATTTGCCAGCGTAGAATAAGTGCAGAGAGAGAGATTGCCTGGGTTGGAATATGATTGAGCATGAAAACTTAATTGCAATTATGGAAAAGGAAAAAGAAGAGGAGAGCATGCAGATATAAACAGAGATTACAGGTTTGACAGGTATACTTTCACAGGCAGACACAATTACAGTGAACCAAGGTATGCAGAATAGGTTCTTAAACAGCAGTAGGAAAAGACAAATCCAGTAAAGCCAAAATCCGGAAAAGGAGCTGAGTGAAATTGAAATATGTAATTAAAATGTGAAATTAAAAGTTGTAATTATTTTTTTGTGATGCAAAGGCAAGTATCCTAAAGAAAAGACAAAAATCCCACTGTAGCATGAAAAATTGTACATATTATTATGATTTTAAATTGAGTTGGACAAAGAAATGAGGAGGCAGAAGACCAAGAGGTATGACCATTCATTTCGAATTCCTAGAGGAATACAAACAGTCATGTGAGAATTTCTATATATAATATCAATTTGATAAGCTCGTTGAGAGAGAAAAAGAGAGAGCAGATATAGAGAATGCAGAATATCGAAGAATAAAATAGAGAAGATTAAGAGAAAAAGAGCAGATACAGAACAGAGCTGATATCTGGAGTAAATCAGCAAACTTTCAGCTTAATAGCTGTCAGTTGTAGCTGACAAAGGTTGAAGCCTCCTGTAGGTTGGTGCCTACAGAAAATTGAAGGGAGTTGGTACTTCCTTGCAAGTTGTAGCTTGCAGAATTGAGGTTGGAGCCTCCTGTAGGTTGGTGCCTGCAGAAAAACAGTCGTGAGAGGGAGTAGGAGCTTTCCTTTGCATCACAACAATAATAAGATGTGGTTTTCTCCCGTTATGGGTTTCCACTTATATCTGGTGTCTCTGTGCATGATAGTTATGTATTGAATCTGATATGTATCATCTGCTTAATACCTGCAACTCTCATATTAAGTCTATTGCTATATTAAACTAATACTTGCTGCTTGCATTCTAAGATTACTTGCACATTAAATTGGATATGAAATGAAGGTGTAAATAGCTTAATGAAAAGTTTTAAAAGATCAGGAATGAATTAAACTGATTCACCCCCCCCCCCCCTCCTCTCAGTTTAATTAAAGGTTCAACACCATGAACATGAAGCAGAAGATATTGGAAAGAAGCAAAATAAAATACTTCATGATGCTACAAGATTGTATCAAAGGGATCAATCTAGTAAAGGTAGACATGTTACTTTTCAAAATAAGGAAGTTGAATTTGAAGCTGAAGCGGAAGACGAAGATGAAGAATGTGTTGCCATATCTGAGGATTAGATTAGAACTTATGTTAAAAAGGAGACGAGCCATAAAAAAACAAAAACAAGAATGCCCAAGAATGTCTCCCTTACAGTTGATGATGAGGAGATTGTTTCGGTTGAAGAAAATATAATAATCACTAGGAGGAAGAAACAAAAAATTTCTCATTCTGAAAAAATCGTGGACAACAGTGAAGGGCCTAGTGAAAACTCCAAAGCAAGCAAGGAAATCATTACGCCAGGAGCTGATTCAGAGGATGGCGTTATGAAAACAAAACAAAATTCCATTCGACATCATTGAGGGTGGTCGGTCATTTTAACTTAATGTCATTCAATTCTACAAGCCAGATGAAGGACAATTCAAATATCAAACTATAAAGCCACACTACTTTCATGTTCACAATTTGAAAACATTGATGAGGTACAACCCTTTTACACATGTGTTTGATTATGTTCTTCTTGTTGATCCAATTCAGGTTCCTAACAAAGAATCATTTGACAAGTCAAAATGTTTTGAATACAAATATTATGTACTTGAGGGCAACCATTCTGTATAATCTCAAAGGCAATTAATGGAGGAATATCCCAATAAACCGCATTTTGAAACAATGAAATGTATCATTTATGTTAGTTTAACAGATACAGAAGAAAAGTTATTGGCATGGGATCATAATTCAGATAATGAGTATAGGATGTCTATGACTTTCATCCAAAGGGTCAAATTTATTTATAGTGAATTTGAAGAAAAATGTGGTGGTGATAAGACAAAGGTTGATCATGCATTCTGGAAGGAATGTTGTATGGAAATCGGTTATCAAATCAAAGAAAAAAAAAATCAAAAGATAGCAGAGTAAATTATGAAATATTCAGAGGTAAGGATAACATTTTCTAGTTGGGATTTAGAACTGGAGAGATATGGGAATTGATTGATTAGATTTTTGAGTTGTGGGAGAACGTTGGCATCAAAAGTCAGAAGGTCAAAAAGTCTAAACCATTGATATGTACCAACAGTAAATCAGGTCCTGAAATGAAGCTCCTTCCATAGGATATGACTATCACACCTTGGAGATCAATGCAAGGAGTGAAGGATGAAAAGCTTGTCAAAACAATATCATCTCGTGTAAAGTCAGGAGAATTATCAATGGATGAAATGTCTGAGGAATTTCTAAAGTAAGTTTGTTATTTTTACTTTTTTTTTAATTATAACTTTCTGTTAAATATAATATATTGTTTTTGGTATTATTTGTTATACATAACATTATATTAACATTATTTACTTCATTTATTCAGTCCCAAGGTTTATATGAGAATACAAGAACAAATGGCTAAATTATTGAATGAAGATAGTTGGGATGATGTTGTACGCAACTAACTAGAATCAAGCTCTACATCAGT
Source organism: Pinus albicaulis (assembly GCA_034641835.2). NCBI lineage: Eukaryota > Viridiplantae > Streptophyta > Pinopsida > Pinales > Pinaceae > Pinus > Pinus albicaulis. The sequence goes on along the minus strand of CM076584.1, from coordinate 22,540,921 downwards.
GCTAAAAGGTTTTTATCTTGCATTTAAAAAGGTATTTTCATTCATACATTCATTTCTATTCATATTTTTAATATTTTTAATTTATAACTTATACATTGCTTTTGTTTATTTATTAAAGATGAAGAAGGATGCAAATGGAGCATCAAATAGTTTCAGAAGCTTTATTGAAAAAATAAAAATGGAAAGGATAAGAAAACAACGTCTTAGTGATGTTGAACTTGATCTTAGTCTTCATCATTTCATTTGGAATGGGCTCCACACTATCCAATATCAAATAATATCAGGTGATTGTGAAGAAATTTCAAAACTCATACCTAAAAGGGATTATTCCCTAGTTATTGCATATATTCCTCATTGTTTCAATATCCCAAACATTGAATATGATAGTGACCCTTATACTTATCAAGCATTTAGTAAAGTGATTGCGAGATTTCTAGAAGTCACAACATCACCATTTTGGAGATTTGTGACATTTCATTCAGACACACAATTAGGGTTGTTATTATCAACCTTCAAGGGAAAAGCAAAGTCAAGGATGCAGCTTGCATGGTAAGACGTTGAAATTTTATAATTGATTAATGCTAAAAAAATCATTTATGTACAAGTTAATTGAACTTTTACTATTTCATGTTACAGGCAAAAGCCAAATCTTATTTGTGGTGGAAATCAACAAATTATAAGTGAATGTGAGTTCATTCATGTTGAAAGTTGGACAAAGGATGATAGCTACAAGAATATTCTTTTCAATCAAGTAGATGGAAATAATCATAGCCAAGTATTGGTCCATGATGTTGTTGTAAGAAAAGTAACATATGAAGATAAAGAAGCAAAAGGAGAGAAAACCATAGTCATTGATTAACTATCTTTTAGATTTATGTTCAAATGAAGGAGATTGGGTTTTGGATTTATTTTCAGGCTCAGGTAAGTTTTATTATATAAGAATTAATTTCATTAATAACTTTTTTTTATTTTTTTGTGTTTATACTATTTTACTAAAAAAATTATTTTGTACTTGATGATTAGGTACAACACTAGCATGTTGCTTACAAAAAGGAAGAAATTGCATTTCCATTGAAAAAGACCCAGTGCAATGCAAATTTATTCATCAAAGAATTAATGCTCTTCAATTTCTTCTAAATGAAATGCAAGAAGTTGATTTGAGAAAATGGGATTTTAATGAATCTCGTGTGGCAAAAAAATCAAAAGAACCTCAACCACCATTAGATGGAATGATTGGAAAGCCATACTTTAGGACGTTGGTAGACATCAAAGATCCATCAAAAGAGGAAAATGATGAAACTGAAGCCAATGATGAAAATATTGTGGAAGAGTACAATAATGATGCTCTTGAAGATGAAGAGTTTGGGTTACATGATATTATTGATTAAATATTAAGTTAAGCTTCCAAATGAAGCTCATTTTTTAACTATTCATAAGTTATACTTGTAATTTTTTGACTCTGACATTTTATGAGAAGAAATAAATATTCAATTGTTGTTATTATATGTTTAATATTTGTATAATGTGATTTTCACTTCATTTTTATGCACATCATTTAAGTTTTGAAAAAAAAAAAATTATTATTAACTTTTCACATAAAATTAACAAAAATTGCTAATATTTATACTTTTTTTGTTACTTTTTTCCTATAAAATGGTTTATTTGACATGTTAGTTGTAGCAAAAAAGACGCAAAATGTGTATATTTTCAGTTATTTCTATATTCAAAATGTGTTTTTTTATGTAAATTGTTAAAAATTCTTGCTTTTTTAGTGGCAATTATTTCATGTGCAATGAAATATTATTTAACAATGTATAATTAATAGAAGATTGACACTTTAAAATTTTGACATTTTTGGTTTTTTTTACTATGCAAAAAATCAAATATCTCATTACAAAAAAAAAAAAAAAACAAAAAACAAAAAAACAAATACCTGAAAAACACTTAAATGCAATATGTAAGTGAAAATAATTATTAGCATTTAATAGATTAGAAAACTTAAGTCTTCTAAAAAAAAGAGGATGAAACTGGCATCAACACTTTTCAAAATCAACATAAAAACAATAAAATTTTAAAAATAATGTCTATACTTGGTACATAAGAAAACTTAATGTGTAAAAAGCATGCTAAAAAAAAATTAAAAGTATTATGAATCATCACTTTTCAAAATCGGACCATTTTTTGCTACCTAAAAAAAACGAGTGCTTGTTTCCGTTCCCATTTCAAAGTTTACATTGTTTTTTGTGTACTTCACCAAGGTACACCCTTTGCATGTATTTTTTTGCTCTAGTTCTCTGTTAGGGAGACATATGGTGATCTATTGCATGATATTCAAGGCTCCATGATGCAAATGGCCAAGTCTTTTGTGACATAATACGCTGACGTCTCTGCTCTGCACCTTCTCCGCCTTTGTGCTCAAAGCATGACAGTCTTCCACATTCAGTGTGTAGAGGTTCTTCACTCGAACCCCAATTTTCTTCACTCATCCTGTGGCGATGTGTCTCAGGAATTCCTTTTCTTTGTTGAACATCACATCGTAACCAGTTCTTCCAACACCGCGATGAAAACGAAATTCTTCTTTATACCTGGGAACATCACAACCTTGAGCCTAAGAGGGGAGCCAGGATCCCTCTAAAAATTAATTGTACCAATGTTGGTCATGTTATACCTCCCGCCATCTCCCATACTGATGTGCATATAGAGGTCTTTGTCCTCCAAGTCACTGAAAAATTCTCAGTTTCCCGTCATATGGAATGAGGCAACATTATCCAAATACCACACACTACCCATCATTGTGCTTTCCATGCATGCAATGAGGTGAATTCCAACTTGAATTGTGAAGATAAAGCTTCACCTACCTCTCCTCATTAGGGCTTCTTTCCTCCCTTCTTGTGTGGACACTTCATGGCATAGTGTCCCAGTTCATGACAATGAAAGCACTTTATTATGGACAAGTCTTTCTTCTTACCCCCTTGACTAGATTCTCCTTTGGATTGGGATTTCTTCCCTTTCCCTTTATTTTCCTTTCCATCCAAGGCACGGTTATCATCATCATCACACTTGGATGAGGTTTTGTCTTTAGTTTTTCGCCTTATTTCTTCTTGCACCAAATCGGACCACAATCTTTCCCAATTTGGCAGTCTCTCCTTGCCATTTACCGAATCCTGGTAGCTATTCCAGCTCTTGGGAAGGCCTATAAGTGCTAGGCTTACCATATCACCTTCTACAACCGTAACACCAACACTCCCAAGTTCATCGCGAGATTGTATGAACCTACACAGATACTTTGGTATTGTCTCGCCCTTCTGCATCTTGATATTCTGAAGTTTTTCCTTAAGTGTCAACTTCTTGTGGTCACTATTGTTTTGGAATAAATCTATCAATGCTTGCCACATTGCATATAAAGTCTCTTTCTCATGAATATTTGAGACAATATGGCCTCATATTCCCTCTAATATGATTCTCCTCGCCTTGGCTACACACTTCTTCCAATCTTCTAGATTCTGAGCATCAACTCTTGTTGGTTTCAAGATATCATTATTAATGAATTCCTTCAACCCATTGTCTTCCAGCACTGCCTCCATGCAATCCTTCTGAAAAACATAATTCGAGCTTCCCTCAACAGCATACTTGAGTATTAATCCATAGAAATCCATCATTTTAGCTCTAAATAATTTGTCCTACAAATTTGATCCCCTTGCAAAGACAACTTCAAAACATCTTCTCTACTGTGAATCTAGCTCTAATACCTCGTAGAAATTTAATGCAGATTCAAAATTGCTAATGTAATTTACTAAAACATAAGACTAAAATCTACTCTACTCATCTGCGGAAGCAAATTCACGATCGAGAACACATATAAAAAACATGCATCATGATTTAACACACATACAAAAATATTTATCTAGGGGAAAGCAACTACTCAAAACCCATTACTAACTATATCTCATTAATCAAAGGATCTGGATGAATACAATATGCTCTTTTCAAGCTTGAGCTCAACTCGCACCTGTATATTCTATCCTCCGCCTGATTGATTGAACTTGGCCAATACTTAGTCAATTTCAAGCCTTCCCAAGCTCTTGATTCCTTGCATTGTTCCTCAAGGAATTATCCCCTATTATTTAGGAAATTCCTCAAATTGGATTGCATAATTCTTTTAGGTTCTTCTCTAACTGCATGCACCACTTGTACAACTTGTAATAGCTTACAATTGATAGTACATTGCCCTTGAACTCCAATCTCAACTAGGCAACTCGAGTTCTATACATGAATGAGTAAATTCAGGCTGATTGATTAGCTAACTGGTTAAACATTGAATTTACACCCCACTGCTAGACCTCCCACTAGTTCCTCCAACAGTTGGAACTAGTTTAACAGCCCATAACGCAATTTAACTGAATTAAATTGTTACAACTAAAATTAACTCAACCTTGGCTCCTAAAATTTAGGAATCATTGTACACAACTAAATTTTATGCCCCCAACTCGAATTAACTAAGCTAACTGAGTGATAACATCTATATCACCTCAATTAACTCATTCAAGTTTTCTGTTGATGCGGAATTTCGAATTTCTCCTAATTTAATCAAGGGAAAATTAAATTAAGAATGTCTTTCTGCATTTTCAACATATCACTCCTAGAAAAATTCTACTACCACTAAAAAGATCAACCTTTTTTACTCGGAAGAAATGATAAATCAGAGGAAAAACAACAACTATCAAATTTAGTGCATACCTCTCATTGTTTTTCCATCCCCTCCTTCATTGTCTTCTTCCAGTTTTGTAGTTTGCTTGAAAAGTTTGAGTACCTAATTGTTTTGTAACTAGTTTATTTATTAAATTAATTTACTTCAATCCTGTTTTATTAGTCGGGAAGAAAGAATTTGAAAGATTTATAATAAATATTTTAAATCGTTTTAATAGATAGGGTCCCTCTCGTACTTCTCATAAACCAAACTTCACCCTTGTGACCCCAGCATGGGCAATACATGCATCCATAATATCATAAAATAATAACCTTAATGTATAAAAATCCCACATCATCCATAACATACAATCCAAAGCAAAATCCCTTGTGCCTTCTATAAGTACAGATGTCAAGTCTCATAAGGTTACATCTAAAAATCATGCTTTTATAAATCCCGGGGTATATGATAAAACATCCATGGGAAATATCATAAATGGGGAAGGGAATTTCTCTTGCATGCGCCAAAATAAAATAAAAAAAAGTTAAATTGTCAAGAAGATGAAATATATTATCTCATGAAAATACTTCATGGTAATAAAGAAAACATCCATGTGAGAGACTGAAACACGTTGAGTTTATTTGTAACGCACAGCAAGGAAACATATGACAACCCTTAGACTAGAGGTTATAGGCAAAAGGCAAGGAAAAGAGTACAGCTTAATGAAAATTAATGCTATCAATTGACTCGATATCAAGAATCATGGACAAGATTGTTACAATAAGGTCAAATAAAATATCAAGCTTGTTTGTTAGGCCGATAGGCCTTCTCTTTTGAATTAATACTGTTGCTTTTTCGTCAACCAATTCATTTTGATAATGACACATGTCACTAGTAAGACGTGTGCAAAAAAGTAGCAAGTTCACATATTTCTCTAAATTTTTAGGAATTTTCCCTCATAACTCATTTTTTTGAATTACTTGATCATAAAAATCAGACGTGTGCAAAAAAGTAGCAAGTTCACATATTTCTCTAAATTTTTAGGAATTTTCCCTCATAACTAATTTTTTTGAATTACTCATTTATAATTATTTCTTTCGTATAAAAAAGGAAAAATACAGAATGACATGTGTTGGCTAAGCAGGATTGCGGTTTGAGCGTCTGCTTATAATGCAAATTCCAATCTTTCTGGGCAGTCGACTGTCATTGTAGGATGGCACATTGGGTATCTCGACCTTGAGGTCACAGACAGCCAGCTTTCCGAATTCTTCCTTCCTGTGGCAACGGTGACTCCAGTACGAGTCTGCCGCGATAGCATGACCCAGCGCTCCCTTGGCTATGGATATGTCAGTTTGCTTGACCCTACAGATGGTTAGTTTTCTTCATTCTTTATTTTCTTTTCATTCTTGTTGAATTGATTGATTAATTAGTGTGTTTCTTCTATGCCTTTGTAGCTACGCAGGCCAATGAACTTTCGAATTACAAGAAATTGTGGTTTTTTCTATGAAGCTGTTAATTAGATAGCTTTATTTTTTTTTTTCAAAATCATTTAAGTTGCATAGATATCTGCATTTGTTCAATATGTTAACCCCAGATGTTCTACCGTTTTGAGTCGCATAAATTCTAGGACCGTATCTGCAGCCATCAATAATTCTATTAAACTTTTTTTCACACACAGAAATGCTAAACCCTTATATACTAAACCCCTCACTTGCTTTCAGTAATGTGTTGGCACACGGAAATATGAGGCTTCACCTGCATTTAATCTTGTATAGTTACATATAAATGCAAAATGCTCACTTGCGGCATTAGGCATGCAACACTACAAAACCTGCGGCAATTCATGCACATCCATTTATTGTCAATAATCTTTTTTCAGCACACTGAATGTGAATCCCTAGCTTATTGTTCGTTCTACCATGCTTAATCAATCTGTCTATCTTTTTCTGACACAAAGATGCAAAACCCTTTTCATCATTGTTGGAGATACAACGCCTGAGCAATCCCTGACCATTGTGTACTCATTTTTCTAGAGAACTAAAATGCAAAGTCCTAAACTCTTAGTATTTCTTTTTTGAAAAATCGTGAGCAGGGGAATGCGATCTTGTTTTCTATAGTAGTTCTTGTAATTTCCTAACTTGAATTAATGTCGACTTACTGTGTAAAGTTACTGATAGTAAAATTAAATAGCTATTTTACTAGTAAATTTAGTAGTAAATAGTTATCTTACTAGTAAATTTTACTAAATAGTAAGTAGGAAATATTACTGATTTAGAAATGAATTAAGTATGATTTAGTAATATTTCAGCCTTTTTAATTTTTTGTTATTTCATTCATAAATTTACAACACGTAAGGATCATGCTGTTACAGTATTGAGAATATCAGATTTTGTTTTGAGTTGGTCTTTATCTTTGTTGTGAAATGTCATTTCTTGGTTTTTCGTAGGGGGTTTTGCTTTAAATTTTTTACTGTGATCTACAATAAGGGTGCTAATCTTTGTTGTGAAATGCCATTTCTTGGTTTTTTTCGCCGGGAGTTTTGTTTTAAATTTTTTAGTGCGATCTACCTTAAGGGTGATAATCTTTGGTTTTAAATCTGAGATACACTAGGATAGCAGTCATTGATGAGATATTGATGGGTATTAGGGATCTCTGTTATTAGTCATATTGCTAACAGTTTGTTGATCATAGCTAGATGATATATTATATCATAATTATGGTTCTCATTTGTTATTTGAAGGCCTGTAATATATGGCCAATGTTTATCTGTGAATTTTTACAGTTATAAAGAAAAATCCTCTTAATTTTTGTCCAATGTTCCTATTGCAGAATATTTGCATTAAAATTTACTTTGCATTGAAGCTTCCATTGATTTTTTACCATGGTTTGTTGTAAACTCTTTAGTAACAAACACTGTAAATGAAATCCAAGCTAAGGCTTTTGCAATAGAATGAAATTTCAATTACCTTGTTTTTCTGCAAGTTGGGATTGGGATTTTTTTCTATTATATTGTAATTGAATTTCCACGAATATTTCTACAAGTTGGGTTTTTTCTCATTACACTCTAATTAAATTTCAGTTAGTCCTTTTGCAAGATGGGATAATTATATTAGTTGAATCCCACATCTTGTTGCTATATTGTTATGATAAAGCTTATTTTTTATTGCAATGTATGATCCGGATTTATGAAGGAAGCTATACTTAAATATGAATTCAATGTCTTTGCCTAATGATTTGATTCCTAGATGTCTATTTTCTACCTTTCTGAATTTGAAATTTTAACCTTTTACAAGAAGGCATGCATTCTTAACTATTAGAACCACTCAATATGCATAAATGGATCCTTGACACACTCAATTTTTGTAAATTAAAATATCATCTCAACTTTTTTGATTTAAAAATCCTATCGGCCTCTCTTTGCACCTTTTGGGGCAACTGCTAGTTGTAACCATTATACGATAAACACGTTTTAATATCGAATGCAAGGTTAAGGGATAAACACATATACGATGAACCATTATACGATATATGGTTTATCGGGGTGCTTTCAAAGAGATATGAATGTACTAAATGCCCTTAAATGAGGTTAATTAATAATGAACATTTTATGTATATTTCAACTTAATTATTTTTAAAATATATATATAGTGAATATATTTCAACTTAATTTTTTATTATTATTATTGATTTATTAATTTTGAGATACATAAGTGCTTATATAACACAGATGTAAGTCTCTATGTATATTTTACATCTGACCTTCTTATCTATACCCCAATTTGTTTAAAAGAAAAAACAATTTCACATAGCAAATATTAATCACTATGAGATAAACTCATCACTATGAGACAAACTCATTATTGGTTTATTGTCTTTTTATGTAATTTGTTGAACGAGAATAATATGAAATTCAACAAATAAAATGTAAAATATGTTAATAATTAGTTTATTATATGGTGTTTAATATTTGTTATTTTTATATGAAATATTAGAATAAATTTGCATATGATTAAATCTTGATTAGAAGTTAATTACGTTGAATATTTATTTGTAAATTTCACGTTGTTTCAAATTTTTGTTATTTCATTCACATGTGTCATGAAACATACTCAGTACTAGAATAAACTTTCATCTAATCAAATATTGATTAGAAATTAATTGTGTTGATAGGATAGGTGGTGATATCTTGTAATCAGCTAGAAAGTTTGAAATTGAATGGTGAGGATAGGTTCAATAAATGTCCTCTATTTTAGTCCGCATTGTCCAATGTTAAACTTGTGTGAGATTAACAACACCACTCCAAATGTGCAACCCCCTTATCCAATGTTAAACTTATGTGAGATTAACAACACCACTCCCAATGTGCAATTGTCACTATGTTGTCTAAAGGCCAAACCAAATATCTAGAACTTGCACGCCATCATACCAAATATCATGAACTAGCATGCCCCACATGGGATGGACCGTCATTGTAATAGAAAAAGAGTGTCAATCCACACTATGGCAGAAATAGAATTATCACATTCACTTAACAAATTAAATTTACAAATGTCATTCTAGTACTCAATCATTTTTTGGATTCAACTTGTTTCTCAAGAAGAGAGATGCTAGATGATAAATCTTCAAACGTTAAAATATACAACTAGTCATTTTTCTATGAGCGAAAATATAGTATGATTATTTTGTTGAAAATGGCAACAAGAAAATCCTAATTTAATTTTCCCTTGAATTAAATGAGTAGAAAATTGTAATTCCACATCACATGACAACTTGTACGAGTTAACTAAGTTAGTTTGACTTAGTTGGTTCAATTAATTCAAGTTGAGGGCCTAACTTAAGGCATGTAGAGTGATTCCTACTTTATAGAAGCCTATGTTGAGTTTATTTTGAGTTGTAATTAATTAATTTGGTAAAATTGAGTTAAAGTTAGTTAAACTAGTTCCAAATGTTGGAGGAATGTTCTAAAATTGATTGTTAGTTATTGTTGTGCTAATATCAGTTTCAGATTTATAATAAAAGTGCTTATGTTTTCTTTTTGTACAAGGGTTAATGGATGTACTTATGATTGATAAACAAACAAACTTGTGGAGATTAAGTTGATTTCATGAACATAAAAGCATGGAAATTAAATTTTGAACAACAACATATAAACACACAGTAAACCATGACAAATGAATCAATAACACATTGTTTTGATGAATGAGTTCACCCCTCCTGGGCTATATCTCCTCGGTCCAGCTTCCATGGCATGGGCCTTTGTATTAGATTCAATTGTGTAAAAATGATGTTTATAGTCCCCTGTTGCCTCTGCAACCTGTTGCAATGGCTCCAAAACATCAAAATATACCAAGAATGACTCTTCTTGAGCCAAAATTGGTCGAAAATTGGCTCAGTTATGGAAAAAACCAATTTTACTACTATTTCTCCACTAAATCTGGAAAATATCCAGCTAACCCTACTAAATTTATCATTTCTGCCTAAAAATTCGTCTTCGCCATTTTTACCACAGTCTAATCGTGAATTAATGAACATTTAATGACATCTTAGCTGGATAAGCACGTCGTTAACTGTGCGTTATCCAAACACTAACTGTCAAATTTAAGAGCGGATTAGCTTAACAAAATCATGGATTAACAGTTGATAAATGTGATTATGGTTCATTAAATCTCCGCCGGTTCATAACCCCTGTGCCATGGTTCCAACTTTGAACACATGGGAGGGGGTTGGCCCCCTTCGGACCCCCGTTGTAGGCGCGATTAAAATTCAAATAGAAGCAGTGATCCAATAGGGTTAAGACCCATTGGAGGAGTAGAGTGGTAAGGCGTCAGCGTAGCACGGGGGTGGTCGTGGGTTCAATCCCAACCCTCGCACCAACATTTTATTCCGCCATACAATAACCAAAACCATAGTTGAAAACTAAGGTTTAATGGTGATATATTCCCCCTCTATTTAATGAACTCGTCCGCTATAGTTAGCACCTGTCCGCCAAGTGTAGCCTCCCCCCATATGTAGAAGCCTCCCACCAGATGTCATAAGCCTAACCGCTATATATATATATATATATATATATATATATATGCTAGTTTATAAATGTATTCACCAGTTAGCATAAGGTTTAGATTTAGGGGAATAGTAATATATTCACCCAATAACATATATTTGTCCGCCCGATAGTTGAATCTTAGGTTAATACAATGTATGCAACCATAATATGTTTGTCCATAACTTTAAAATATAATGGATTCGAAAATTACCCAAGGTTGGATGGGTCCACATGAGAGGGGGCACGTGGCGGCCTACGGTTGCACCACGTGTCCAGCTTTGGTTGGACTACTCCAACCTAAAAAAAATGCTCATTCAACCTTAGAAACAGATGTAAAAAAATTTCACTTCCAAAGTTCACTGGCGAATCTAATTGGACACTTGTCACAGTGTCATTGGGATAAAATTGGAGAATATTCCTTGGATATACGTGGAGTGCTGACGGGACTGCCATGTCATCAGTATGTCACTGTTCTGCACATTTTTTACATGTTTGGGAAAACGGACAGCAAGTCATAACTTCTTCATCTGGAGTCGGATTTTAACGAAATGAATTGTGTCAGAATCCTGGCGATGAGATTTACACGGTCGTTCTAGTTTGGAGCATTTCTGAGCACTTTCATTTTTGAGCTAAATACTGAGCTTCTGATCAAGGAATTAGTAGGAGGTATAGCAATGGAGTGCAACTTCAGTGTTCAACCAGTTAACTGATAAATCAGCCATAAATAACTCATGCATGTGTTATCTACGAGTTACCCTGCTGAGATTGGAGTTCAAGGACAGTGTACTATTAGTTCTATAATCATTCAAATTGTAAAGATGGTGCATGCAGTCATAGGAATAACTTAAAGGAACTGTGCAATACAATGGAGGAAAATTCATATTAGTAGGGGCCTAATTCCTCATTGAACAGTGCAAAGAAGTAGGAGCTTGGAAGATTAGGAAATTAGTTAAGTATTGACCAGGACTAGCTTGTGAAGCAGTGAGACAGATGGAGATAATGCAGAGGTTGCTCGAGCTTAAGCAAAGCATTGTAATCTTCTCATATTTTTCTGACTAATGCAATATATAGATAGGAGGGGTTTTTAGTTGTGGTTTTCCCCAAGAAAACATTGTGTAATGTTTTTATTGAATTATTTCTCTCGTATGCTTCGTGATTTCATAATCATTTAATTGTTTCTATAGTTGGTAGACTAGATTCAAGTCTATTGTTTTAATAAATTACAATTAGTAGTTTGAATCTACCAGGAATTTCTACATTTTTCTTACAAATAGTTTTCCAATGAGATAAAATATAGACATATGTGAGGAAATATATAACCAAATACATTTTGTAAGGAAAAATGTTAATTTAATCCCAACTTATTGAAATTCATCATCTATAATCAATTAAAGTATGTATATTGAAAAACAATATCACATGAAAGTCCCCTTCCACATCATTTAGGTACATGGTCCTAGATTTCCAAATATTGGCATTGATGTGTTTGATGAGAAAAATAGTATTATCATTAATGAATTAGCATGATGTGTTTGATGAGAAAACTAGTAAATTATTATGTCATTGATTGCGCAGTGACATATAGGATCGACGAATACTTATTATTTTAAACGATACGCAAAAATTTCAAGGCACTTACAATGTTAACATCTGTTATTTTGCGTTGATTTTCCGTTGACGTTATATTGTCGTTGCATCCCTAGATACATTGCCTAAGGGATATCATCAGCAACTGTTGCTTTCACATTGATTGGTTTCTAGTTGCATGGGGACTGCTCAAAGTATGGTTGAACATGTGGCTGAGTTCATAAATCATGTGCTTACATCAGTTGCACGGCATGGACTAGCCATTCTAACGCTTGCTTGGACCTCTACGAATTAGGGAAGTACAAAAGGAGGACGATTATTAAACTATTTCCACCATATTGAATTGGATTTGTCATATTAATTGTCAAGTCTAACCGAGTTACCAAATTTTTGAATTCTTTGGCCTGATTCCACTGGATATGGTAACCATATAACCAACCTATATTCCATGTTGATGTAAAACCATAAGACTATAAAACTGTATTTCAATTAACAATTTCATATTTTAGATGACCTGAAAGAGAGTAAGAATCATACATTTGGTTGTACAGAAAGGAATTATTAAGAGTATTGTGTTTTATGTGTTATGATTTATCTACATATTGAATTTTATGGAATCTCACACACACTCTTCATTTAGAAATTAAGAATGGACAAACTATGACAGAAATTGTCAACTCTCAGGTGAGGCTAGATCAACCTGAGAGTGCCTGATCACATACCACTTCTTCATTCATCAACAAGAAAGCACATACATTTAAGGAATTACAAATTTTCAAATGCAAAACTTGGAATATCCACAGTCTTCATTTTTAGTCTACGTTCCGAGTCTAAATTAAGACTCATCTTCAGGACAAACCTGCTAAGAAGAGAATAGATTAGTGTAAATAAATAGAGGAAAGAAAGGGATGAAAGAGCCAACCAGTTCTTAATTTTTTTTTTAAATTATTTAATTAATTAGTTATTTATTTACCCTGATCTATTCTCTTTTTAGCAGGTTTGTCTTGAATATGAGTCTTGATTTAGACTCTAAATGTAGACTAAAAATGAAGACTGTGGATATTTCGAGTTTTGCATCTGAAAATCTACACCACAGAAACCTCCAATCTATCAATTACAAATTTTTTGAGGAGTTGGAACAACTTCCTCATAAATAGGATCTACATCCTAAATAAACCCCACAAATGATTGAGACACCAAAATCATAACAAACATCTAATAATGATACATTCTAGAATAATCTATATTTCTCCATTAATTCCAATTTTCTCCCTTAATGGAGAAATGGAACATAGAAAACATGCTCACTGGTTTGAGTCTCAGTCAGGCTTACAATTTGGCCTTAACTATTTCATTTTTACTTTTCTTTCTATTAAATAATGATACTTCTTCCTTAATTTCTTCAACTCCATGATGTAACTGGGATGTGGTATTCTTTTCATTATTTGAAATAGTTCATTTGGTTCTGGAGGTCAGGATTTGTCTTCAATAGTTGCAGATTCTTCAATACATACAAAAGTGGGTTGTTTTGCTTTATCATTACATTATTCAGTACCATGTTCAGTAAATTGCTGCCACATTAGCTTATAATAATGTTTGATATCTTTTGGACTCCATTGCATTATAATTTCACTAACCTATTCACTTTCTTCATTGTTCATGTAGTCTTCGACATTAAATGATTCTTCATATGTAGATCTCACTTTGGTTCATATTTTATCAAGACATGGTGTTTCAATCCATGCTTTAATGAATTGTAACTCTTCTTCAAACTCTGTTATTTCTTTCTTGTCACTGATAATATTTGCACACTGAAATTTGCCCGTTAACAAATCATCTATTAGTCTTCTCCTGTAGCATTTGTAAACAGCATTCGCTTGAAAAACGTTCCTCATCATATAGTGGCACATTTAGCAACAACACATTCAAGAACACTTTACACCTTCATTTTCAGCTATCTCTCTGCATTCCATTTCGGCCTAGTTTAAATCTACATTTGGAATTTCATATACTACCTCCATTTTCAGCTATCTCACTGCATTCCATTTCAGCCTAGTTTAAATCTACATTTGGAATTTCATTTCGGCCACGCCATAGAAATTGGCGATTCGCAGAGAGGCTCAGAAAGCACACATGGCAATCCTCCACACACTACTTGGTCACATACTCCAAAATTGATTCATCAGTGCAACAATGCATTCGAAATGGGTCTTCATATGGGTTTCCCACAACACTCAATACACACTCATCCTGACAGCGAGCATCGAAACTCGCCAACAAATAACTCGATGTTGCATGTTCTATTACTTCTGAAGAATTACTCCATGCACATCTCCACACTGTGCTCGACTCTTCCACGAAGCAGCTCTCTGGCTCCATCTACGTATCCAATCTTTCGAATATCAGGGAAATCGCAGAACATATAAAACATGCCCACTGGCAAGATCATTCAAATTCTGATTACGTGTTCTCATAGTAGATCACTGATTTCTCCAACAACCAAACTATAAGGAGTGGATACCATTGACAACTTCATTACGTTTGTCTTAATAGTAGGTCTTTGCTTTCATGTGAGGCCAAACTCTAGTGAGTGGATAGCACTGAAGAATTCATTATGTGTTTTAAGAGTAGGTTATTTTTAAAAACTATAAAAATTTATTTTTAAAACACTGTAATTAGAGAAATTATTTTATATAACAATAATATTTATTTAAATAAATAATAATTTATTAATAAAAACAATCATATATATCTAAATTTTATATTTCAAATATTTATTGTATAATTTAAAATTACATTTTTTTTATTATAAATAAAAGAAAAATGATACAATCACATTCTAAATATAATTGTTTCTACAAATATAATGTTTGTAATTATAATATTTAATATAACTAAAAATATAAAATATAAAATAATTATTTTATATATATATAGATATAATGAAGATATAAAATAATACTCTTCTTTCCTGGAAATTTGTGGGGCGATCTGTTAGGGTTTGACAATTTCGGCTCTGAAAGATTATCCTTCTGTCTGCCAGCTTTTCCACTATAACCCTTATCTACGTTGTCCACCATCGGCCCAGGGTTTCACATTTCTAGATTCTAAAGTCACGATTAGATTTTCTGGATTCTAAATTTATGATTAGATCATTGGGTATGCAGCTTTGCGGTTCTTTGGAACTTTAAGTCTTGGGTTCATCGAACGGGAGGTAGTAAAATCTGCGGTGCGAGATTGAATTTCAAAAAACACTTTATTTGAATCTATTTGAATTCTAGTATCTGTGGTGTGAGATTGTCTGCAATACGAGGTGTAAAATCTAGCATGTCTGCTGTGTAAAATGTCGAGGTGTCTGATGTGTAAAAAAACACTTTTTATCTGATATTAGTCGGGTTTGTATCTGCAGTGCGAGGTGTAAAATCTCGCGTGTGTAAAATCTCGAGGTATCTGCTGTGTAAAAAACAAGTCAACATTTCCGTTGACCTCACTTTATCTGCTGTGAAAGTATGGCTCCCAGCTTCGCGAAGATAATTTCCGGTCCAGTTCCGTCCACCTCTAAGAGTCAAGCTCCTGCCCATATTGTCAGTGAAGCCCTAGCTCCCATTGTGTAGGTGGTCAAGGCCTCACTGGATGAAGCCTTGAAGGTCTTTGAAAGTGCCTTAATCTGCCAGTTTAATGGCTTTTGGCAGCAGCTGACAACTCTCCATAGTTGGATCTCGGAGGTATGGAAGCCTCTCATTTTTTATGACATTAATATCTACCCTTGTGCTAAGGGTTTCTTTATAGTAGATTTTGAAAACTCTGAAAGCAAACAATGCATTTTAGATTCTGGCCTTTGGTTTTGGGAAAACTTGGGCCTATTCATGAAGCCATGGAACCCATCATTCGATCCCTCAACAACAGTCATAACCTCAGCACCAGTTTGGGTCAGATTGCCAAACCTAACTTTGCATCTCTGGAATCTCTCCTCGCTAAAAGCCATTGGAAATGCAATTGGGAAATTTTGATGCAGGTGCTCGGAAACAGAGGAATATGTCAAAACCACCTATGCACGCATCTGTGTAGAAATGGACTTCAGTGCCGGATTCCCAGCTAAAATAATCCTAACAAGAAAAGACTATAAATGGAACCAGAAACTCAACTACGATAGTGTCCTCTTCAGATGTCGATCCTACTTTGAGACAGGCCACCTAGTCAAAAATTGCCCAAAAGTCTCCCAGAAAAATTCTTCTAGAAAGAATCACCATAGATCTACATGGTGGGAAGGAGCACAAAAGGAACATTACATTGTCATCAAGGAAGAATACCCTCCAGAAAACTCTAAATCACAAGAAATCAAGCAAGAAAGAAACAACCCTCAAGACAAGTAGGGGGAAAGCCCCATCCAACAAAAAAAAAACGAACTCGACAACCCCTCAAGCATCAACAATTATGAGGATTCGAATACCGCGCAAAAGAAATTTTCATTTTTGCCGCAAAGCAGATCTCTTAGATCCTGAAGATAAGACACCAATGCCCCAAGAATCTGAAGAGATGAATGACGGACAAGATAAAGGAAATTGGAAGACTATAGAGAAGAAAAAGAAAGCTACAACACCAATCTCCCCAACAAAGATGAGAAGCCAAACAATTAAGAACTAAGAAAATTATAGGTCCGATAGACCAAATTTGGTCTCAGTGGACGTTAACCACCACCACCATCATCAGCATCATCATATTTCATTTTCATATTAATAATTGAATATTCAATATATCATAAATAGACCATATTTTAAAAATATATTACTATTATATATATGTGGGGGGGGGATGGATGGATGGGAAAGAAAATTATTAGCCAAAAAATGCTAATGCTTTTGATGAATTCATTTTTATGTTAAATAAAAAATATTTTATTTAATATATATATATATATATATATATATATATATATATATATATATATATATATATTTTAAATTTAGAAAATATAATTTTAATTTTAAATATATAAATATTTCAATATATTTATTTTATTTTCAAATAAAAATATAATTTAAATTTTAAATGTAAATATTTAATTAAAAATATACTTGATTTTATATTTGAGTAGTCAAATTATATAAGTTTAATTAGTGAATTATTTAAATTTATTTTCAAATAACAATTTTTCTAACTCTATTATACTTGAAAACATCTTTAAATTTATCTATTCATATTAATATAAAAAATAGAATTGAAATTTTAAATATGTATTTTTTTAGTGAAGTGTTTTTTTCAAATAATTTCATCACTCGAATAAACTAAAAACTCTATGCACAGAGTTCATGTGTAGATAGAGATAATTTGTTAGGTAGAGTAATATATAGAAGAAGAAGAACAAGTTATTTAAACGTCTAAAGATAGCCGATGGGACAGATCGCTTATTTATCTGACTCTTGTATTTGACCCTTTTCCTGTGAAGTTTCATAATAAACGATCTCAACTTCTCGAAAAAACCCTCGTTCAATAGATTATCCCAAGAACTAGCTACCAAAATATTTGCATTACTTTCTTTGTTGTCTTTGAAGTCCTCACATGCTACAATGAAAATTTTTTGTTTCCATTTTTTCGGAAGAGCAAAAAATACAAACTCTTTCACCAATACTTCTTTTGGCATTTTTGAGCGCCTTGTTTCACAACAAATTTAGTTGGTAATATAGTTTAATTAATAAGTGCTTTTTTTGTTTTATTTTTTTTAATAGTTATTGGGTTAACTTGGTAAGCAACTAATGTTACTAAGAAGATGTAGAAATCATATAACTTATGTGTTATATGTCCAAGATTCTCCTGATCTCACACTATTTTAACTTCATGCAAAATACAGAATCTATTCCACCATTGATCATTTGCAGAAATTAAATCAAGATTGCAATGCACACATGAAACAATAAAAATTCACACACATTAACACAGTTGTTTAACGGGAAAGCCTGAAGCCGAAAACCCCAACTATCTGTATATAATATATGTCATAGAGATCATGTAACAATCCTCATACAAAGCTGATCATATCAAGCTCTTAGTACAATACAATCGCTACACACTAATCAAGCCCGATCTTGCAAATCCATGCACCGTTCTTTGCCACCTGTTAGCCTGCCTCTACTGTGCAATCCCTACTGAAGAATGGCTCTGAATGAGTTCAAATTACTCCAGCCTTGCTCACGTAATCCTCATTGGCATATCCACTGAGTGTTGGATGCAATCAATGCATCACTATAGTCACAACTGATAGTCACAGTTGCCCTTTCACCTATCTCTCCACTGGTCTCCACTGAAACTACCATGCACTATAGTTAACTGATGTATTCTTCAGTTGATTAATGAGTTATTTTTTAGTGAATTAATTCACTCCACTCTCACTAGTGTATCAATCAGTTATACTAGATACAACTAGCTCAACTGAGTCTAACTGAGTTAAACTAAATACAACTCCACCAACTACTTCTCCAACTCCACCAAACTCTGCCACTTGAGTTCTAACTGAAGTCCTCCATGCAATAGCTCGAGTAAACCCTTAGGAATAGCGTAATTCTTTCTGTCAGTTGTTGTGCCACATCTGTGCACTGAACTGAAGTGCTCCAAGAGAATAAGATAATTTTTAGAGTCCAAATACTATTAAGAGCTAATAATATCCGACATATCTATTTTTATACTGGAAATCTAAAAATAGACTCCACCCAATATGTCTAAAAATAGAAGTCCATCTATTTTTCCAACGTGACCAACCATCCACAAATAGCATCCTGCAGCTCATAGAATATGATCGACACGTCTAAAAATAGACACAGTCTAAAAATAGACTTTGCACCAAAAATAGCCTGTGGGCCCACTTAGTGAACGCGACTCTTTTCACTAAGCTCATCATCTTGTTGAATCTCAACACTCCCTCTCAATAAGATAGGGATTATCTGCCACCCCGATCCTGTCTCTATGGTATTCGAATTTGCTCCTAGTGAGCGCCTTCGTCAAAATATCTGCATCTTGATCCTCCGTAGGAATGTAAGAAAGCAACATGATCCTCTGCTGCACACAATCTCTGATATGATGGTACCAGATGTCAATATGTTTAGATCTATCATGAAATATTGGATTAACCAAGAGTTTAATGCAACTCTGATTATCACAATATATCACAGTAGGATCTAAATGACAACTGAACAAACCGACCAGGATCTTCCTCATCCATATAGCCTCGCATGCAGAAAAACTTGTTGCCATGTACTCAGCCTCCCCTGAAGTGAGTGCCACAGATCTTTGTTTCCTGTTGTACCAAGAAACGGTTGTAGATTCTGTTGTGGATGATTTTGTCACCCTCCTAGAGACAGCCTATAGTTGCCATAGACCAGTGCCTAGGACATCTTAATATAGCAAGGAGCCCTTTATAGTTTGGGTTGTCAGTCCAAGAACTCGCTTACTATCTCTTGTTTTGAACAAGGAAATTAGATTTGAATGGGACCAATCTCTCTCAGAAGCTGATACAAGGATAAGAATAATGTAGGAACATTATGCAAAACTCCAGTATAAAGACATCAGACAGTTAAGAGACCGCTTACTGTAAAGAGGGCCAATTCAAATAATATATCACAGAAATCAAATATCAGGAGGTAAGTGCAGTGAGGAAATATAAGAAGATATTAGCTGGCATGAGACTGATACCTAGATACACAACAGAACCATATAAGGGCGCACCAATTTACGAATCCTTATATGACAATGGCGTTTTAAAAGCACCCTCCTCAAGCAACTAATATAGCAGAAAGTATGAAAAGAGTGAACATGGAACAATATATCATGACTAGGCCTATTTAAAGCGCTTGACTAATTCCAGAAAGGGCACCACTTAAGATGAATCCTTACTGCAAACTAGTGAGCCACTCGCATTCTAGAACATGATACAAGAAGACAATTTGCATGATATGAGATAATGTATTAACACATAAGAGAAATTACATACTGTGAGATACCAAAGACCAGAATCCTCATTACAGCTATAACCCCTCCTCACTGAGACCCTACGGGCTCTGAAACTTCATACAGAAATATTACAAAAATGTATACAGAAGCCTTCTCGCTGCACAGTTTGCTGACAGAAATCTGGAACCCTTACAATGTCTTCTCTTTTAGCTTTTATAGACCAGATAGAGAATTCTAGAGGAGGCGGTAGATAGAGAGCATTTAATGACTTATTTTGAATCAAATGGCGGAAAACATTCGCGCCCACACTGTGAAACGACTGAACATAATTGTCTGTACTTTACAATTTATTTCTGAAATGAATGCTGGAAATGAAAATCTGTCTATACATAAGACATAAATAATAAAATATGTAGACATTCGGCCTTTTTCTGGAGGGGGAAGATCTGTGGCAATAAAACCTTGAGGCGCCCGTTTCCATGCATGGTACTTTCGATCTTCAGTTCTCGAATTTAAATTTGGAACCTCTTTCGAGCTGGACCCTGAATTCATTGCTTCTTCATTAATAATCTGCTGCTGCATTAATGTTTTCATCTGTCCGAATGCATTCCTTTTGATTTTTCTCTGGAGAGTTCCATGGATCAAAGTACCTTTCTTTAATGGAGGTCACATCATAGTGACTTCCGGATCTTTTCCGCTAATTTTGTTCCCACCACAAGTTCCTGCAAAAACCAAAGCCTGTTGAATAAAACTGATGACGGAGAAAATGGACAAAGCGAGACTAACAGAAGTGGTGGCATAGATGTGAGAGGATGATAGAATGATGCGGGGAGGAGATTTCAAACGAAAACGCAGAGGCGTGACACATAACCAGAATATGTGAACAATGGAGAAACCATGAATGACATGTAGGCACACAACGAAAAATGGCGGACGGGCGCTGATGGTACGAAAACTCAGAAGATTAACTTTTGGAGGAGTTACAAAGGAAAGACGCGACAAGACAGTGGAATGAAGGCTTTAGAGGTGGGACCTAGAGCGCATATCGCAAAATCGCAAGAGGAGAAAATGCGATGGAAGAAGAAGGGGATAACCAAAATTCCGCGCTCTGCGCTATGAGATGGGCGTGGTGAGCGCAGATTGCAAAAGTGAAAAATGCGATGATGGGGGATAACACGCGAGAGAAACTGCGCTTTTGCGATGAGGCGGACATGCGATGGCGCGATTATGAGATCTGCGATAAACGCTCAAAGGGGCAGCGCTTGGTTATATGCAAAAGGAAGCGCGGATCTAGGAGGAAAAGGGGCCAAACCTTATATAATCTTTAAAAAGTGGACTTTAGCCCTTTTTCAATGTATTTATGATGCGGGGAGGGGCAGCGGTGAAAGAAGAAAAGAGACTATGGCCAAGATTCAAATGGGGGACTGATTGGTACAACATCGACTCCAACTGGGGACGGCATGTTCGTCCTCGGGCATGCCGAGAACTCGCAGACCTCAGACCCCTTTGTATTCTCTTCAAAACTTATTAGCTTATTTACATTATTTACATTTCAAAATTGAAATCACACTTGTTTATATTATATACATAAATATACCAGGCCTGATCTGCCTGGGTCAGTATTGAAAGTAGTGTTTAAGGAATTGTCCATTCACGGGAGCGTCCAATAGATCTCCCTGCAGATTTTCTAACATGAAAGTATTATTTCTCCCTAGGTTCACTATTTTGAATGGACCGAACCACAGTGGGTCAAATTTGGCATGCTTGCCTTTTTCTGCTCTGCGAACATCCCACCTGAGAACCAGGTCTCCTATCTGGAAATTCCTATCCTTGGCATGGCGATAAAAAATATCTTTCAATTTTTCCTGGTATTCTATCAGTCTCTCATTTACCTGGTTGCGCGTTTGTTCCAATTCTACCAGCTGATTAATTCTTCTGATCATGTCATCTGGTTCTTCCTGGTTTTCCTGCATAAAACGCGCTACTGGCAATGCCAATTGCAGAGGAAACGCAGCAGCTCGCCCATATACCAGTTCATAGGGTGATTTGCCTGTTGCTCTTTTGCTGGTTATCCTATTTGCCCATAGAGCAAACTTCAATTGAGAGTCCCAGTTTTTCTGATTTTCAGCTATCGTTTTCTTCAGGACCCTAACCAGGGTTTTATTAGAGGACTCTGCTAAACCATTCCCTTGTGGATAGTATGCTGTGGAGTGAGTCAATGTAATGTTATACCTTTCACAAAACTTTACAAACCTGGCAGACTTGAAAGCCTGCGCGTTGTCAGTTACAATTCTGGCTGGACAGCCGAACCTGGATATGATATTATCCTCTATAAACCTCATGATCACAGCATCTGTAGCATTTCTGGTAGGTATGGCTTCCACCCATTTCGTGAAATATTCTGTGGCTGTTAGTATCCATCTATGCTGGCCACTTGATGGGGGATGTATTTCTCCTATAAAATCTAGTCCCCATTTCTGAAACGGTTCATTTACATGGATGGGAATCAGGGGCATAGCTGCAAATTTCTGTCTTTCTGCAAATCTTTGGCACTTGTCACATGTTCTGACTCGGGAAAAAGTATCTGAGTACAGTTTTGGCCAGTAAAAACCGGCCCTTAAGATTTTATGTGTTGTGGCCCTCCAACTGTAATGTCCCCCACATATTCCTTCGTGAAATTCTGTCATTATGCTCTGTACTTCATTTTCTGTGAGGCATAACAGTAATATACCTAGAGGGTCTCTCCAATAAAGCTGTCCATTGGCAATTACATATTTCTGAGATTTCATCCTTACAACTCTGTATTTTACCTTATCACAATCTGTAGGACAGCTAAGTGTTAATAGATATTCAACTATTTATTTATACCAAGGACTAGTTAGATATTTCACATGTATCTTTTGAGTAGCCATCTCTAGTCCATGCTGCTCTTCTTCTTTTTCTGATTCTTCATTTGCTATCACAGACAGATTAATGCCCAAAGCTTGATGATTTGATTCAGATAACATCTTGGCAAGTCCCTGTCCTTTGACCAACTTGGTAGGCCTTATATCCAAATCATACTCTTGGATTTTTGCAATCCATCTTTCTCTTCTACCTTCGCTGTCTCCCTGAACCAGAATGTCTTTGACTGCCGCAGTAGGGACATAAGCCGTAATGTGAGATTGCAAAACATAAAATCTGAAAGCTTTAAGGGACTTTACCAGGGCATATGCCTGCTTCTCCAGTATATTATATTTCAATTCAGCATCATAAAGCACTTGACTGAAGAAAGCTATGGGCTGTTCATATCCCTCTTCATTTTTCTGCAATAACACTCCAACAATTGTATGAGGTGAAGCAAATGAGAAAATCATAAATGGCTTTTTGTAATCTGGCCCTGCTAGCACAGGAGCTTCAGCAAATGCCCATTTTATCCTTGTGAATGCATCTCTAGACTCCTGGGACCATTTTACTTCATTTTCCTTTTTCAACATATTGGTTATGTGCCTAACTATCTCTGCATAGTTAGGGATGAATCTTCTCAAAAAATTAATTCGGCCTAAAAATACCTGTACTTATTTCTTATTTCTTGGCAAAGGGATGTTGTTTATCACTTCAACTCTCTTAGGATCAATTTTCACACCATCTTTAGTCACAATATGCCCTAAGAGTTTTCCTTCATCTAATGCAAACAAAGATTTTTGGGGGTTAAGAGAAAGGCCATACCTTCTGCATTTCTCAAAAGTTCTTCTCAAATGTTCAATATGCTCATCATCATTCTTTGAGAATACTGTGATATCATCAAGATACACCACCAAGAACTTGTCCTGTTCTCCGACAAAGGCTATGTCCATTGCCCTCTGAAAGGTAGCTCCTGCATTAATTAATCCGAATGGCATCCTTGCATACATAAAGGTTCCCCATGGTGTAGTAAATGCAGTTTTCTTCTGGTCTTCTGGGAACACGGCTACCTGATTGTAGCCTGAAAATCCATCCATCATTGACATTCTGGATGCTCCCACTACTTTCTGCAGGATGTGGTCCATCTTGGGCAATGGGTAATTATCTTTGAGAGATGCTCTATTTAAATTCCTGAAATCTACACACAGCCTTATTTCTCCATTCTTCTTCCTAACAGGAACAAGATTTGCTACCCATTCGGAGTATCTTAGTGGTACAATTATCTTGGCCTTCAGTAATTTCTTAATTTCTTTTTCAATTGAGGGAAGCAGTAAGGGGTTTATCTGTCTGAGCTTCTGCTTGTATGGCTTTGCATCTTCCCTCAGTGGAATCTTATGCTGTATTATATTTACATCAAAAGTTTTTAGGTCCTGATAGGACCAAGCAAAAACATCTTTGTAAGATTGAAATAACTTCAAATATTTTTCTTTATAATCTTCTGGGACTTTCTTGGATAATTTGATAATTTTAGGATCTGCATAAGTACCCAGATTCAAGTCTTCCACTTGATCTTCCTCTGTTACTTTACTTGGCTGCAAAGGTACATCATTTTTATTAAATAATATTTCTAGGGGCACTAGACCTCTAGGTATAACATTTCCTTTCAGCTGCAGCACTCTATTTCCTGCTATTCTTTCTTCCCATTTGTTTTCAGCAATATTTTCAGCTTCTTCCTCTTCGTTATCATCAATCTCCGTATTGGAGAATTCTCCCACTGTCTCTATAAATATTTTCATCTGTTCATCATCCTCGAAAACCTACCAGTGCTTTATGTTATCTGGAATGGATGGTCTGTAACGTACCTCCACTTCGTATCTTAAAAGCGGATTCTGAGGAGGACGGAATGTACTGGCAGCTACAGCAAGAGAATCTGCTATTCTTTTTTGCTCCCGGGGCATGAACTGTATATTAAAAGCTGAGAAGAAATTTTCTATCATGTCCCATACTTCGTTTCTATATGCTCTGAGCCGAGGGTGTTTAGTTTGACATTCATTTTTGATCTGCCTCACCACTAGCTCAGAATCTCCCAGAACTTTTAAACATTTGATGCCCATGATTCTAGTTGTTTGCAGTCCCAATAATAGTGCCTCGTATTCGGCTACGTTGTTTGTAGCCTCGTATTCCAATTTAAAAGACAAGGGCACCCATTTTCCTGTAGGGGAGATCAATAATACCCCAGCTCCATTACCTTCCCTTGAGTTTGCCCCATCGAAATGCAAAGTCCAAATTTCTGATTCCCGGTCACTCTTAGGCTGCTCAGCTTGGATTTGATCAAAAAGGGGCTCATGTGCATAGTTTTGGTCTTCTTCTAACATCAAACATGAGAAGTCTCCCTCTTTGTTATAAACTGGAGAGTTCTCTGAGCAGTCAGCCTTAGTTACCATCTTAACAAATCTAGTCTCCCTGTATAACCTCCTTCTTGACCCCCAAAGACTGGGACAGTAGCATATGTTAAATCCAGTTTAATTGACCCCCCAATCTTAGTACCCCAGGACCTTGACAACAGCATGCCAAAGCGAGCTGGGATATCAGCAACCACAATGTCCATGACCACACTTTTCGCTGGGATTTGAGCCAAATTGACCACTAAGTCTTTAATCATTCCCAAGCATTTAACTCTTTTTGAATCAAATGAATATAAATCTTTGTATGGCCTTGTAATTTGCAGTCCTAGTTGTTCCATGACAGACAGAGGCATAAGATTATGGGAAGCCCCAGAATCTAACATATAGTTGTGTAACAGCAGGTCATGTATAACTAGGGATACGTAAAAGGGAGGAGTAGAAGGGTCTATCTCCTCGACATGTGGGCCAAAGACTACCATGGGTCTTTCTTCTTGAAGATTTAAACTATCAGGTACAATTGGTATTCCAGGAGGAAGCATAAAGGAAGTAACTTGAGACTGATATACAGGCTGCTTCAATAATTCAGTCAGTGGGACAGGAATCTTAATTTTCTCGAGTTCCTTTTGCAAATTGAAAGCAGATGAGGGCTTTTCTATCACAATTTCTTTTGACTCCTTATTCTCAGCTAAAGACTTAACTTCTTTTGACACCGGCTCAGTATTAGGAGGACTGACTACTTTAGAAGAAGAAGGAACCTGATCATTAGACTGCAAGGGGGTATTCAGAAGATTCTTACCTTTTTCCGCATTCTTCTTTGTTGATGACTCCTTCTGAGAAGATGTTTCCTCTCGAGGTGGTTCTTCTTCTTTCTCCTGAGTTCTGGTCCTCTTCCTTGAGGATCTGAGATCATATTTTACATTGAATTGCGCTTCCATAAAATCAGCAAATTGCTTGCAGTAATGGTCGATCTCCGCCTCTTCGTCTTCATCTTGCAGTGGGCACTCTATATCATCATTATTTGAAAAGGCCATATTTGAATCTTCTACTCCATAAGCTGCATCTCTAGTGGAGCCATCTGCTGGTCCTTCCAAGTACAAGGGATGAGGTACCTGATCTTGTTGTTCTTTCGTCTCTCTCAGCAATATCTGGAGAGGTGGCCTTCTGTACTGGGGATTATATCCTCTGTTCGGAGTGTTATAGAAATTCTTGGGGGCTGCATTTTTTGCTTCCAGTTCAAGCTTTACCATCTTCTTTATCATCTTACTTATTTCATCCAATTTCTCTGGATCTTTTTCTTGACTTGAGGCGGAAACCTCTTCTTTGCCTCTCCTCCTAGTATCTTGTTCAGTTTTTCCCTTTAGTTTCCCGGTGGAGGCAAAGTTTGCTTCTAATTCCAGAGCATCTGATTGTGCGTCATCTAGAGTGGCAGGTTTCCTTTCCCTTAAGGAGAAGCCAAAGTCGGATTCAAAGGCTGCTATGAAAATTATCTTGGCTGCAGCTTCATGGGGCTTCATCTCAGGGGGTAGGCTCAGGTATAGCTTATTGAATCTTTTAATAAAGTCTGAAACTCCTTCATTCTGTTTCTTCTTCATGGTATTAAATTCAGTGAGACATTGACCGTGGTCCTTCTTTTCTCCCCACTTCCTGAGAAAAGCAGTTTCCATCTGGTCCCAGGTGGTCACAGAATTATTCCCCAATGTCTTAAACCATTTTCGGGCTTCCCCTTCCAGAGACTGCACAAATAATCTCAAGACCACGTCCAGATGTTCAACATTTAAGTTCTCTGCAAAAGAGCAGAAGGTCTCAAGATGCTTTTGAGCATCAGCTCCATTTTCGCCATTAAACCTCGGCAGAATCTTTAGATAATCTTGTGGCATATCGTGTAACACTTGGGGCAAAGCCAGTGGGGCGTATTTGTTCAAAAGGAATGCAGGGACATTGGCCATTGGAGGAGGTGGGGGTTGCACAACAGTCTGAGATACAAAAGTAGGGAGAGGAGTAGGAGGAAGCGGAGTGTGAATAACAATGGGAATATACTGCACAAAAGCCTGAGGTGTGGATGGGAATAACTCACGGTTAACAGCAACTACCTCAGTGACTTCTTTAATTTCTTCAGCCTCGAAAGCAGGGTGAGATTCTTCTTCAATTGAGGCGCTTCCTCTACGTGGAGTTTCCAAGCAAAACTCGGGATTTTCTGTTCTAACTTCTTGAGAAGAAGAGGGCGGGTAATCTTCAACGGAGTATTCATAATTTTCAGCGCGATCTGACTTCCTCTCTTTCCAAGTTCTTTTATGAATAATCTTCTCTGGGTCAGACACGTAAGGCGTTTTCAGTTGAGCTGTATCTGACCTCAAATGCGGCTTACGAGGAGCCAGGACTACCAATAAAATTTATCGAATAAAGACCAGTGGAGTCGCCAAGGTGAGAGATATGCAACTCTTCAACTCTCTATGCTCACTTGATTAGAGAGTGAAAATAAATTGTCGAGACCCAGGGAAACTGATATTCTTGAATTCGTGTCCCCGGCAACGGCGCCAGAAAGATGTTGTGGATGATTTTGTCACCCTCCTAGAGACAGCCTAGAGTTGCCATAGACCAGTGCCTAGGACATCTTAATATAACAAGGAGCCCTTTATAGTTTGGGTTTTCAGTCCAAGAACTCGCTTACTATCTCTTGTTTTGAAGGAAATTAGATTTGAATGGGACCAATCTCTCTCAGAAGCTGATACAAGGATAAGAATAATGTAGGAACATTATGCAAAACTCCAGTATAAAGACATCAGACAGTTAAGAGACCGCTTACTGTAAAGAGGGCCAATTCAAATAATATATCACAGAAATCAAATATCAGGAGGTAAGTGCAGTGAGGAAATATAAGAAGATATTAGCTGGCATGAGACTGATACCTAGATACACAACAGAACCATATAAGGGCGCACCAATTTACGAATCCTTATATGACAATGGCGTTTTAAAAGCACCCTCCTCAAGAAACTAATATAGCAGAAAGTGTGAAAAGAGTGAACATGGAACAGTATATCATGACTAGGCCTATTTAAAGCGCTTGGCTAATTCCAGAAAGGGCACCACTTAAGATGAATCCTTACTGCAAACTAGTGAGCCACTCGCATTCTAGAACATGATACAAGAAGATAAAGTGCATGAAATGAGATAATGTATTAACACGTAAGAGAAATTACATACTGTGAAATACCAAAGACTGGAATCCTCAATACAGTTACAACCCCTCCTCACTGAGACCCTACGCGCTCTGAAACTTCATACAGAAATGTCACAGAATGTATACAGAAGCCTTCTCGCTGCACAGTTTGCTGATAGAAATCTGGAACCCTTACAATGTCTTTTCTTTTAGCTTTTATAGACCAAATAGAGAAATCTAGAGGAGGCGGTAGATAGAGAACATTTAATGACTTATTTTGAATCAGAAGGCGGAAAACTTTCGCGCCCACACTATGAAACGACTGAACATAATTTACTGTACTTTACAATCTATTTCTGAAATGAATGCCGGAAATGAAAATCTGCATATACTCAAGACATAAATAATAAAAAATGTGAACATTCAGCCTCTTTCTGGAGGAGGGAGATCTGCAGCAATAAAACCTTGAGGCGCCTACTTCCATGCATGGTACTTTCGATCTTCTGTTCTTGAATTTAAATCTGGAACTCCTTTCGAGCTGGACTCTGAATTCATTGTTTCTTCATTAATGATCTGCTGTTGCATTAATGTTTTCATCTGTCCAAATGCGTTCCTTTTGATTTTTCTCTGGAGAGTTCCATGGATCGAAGTAACTTTCTTTAATGGAGGTCACATCATAGTGACTTCCGGATCCTTTCCGCTAATTTTGTTCCCACCACAAGTTCCTGCAAAAACCAAAGCCTGTTGAATAAAACTGATGACAGAGAAAGTGGACAAAGCGAGACTAACAGAAGTGGTGGCATAGACGTGAGAGGATGATAGAATGACGCGGGGAGGAGATTTCAAACGAAAACGCAGAGGCGTGACACGTAATCGGAATATGTGAACAATGGAGAAAACATGAATGACATATAGGTACAGAACGAAAAACGGCAGACGGGCGCTGGTGGTACGAAAACTCAGAAGATTAACTTTTGGAGTTACAAAGGAAGGACGCGACAAGACAGCAGAATGAAGGCTTTAGAGGTGGGACCCGGGGCGCATATCGCAGGATCGCAAGAGGAGAGAATGCGATGGAAGAAGAATAGAATAGCCAAAATTTCGCGCTTTGCGCCGTGCGATGGGCGTGGTGAGCGCAGATCGCAAAAGTGAAAAATGCGATGATGGGGAATAACACGCGAGAGCAACTTGCTTTCGATAGAGGCGGACATGCGATGGCGCAATTATGAGATGCGATAAACGCCCCTCAGAAAGAGGCGGCGCTTGGTTATATGCAAAAGGAAGCACGGAGCTAGGAGGGAAAAGGGGCCAAACCTTATAATCTTTTTAAAAGTGGACTTTATCCCTTTTCAATGCATTTGATGCGGGGAGGAAACGACAGTGAAAGAGAAAAAGAGAGCGCGAGATTCAAATGGGGAGGCTGATTGGTACAACGGATTCGATACTGAAAATCCATCCAGATGTTTTCTTTTTGTTCGTTGGGCTTCCTGCCCAATTTTCATCCATGAAGCCATGCAGCTTCACCTCATCCCATTGTCTGTACCACAATCCATACCTAGATGTGCCCTGAGATACCTCAGGACATGCTTTCCTGCCTTCCAAAAGAGCTTGGTAGGCTTCACCATCGCTTGTGAAAGCTGGTTCACAGCATAGCATATGTCTGGTCATGTATTGACTAAATACATGAGCGGGTGTGCTTGTCGATGGCAGTGGCATCCACCCCTCTTGTCGATGGCAGCATCCTCTTTCCTCCGTCACCGGGAAGAGGAGTGTCGGCTAGGCATGCAGCCTTGCATGTGAAACTTCTCCAGTATCTCCCGGGTGTACTTTCCTTGAGACACAAACAGTTCACCTTTCCGCTGCCAAATTTCCAATCCCAGGAAATAATGAAGGAGGCCCAAGTCCTTCATCTCGAACTCCTTTGCAAGATCTGCCTTGCATGAGTGTATCAATAGTTCATCACTTGTTAGTATTAAATCATCTACATAAAGCACAATGATCAAAATCTTACCCTCCACCACAATATGGTATAGGTTTGGATCCGCCTCACTCTTGGAAAAACCAAGTCTGGTGAAATGAATATCTATCCGTGTGTACCAAGCACAAGGTGCTTGTTTCAGCCCATACAACGCTCTTTTGAGCCTGCACACATGCGACTCGCTGCTGAAGATTTTGAATCCTTCAGGTTGCTCAATGTACACCTCCTCCTCAATGATTCTGTTGAGGAACGCAGTCTTCACATCCATCTGATGAATGTGCCAACCCATCTGCGCTAAGAGAGAAAGGATGGTCCGTATGGAATAATACCTTGCGACAGGTGCAAAGGTTTCTTCATAGTCGATCCCCTCGATCTGTGAGAAGCCCTGGGCAACAAATCTTGCCTTATACCTCTCGACAATTTATAGATCCATCTCGAACCTACCACTAATTTCCCTTCCGGCCTTGGGACAATCTCCCATGCACTGTTTCTGACAATCGAATCATACTCTTCCACCATGGCATCTACCCATGCAGGATCCTCCACAGCTTCCTCGAAAGAGGATGGCTCCATCACGATACACTTTCTCATCAGAGCCATGTATCCAGTAAATCGGTTAGGTGACTGTCTCTGTCTGCGCTGTGATGTAGGAGCTCCTACATTCCGCGCTGCATCAAGATTCAGTCGTTCAGCTTCTGTAGTGCGCTTCTGCCCTCTGATGTTTGGCGCTGCATGAGTGGTTTCTTCCACTCCATGAACCTCCTCTTATGACTGATCCACATTCTGAGGCTCATCTTTAGGAACAAGTAGCTCCTCCTCTACATGCAAGTGTAGCTCCCTCTCAAGCGACAACTTCATGGCTTTCTCCTCATGAAATTTGATATCCCGTCGCATGACAGTCATCCGACTGTCTGGCAAATACACACGATAATTGTGGGGTGTTTCTTTGTACCCCAAAAATATCCCAACCTCTGCGGTCAGCTCCAGCTTCTTCCTGGCATCCTTCGTCACATGAATGTAAACAGGTGAGCCAAAAATCTTCAAATGAGAAATATTAGGCTTCTTACCAAAAAATGCCTCTTCGGGTGTACTCATGCCAAGTACTCTATGAGGACAACGGTTTTGCACATAAACCGCAGTGTTTCATGCCTCAGCCCACAACTGTATGGGAAGGCCCTGATCATGCAACATCGCCCGTGCAGCACCCACGATCATTCTGTTCTTCCTCTCCGCGACCACATTCTGTTGTGGGTTATGAGGCGCTATGAGTTCTCTTCGAATTCCTTCTTTGCTACAGAAGTCTTTGAATTCGCCAGAGATGTATTCACCACCATTATCGCTCCTGAGAGCTTTCACTTGCTTCCCCGACTATTTCTCAACCATCTCCCTGAACTCACAGAACTTTTAGTATGTCTCGCTCTTCTTCAGTATGAAGAAGGTCTAGCACTTACGAGAAAATTCATCAACAAATATCACATAATACCTGTGCTTTGCTGTTGAAGCAACCGAGAAAGGTCCACACACGTCTGTGTGAATTCTCTCAAGGATCGTCGAAGCACGACTATCCTTCTCATGAAAAGTGGTCTTCACAAATTTTCCCAAAGTACATCCCTTGCACTGATCTGACTGCACAAGTGTACCTCTGGGAAGCCCGGTATAAATCTGCTGCAAAATTTTGAAAGTTCCATGGTGAAGATGGCCCAATCTCCTGTGCCACAATTCGCCCTCATCTCGGCTCACCACTCCTTCTGCTTTGCCTGCCATTGCCCCGCAGCCATCTACCTGCAATTGATAAAGATTCTTAACTCGAATCCCTATCCTCCTAGTTTGACCTGTTGTTTTATGGTGCATGAAAGCTTTTCCCTCGCTGAAAACAACATCATAACCCTTGTCTTCCAACATCGCCATGGAGATCAGATTCTTCTTCAATCCTGGAACATGCATGACATCCTTCAATATGAAAGGTTTACCAGACTCCCTCTCAAAGGAAATGGTCCTGATACCAGTCGCACTATATCTACCATCATCTCCCATCTCGATGTGCACTCCAAGATCCTTTTCCTCTAGATCACTAAACAAATATTTGTCTCCAGTCATATGGAAAGACGCACCACTGTCAAGAAACCACACCGATCCCATCACACTTGAAACCAAGCATGCGATCAAAGAAAAATATAGCTCAAACTATGAGGCTAAGGCCTCTCCAGCTGCAGATCCAGTAGCCTGCTTATTCTTCTTCTTCTGTGGGCAATTAGTGGCAAAATGCCCATGCTAGTGACAGTGAAAACACTTCACCTTGGAAAAATCCTACTTCTTGCCTTTAGCTTCGGATTTGGAAGATTTCTTCCCTTTTCCTTTCTGAGATTTGGCAGCCAAAGCGCATTTTCTTCATCTTCATTCTTCGATGAAGATCCATCCCTGGTACCCCGCCTTATCTCCTCCTACACAAGATCCGACCAAAGTCGCTCCCATCCTGGCAGTTTCTCCCGTCCATTGACAGGGTCTTCGTAGCTATGCCAACTCTTCAGAAGCCCAAGGAGATCCAAGCTCACCAATTCTTCTTCATCAACAGTAACCCCCACACTTCCCAGCTCATCCTTGCAGTGGAAAAACTTCGTGAGGTATTTTGGTATACTGTCGCCTTTCTCCATTTTTATTTTTCTGGGCTTGTCTTTAAGCGCCAACTTCCTCTGGTCACTTCTTCTTTGGAACAAGTCTGTCAAAGCCTTCCACATTAAGAATGGAGTGGCTTTCCCGTGAAGGCTGGACACAATGTGGTCCTTCACACCTTCCAACAGAATCCTTCAACACTTTGCTACCTTCTTTTGCCATGTGTCAAGTGCGGTTGCATCGCTAGAAGCAGCCTTCGGAATATCAGCATCTATGAACTCCTTCAACCCATTATCATCCAGCACCACCTCCATCCTATCCTTCCATGCTATGTAATTTGAGCTCCCATCAAGGGCATACTCCAATTGCAATCCGTTGAAAGACATTTCAATGAATGCTCAACTTCGACACCAAGAAAACACTACAGCAAATTCGAATTCCACTAGCACAAAACTCAACCGCTTCAATAATTTAAATCTCCTCCAATGATCAACTGCTCTGATACCATGTAGAAATTATATAACTTATGTGTTATATGCCCAAGATTCTCCTGATCTCACACTATTTTAACTTCATGCAAAATACATAATCTATTCCACCATTGATCATTTGCGGAAATTAAATCAAGATTGCAATGCACACATGAAACAATAAAAATTCACACACATTAACACAGTTGTTTAACGAGAAAGCTTGAAGCTGAAAACCCCAAATATTTGTATATAATATATGTCATAGATATCATGTAACAATCCTCATACAAAGTTGATCATATAAGGCTCTCAATACAATACAATCGCTACACACTAATCAAGCTCGATCTTGCAAATCCATGCACTGATATTTGCCACCTACTAGCCTGCCTCTACTGTGAAATCCCTGCTAAAGAATGGCTCTGAATGAGTTTGAATTACTCCAGCCTTTCTCATGAAATCCTCATTAGCATCTCCACTAAGTGTTGGATGCAATCAATGCATCACTATAGTCACAACTGATAGTCACAGTTGCCCTTTCACCTATCTCTCCACTGGTCTCCATTGAAACTGCCATGCACTGTAGTTAATTGATGTGTTCTTCAGTTGATTAATGAGTTATCATTTAGTGAATTAATTAACTAATTAATTCACTCCACTCTCACTAGTGTATCAATCAGTTAGACTAGATACAACTAGCTCAACTGAGTCTAACTGAGTTAAACTAAATACAACTCCACCAACTACTTCTCCAACTCCACCAAACTCTGCCACTTGAGTTCTAACTGAAGTCCTCCATGGAATAGCTCCAATAAACCCTCAAGAATAGCATAATTCCTTTTGTCAGTTGTTGTGCCACATCTATGCACTGAACTGAAGTGCTCCAAGAGAATAAGATAATGTTTAGAGTCCAATAATAATTAAGAGCTAATAATATCCGACATATCTATTTTTACACTAGCAGTCTAAAAATAGACTCCGCCCAATATGTCTAAAAATAGAAGTCCATATATTTTTCCAACTTGACCAACCATCCACAAATAGCATCCTGCAGCTCATAGAATATGATCGACGTGTCTAAAAATAGACACAGTCTAAAAATAGACTTTGCGCCAAAAATAGCCTGTGGGCCCACTTAGTGAAGGCGACTCTTTTCACTAAGCTCATCATCTTGTTGAATCTCAACAGAAGATGTGGTCCAACAGCTACATGTAAAATTTTGATCCCATAAGTCCTGTGATCCAATCCTGAACAAAATTATATATGCTTGAAAGTTGCTCGAGAAACAGATTTCTTCATTAAACAAGGGAGGTTGCAAAGCAGCAAGTCCCTGCCACCGAGTGGAAAGAAAATTAGCACCCAAACTAGCTATGCCTTAGAAATAAGATTTCCAATAAGTGAGAGAATAAGCCAATCAACTATTCTATAACTAGCAGGCAGATGAGCAAAGAGAATCAGCTATTCTATAACTAGTGGGTCGAAGAGCAAAGAGAAAATTAACGTGCAAACTAGCTATGCCTTAGAAATAACTTATAAGATTGCCAATAAGTGAGTGAATAAGTCGTTTAACTATTATGTAACTAGCTAAACGATGAGCTAGCATGTCATCAAGCCAGCCTGTGAGTAAAATTTAAGATCTGAGGCATGCTACAATAATTTAGGTTGTTGAAATCCTGTCGAATGTTGAATAAAGACTTGCAGAAATTTAAATTATGTTGTAACATTGCACCAGTTTCACACAAACTTGATCATTCTCTTCGCTCAACAAAATACATAAGAGACTTTGAACATACGCAAATTAGTGGAAAGTAGATTCCTTCCAGATATGGTTACATATAGTATGTTGATCAACAGTTTCAATGTCATGGTTGTTGATGTTCAGAAATGAGCTATCTCACCAGCTGCAATTGTATCAAATTACTCTCTATCATATTGAGAGGGAAGAAATTCAATTCTAAAGCATTTCTAATAGACCCATCACAAGCAACCTGTAAATTTGAAATCCAAATAGTAGTTATTGCAGTAAGCAAGGCTATGAACACATATATTCTCTCTTTTATGTTGTTAGGTTGTAGCAGTTGTTCTTTTGTCGGTTTTATAATACTTTGTAGAGTTATCAATACATTCTTTGATATATTGATGCCAACAATTGTTTTTTTGGCACGCTTTGCTATAGTTCTCTTACTCATAGAACATTCTTACATGGAGGACATTCAGTTTTTGTGGAGAACATTCAATTTTTGTGACATTGTCTAGCTACATGAATAGAGAATGTTCATTTTTTGTGGAGAATATTCAGTTTTTGGGAGGTTGTCTAGCTACATGAATAAAGAATCTGCCATGTGAACACGAGCAGTATTTAGTGTACTTTGCGTGGATGCCAAACATATTTTGAGATTTAATAACATGTTTGCAATCAATCAATCATTTGTACTCTGGTTCAATTTAACTTAACCACTTGATAGAAGGATTTGTTCAGCTTCCTTCCTAGAGTCACCTACAAATACACATTTATACCTTTGGAGTAGGTTGACTGACAAGAACAATGGAAAAATATGGCATGTACATGTTTATGATAAAGAACATTTAGTAAGAACGTTATAGATAAAAAAAATTCCTATCAAGGAAGCCTATTAAAATGGTTTAAAGAAACTCAACCCGATGATCTTGTATCAACCTCATTAGCTGTGGATTTTGTTTTCTAAGCTCCTGAAGCATTGGTTGTTCATATGTGCAGTCTATTAACAGTGATTCTATACAGAGGAAAGGCTTGAAATGAAAATTTGAACTAATGGTTTTACTGAATGTTCAAGCCTTAATCCTACGTGCTTGAAACGCCATTAAACATGAGGTGAGCAATAGCCTCAGACTTCCTTAAAAAAATTAAAGAGATCGAGCTTGCCTGTTGCACAAAACCTGCGACCCCTCTCTCGTATGGAATGAATAACCCCAACAGGATTGTGGTCGCATTACCGTTATGTGATTTTCCCCTTTAGATACGGGCAAGGTGTGTGGGTGCGCAATTGCAACTAAATTATAACTAAGGTTCCTAACAGCTATTCTAACTAAAAAAAGAAACAAAACTAATCTCACCTACCATGCAGGAGCGTACTAATCTAATGCTACACTATCATTGTACTCGCAACAACAGAGCACTCTGGTATTAACCGCATGTTTAAGGTCACTATATTACATAGTAATTAAAGCAAATACAAGAAGCAATAATGTTCAACCTCAGATTTACTAGCCCTAAAATCTAAGGCATATGGCAGGTATCTTTGTTCTACTGGGTGGTAACGGCTAATGAAGCATTCCAAAGGCAATTTCCATGGCCATGAGTAAGTAGTTCCTCAATTCAAGAGGGCACTTGACACAATCCAGTGACTAACTAGTGCTATCCAACAGGAAAAAGAAATGAGATTGGAAGTGAATCGTAGGAAGAAGGACGACATCACACCTCTAGTTTTTTAATTATTCCAGCAAGCAGCAAGCTCAAGAACCCCAATATCCATCTTTACCCTGCGTCTCTAAATCATGTGATCCCATCTATCATATCTTAGGGGTTAGCCCTCATACCTCTTCTTATCAATCTGGAATGATTTTACCCCTAACATCCCTTCTAGGTGCTCCAGTTGGAGATCGAGAGCCATTACCTTACCTAGATGTAGATCGAAATTGAGCAGGCTCGTACAAGTTGGGTTCTATCCAATAGAAGTACTATAAAATGCATAGGTCAAGGGGGTAGCTTGAGAGGAAAAAACCTATAGCTTCTTCGCTAGAGAATCTCTTACCATATCCAGGGGTAGTTGATCGGAACAAACCAACATCTGTAGCATAGGCAGCTACAAATTAAGTAACGGAGGTAGTAAACGCACAATCAACAACAACCATTCTACCAGTTGTTCGTTGAACTCTAATCTCCGCTTGCGTACTTTGAATTGGAAATCGAGCTCAAACTTGTTAGCTTGGATGCTCACTGGGAGAATCCGAGTTGGATGGTGGTCTACTGAGTTGGACACAGGAAAGAAGTTTTTTTTGTCAATATTTTCAAACACTTTCTTCATTCACCTCACTATAGCAAGGAATCTTGATGAGAGAGGTGGGCCATATATGTGATTCGATTCCAATGTGCCAAATGCATCTACTCCCAGTTTCATATCCATATACATAGCATATCATTGTTGTTGACCCCATTCCGCCCATTGAGGTTGATCATGCAAAAGAAAAAAGAAATACATACTAACTAGCAGAGAAAACAGTTGCATTTGAGCTTATTGATCCGTCTGTCCCTTAGAAAGAAAGAGAATGAAACTGTGAAATCTTTTTCCATGAGATTCAACTAGGTATACAACAATATTCTTGTGGCCATCAAGCCTACAGACACAGCTGCTATGATTTCCTATCCTGCAACATTTCCTTTTGATTTTGGTATTCTGTTAAGAGAAATGATATCCAATACATTGGTCCAAATGTCATGTATGTTGAAGAACTAAGAGATGCCCTGGCACAACCCAAATTAGTGACAGATACCAGATTTGCAGCTTGCGAAACCAGACTGTAGCTTGAGAGCTTGTTCAAGTTTTCTGGAGAAGAAGTAAAAGCTTCTGCAATTTGAGCCAAGCAAAATGATGCACCTAAAACATAGTAAAAATTTTATGGTTGCATATGACTGCTTTGAAGTTTGTCGTAGATAAATTGGAGGTCCCATTCTTTATTATTA
This sequence comes from Pinus albicaulis, assembly GCA_034641835.2. NCBI lineage: Eukaryota > Viridiplantae > Streptophyta > Pinopsida > Pinales > Pinaceae > Pinus > Pinus albicaulis. Next base: position 22,502,434 of record CM076584.1, on the reverse strand, counting down.
TAAAAAAAATCATGAAACAAATATATAAAAAAACCGACCACGATGGACCATGTGGGCCCTTACATGAAAGGCATGTTTCTCACCACTTTGTATGGGCCCTTACATGAAAAGCCACGTTACTCACCACTTTGTATCCACAACATAGCATGCGAGCCTCAACCACGCCACTTGACGTTATGTCATGCTAATATGCCTATATGGAGAGAAAATGGTCGTTAAGCTAATATGATACAAAACTCAAACCTCGAATCAACCTCCCTCTCGCCTACTTCACTCCTAATCCACCTGGTGCCTTAGCTATCTCCCCTCGTAGGGGCCATAAAAACATACCTAAGGGGCCATAAAACAGACTTAAGAAATTGGAAGTCACCAAACCCTGGTAAAAGGGATAAACACATTCAATAAGGAGTGACTAGGAACCAAATTAGAAGTGAGAGAAATTCTTTGTCTCAGATACATTGCTGATAGTTACCAGGAGCTACCATAGTTCGCCCTCTCCTAGGCCAAGCCTTCAAATGCCCTCTATTACGTTATCACCAAACAAATAAAGTTGCACATAGATCCACAATATATAAAAGTCACACAATACCTGAGATCTTCAATCCATCTACCTTAGATATGTTCTTTATGCCTGCTGAGACCTCTTGTTGCTTGAGATATTCTCGACTTGGACCCTACAAGCTAGAGCAAAGGCAGTAGACACAAAGGTCTGAGATATTCTCGACTTAGACCCTGCAATATAGAACGAAGGTAGCAAAGACAATGGTGAGAGCAAGAAATGCACGAGTAGTGACGCAGCCTAAGCTACGAAAACCCCACAAATACATATTACCTTTAATTATGCATAACCACATGCATATAAATCCAAATAATGGTAACCTCTCAAGCGGAAGTTGTTCTCCTTTTTACAATTCTCGTTTATAAACAAAAAATACCCACCTTATGATAATTTCAAAATTTTTGAATTGACACTAGTTAAAACCCAAATAAGTCAACATATATATATATATATATTTGGGCCCACGCTTATCAACAATGCACATTTTCCCGACAATCTATTCATGCCACTTGATCCCACAACAATCACAAAATTATATGCATGACATTTAAAGTTTTTAACTTATACAAAATGGGCAGTTTTGAATGGCAACGTGTCACCTCTTAAACATTATCGCATTCCTCAAACAATTACCGCTTACCTCTTTCATTCTATGTGAAAACTACTTGCTGGTTTTCAAAACCACTTCTCTATTCCTTTGCGCCATCAATCCATGGTTTCCGACTTCATTCTATGCATAGCTTTCTCTTTTGTGGCTCCACTGCTGCGTGTTTTCCTTTAATGGTATTGTTCCTGAGAGACGAAGTAGACATACAACGATTGGTTCATCTCCAACACAATCTCTCTCCACTGAAGACCTTGCGGCATTCATTCTGCACCAAATAAAACTACTTCTATGTATAATTTGTATATTCAATTCGAAGCTCGGAACATCGAAATTTTGAGAGACATAAAACTCTGTATATATAAAATGTGCATGAAACATTCAAGAGCCGCACTAAGCTTTAGCTGTGACTGCCATAATCATTTTCATAGTAAAACAATGTTTGTAGCTATTTTCATTGTTTATGAAACCTATATTTAAGTCCTTGCAACGTGTTTGTATTGAAACCAAAGGATAACCTATTTTGTTGTTGTATGGAATGCATCTTCAGTCCTTGGAGATTGACTGAACATGTGGGCACAATGCACAAGCATTGGATCTCAGTTCGATCCTATGTTTTCTCTTCTCTTCTAATTTTAGCAGTGCCCATAAACTCTATTGACGATCACTTATCCAGTTCAGATCATGGACCAAACCTTGTTATAATCTACAAATGTGCCATCGCCAACTGTGTTCTTTTTTTCCTCGAAGGGACCTTAGAATCTGCTTTCCTCGCCCCACTTGTTAATAACGTGTTCTCTCAATCCCCACAATATTTAAATCCAGTATGATGAACACCCACTTTGACAGACAGTGATACTCAGTTTCCACAGCTCATGCGATGCTTCCAGCCTAAATTATGATGTGTCGAGGTCATCAAAGCCCAACAGAAGTAAGCAACAAAAACAACAGTGAAGAATACTATCATTAACTCATCTATATTCATTGATCGGGGTTTATTTACACATACATCCAAATTGATGTATGACACATCATTCAATACATAGAAGGAACAAAACCAGTCACGATGAATTCAATTCTTCTTCAATAAACAAACTTTGTACAGATACGAACAAAAACTTGCTTACAATCAAGAATTGGCCCGATGTATTTTTACATGGCCCTGTCATTTTCTATCTCTATATCTGTCTACCTCATCCTTCCTCCCTTTTTGCCTTTGAGGCTTTACAATTTATACAAATGGTTCTGAAACCAATTCTGGTTTCAAATCCTCTATCTTCTCAACAAAATCCTGAATATCCTCTAGGTCCTAAAATCTCTTTTTTATCCCTAAGGATCCTCTCTAATCCCATAAACTCATGAACCCAATTCTAATTTAGGATTTATAATTAATTCTCAAATCTCTCATTCCCTATGGAATCTCAACTATCCTAATTCTCTCATGTTCTCCAGCATTCGAGAACATTTAAAAAATGCCTCACAATATTTAATTAATTTCCATTCTAAATGTCTCACTTAAATCACTCAAAATATTTGAAAATTACATTAATTTAGTTCCTAGGAAACCAATCTTCTTTGAAAACAAAAAACCCCTATGTCTATTAAAATACAAAGAATCCTCTGAGCCTAATGCTCTTGCATCAGACTCCCAAGGTTAAAAATAATCATGATCCCCTGATCATGTGCTTTTGATCGTTGTCTTCCTGGATCCCATACTCTGTTTTGCTGTTGTCTGATGCAGGAGCATCGAGCAAAAATTTTCATTATTTATTTGTGTGATTTAGGGGGTGATGTTTTTTTTAATTATTTTATAAATTATGTACATTTTAAAAATAATTTAAGAAAAAAATCGGAGTATGAGATTTATTGTAAATATTCCCTTAATTAATTGAGAATATGAGTGGAGTTGAGTTGGATAGATATTTCAGGGATTAGAAATTCCTTAAAAGGAACTTAGTTGAGTCAAAAAAGGGATAAATCTATTTTAGAGTTTGGTTGAGATACTTGTGGAGGAAATAATGGATTGGAATTAATCAACAATTATGTATAAATGTGAAGCTTTTTGTGAGGATGGAGAGACACAGAGAATGGAATAGGAGAGAGTGAGATAGAGAGAAATGGTCTCAGATTTTATGTAAAGGGCAAGAGCCGAGAGGCCCACAATTGTAATATTCAGGGCAAAATGGTTTGAATCTGAAATTTCTTGTTGTATTTGATGCAAGTACTTTGTTTATTGTTCGACTCTCTCTTTATATATATATATATATATATATATATATATATATATATATATATATATATAGTTGATCTAAAATGGTTTTAGTGAAGATTTTGTGATGAGGATTCCATGTTAAGGAAACACACACCCTTCTATGTGCTCTACTCTGATTGATGTAGATTCTCTGCATCATTTTGGTATCAGAGCTGAAGATCCATGCCTAGTGAGGTGCGATCGGAGGTCTTGGAGGTAATATCATGTGTGTTGATATATTTGCATTTGTATGATTTAAGTGTGCATGGTATTATTGAAGAATCTGATATAGAAATCGAATTCATAAAGAATTTGATGGATTCTCTTTAGAAAGTCAAGTGACTATAATTGAAGTTTCACTGAAATATGGAGCTAGATGATCTGAAGAAGTCGCACCAAAGATTTTTGATATATTGTGAATAAAATTATGTGACAGTGTTTTGATGACAATGGCGTGGGATCATCAAAGAAGACTCAGCAAAAGGGAGAATTAGGTGTTTGGAATCTTATCAAGTTTGGTCAGAGTTGAGGAGAGACAAAGATCGATGGAGATCATATTTCAGTAGAAGTAAATGATTGAAGGACACAATCTTCATCTGTGATAATTAAAGGACTGGAGCAGCGTTTGGATCTTCTTAGCGCTGGTAGTGGATCTTGTCTTGCAGATTGAACCTGAAGTCGTCATGCCCTTAATTGATTAGAGCTACAAATAAAGCATGGAAAAGTTGCAGGATTGAGTGTCTCGCATGGATAGAAATGAAGAGTCGATGAGTAGAGGGCACCCACATTTGAGAATGGTGCAGCTAGAGATGCGGTGTATGGACCTGTTTGCAGACTGAGGATATCTGTGACCGTGTTCAATTTTTATGTGCATAGTTCCAACCTGACCAGTGACTGGTGCATAGGACACTGTCTATTTTGTGTTTTAAGAGCAGCCGGTTTGGAGAGTCACTTGTGTTTTTGGAGAACACATGCCTTCATATCGCTTTCGGGTGATTTGATGCAGGAGAGCTACGAACCAGTGCAAAATGAGAGCGCGAGTGGTAAAGCATCCAACGTGGAAAACTAGCAGTTGTGGATCTTTATTCTAGTGTAAAGGAGCTTGCAGTCTAGCGCTACATATCTATCCAAGTTGTGAAGTGGAATTGTGTTGATTGTAGTCCTACGAGTCGTTCAAGGGGTGTGAACACTAAGTGAATGACTTGCATATAGACCTTGTAGACGTAATATCTATGTGTGTGGAGTGGTGTTTGCATTCAGACTTTAGCTAGAGATGTGTATTTGCATGAGGAGTGTTGGTCAAGAAGAGAATCCTTCATCATAGATCGTTTTTGAAGCATGGTCTATGGAGCCGTGGTGACTGTGCGATAGCAGTGTTGATTGTGTGGTACCCAGGTGCATTAGCAACAACCTACCGTTTTGCACGTTGTGTGAAGTCAAGTCAAACAATAGTTCGAGCATCGTTGGAGCCGTGAGCTATCAATATGTATATATTTTTAGACTTGTCTGACATTTTTAGACTTGTTTAACATTGATCCTTCTGATGATGTTTTTTTCATGTGGCCATTTAAAGGCATTTTGGGCCTTGGTAGTATTTTTTATTCAGAAGAATATTCTAACAAACAATATGGTTTTATTAATGATCATAAGTGTGATGAGCCACAATCTCCTCAACGGGTTTCTGTAATTAAAGAGCTACCAATGGTTCATGAAGAAGGGCATACACACTTGAATCAGGAAACTATTCCTCAATATCTAGATGATAACGATAACAAGGGGAATACAAAACTAAGAACACAACATAGACACAAAGGAAACAAAGGTGCCTTCAATGGAATCAATGCTTCTTATCATCTCAATCTTTTCCATCTCAGAAATTGATGTGGAAATATGGTTCAAGTGTGGTTTGTGTTTGTTGTTGCCGGAGCAATATGTTGATGCCACCATGTTAAAAGAAAGTTTTGGAAATTCCTATGAAGGAATTGTTTTTGTGCACTGAAGAGAGATTGTGTTACATGAGAACCGTCACTGCAAAGAAGAAGTTGCATGGAAGTGCAGGAAAAGTGTCTGCACCAAGATGATGAGGGTAAGGTATGAAAATTCATTTCCAAAAGGTATTTTAAATGTTTAAAATTAAATTGTTTATTTATTTTCATCATAAAATAAATCTTGGAAAAAGTGGATTGCATTTTGATTTAAAGGCTTAAGTGTCATGACAGTAAAAGAAAGTGATAATGAGGGATGATATAATTAGTGACTTGTGATATTATCATAAGAATGGAGTATGAGAGAAAGTGAAGAATTTACATCATGAAATTGTTTTAAGGGTGGATGTTCATTGGTATGTTGTATAACTTGAATTAGAGTCAAAATATCCACTACTGTAATTATTGGGTCAAGCTTTGAAGTCAAATAAGATGTCAAGGTCAATGAAGAAATTTGTATAACTTGAGTCAAGTTAAACCATTAAATTATTGTACAAAAATGGTGCATTTTCATCCAAGATGAAGAGTTGATGTCAAGTCTTGAGTCAAAGAGTCGTAAGCCAAGTCAAAGGTTTGAAAGTAATTGGGTGCATGATTGGCGGAGCCCGACACCCAAAGAGTTTGGTCATTGTAACACAAGAAATTGCAGTTGTTGTTTTGAAGCAAAGAGAAGCAAGAGAATTGCCCAAATGATTCCAAGATAGAGAACTGAAAGATACCAAGCACAGGAAGAAAGCTGCATTGTTGGATGAAAATTATGGAGGCTTGCTAAAAAGAGGATTTGAATGAAATCCATAAGTGAACAGATGAAGTTCACAAAGGAGGAGAAGATGACTGTTGATAGTCATTTCAGAAGTTCTGAGAAAGACCACAACCAAAGAAAGAAGAAGGCAAATGGCATATTGAAACAGTTGACTGACGAAGAGTATGAGAGGGAGAAAGCTGAGATAGCAATTCACCTTGAGTTATTGATGGAATTGTTACAGAGAAATAAATACCAGAGACATGGCTGGACCATGAGGAAGAAAGTGAAATGGCAGAGACTACACGCAAAGAGGGAACAACAGGTAAACATACAGTTGACAGAAGAGCTGAGGAAGGTCGAGAAGATGATGAGTGTGAAATTGAGATGTGAAGAACTCAGAGAGGCTGAGTTGAAAATGGAAGTTTCCATTTGTGGCCCAGAACATGGTGAAATTCTGGGTGACGAGATCAATGAGATAGATCTCATGGACTATTGGAATAATTCAGAAGAATTGGAAGATATGTTGACAAGAGAAGTAGATGAGGTCATGAAGCCTTGTATTTTTAAATCTCATAGTTTGTGTATATTTGAAGGATGTGCAGAAGATGATGGACAGTCTGGTGAAACTGTCACAGAGATGAATAAAGCCCTTGAGGTGAAGTTTGATGGAGAATTCCTTTCAAAGGAGGAAGGTATTGATTTGTTGCAGCAGGAAGAATTCATAGATGAATTCATGTTTGGTGTAAGACAGCCAGTTGAAGTTGTTATGGAGCAGAAGCATAATGAAAATGTCATAGTGATATTCCAAGGAGGTAAACAAATGAATTTGTTTAATGAAATCGATGAAAGAACTTTGCAATATGATGATACAGAAACCAAGATACCTCAAGAGGATTTCCAGAAAAAGAATGAAACTAAGAATGAAGGTTGTGATGAAATGTTGGAAAGATTTCACACGAAAATAAAATTCTTGGAAAGATGGCTCAAAGAACCTGAAGGAGAGATGAAACTTGCAGAACATGATACAGAAGAGATTGTAGTTACTGTGCATGATAAAGATGTAATGTTTCTAACATTTATAGAGTTAAGTGAATGTTTTAACTCTTCAAATAATAATGTGACTGTAGGTACAAAAGGAAACTTTAATAAATATGATGTTGAAATCAGAGAAATTGAGCAGAGAGTATTTGAAGATGGGATGAAAGATCAGGAGCAGCAAGAAATTTATGACCTTAGAGACATAATGGAAACAAAAGTATTGATCCAGCAGGATAAAGATGAAAGTAGCTAGCAATTCAAAACAGGATCTGCTGAAATCCAGAAAGTCCATGATGGGAGATTGGTGCTTGAAGCATCAAAAGAGGCCGAAAGGTCCTATCTTTTTAAAACGAATAGTTTGTTGATGAATGCAGGTACAACATCAGATGAGAAATTTGTTACTATAGGAGCAATCAATGAATATAGTTGTGATCAAGGAGAAGTTCTTGATTATTCTTCATTTCAGGAAGTTGAGTGTTCAACGCAATTGGAGATGGAAACATCAAACAAAGAGGAATTACTCCGAGGAATTGGCGAAAGAAATTGATGGAGAGGTCAATGGAATGCAGTTGATAGAATGAGTGATGCTGATGTATAGCCAGTTCGAGATTCTTTCAGAGTTTGGAAACCATAAGAATGGGTATCAGTGATTCTACACAAGTATGTAATTCCCGAAATAAAGATGATGTGGTATGGAAAAGCGAGAATTACATTCAATAGTATTTTGAAAACACTATTCTGGAAATTCTGTGCAAATTTACAAAATGGAGTTGATACTTTAAAATACCAGCGGCAAAACAGAGTTTGGAATCCTGAAGGGAGCAATTCATTAAGACTTGTGGCTGTCACATTATTACAGAAAAGTGACAGACCTCATAGACAAGAATCTATGGAAACTTCTCTACATGGGGAGTCTGATCCAAGAGCATCGAGCAAAAAATTTCATTCTTTATTTGAGTGATTTAGGGGGTGATGTTTTTTTTAATTATTTTATAAATTATATGAATTTTAAAAATAATTTAAGAGAAAAATATGAGTGTGAGATTTATTGTAAATATTATCTTAATTGATTGAGAATATGAGTGGAGTTGAGTTGGATAGATATTTCAGGGATTAGAAATTCCTTAAAAGGAACTAAGTTGAGTCAAAAAAGGGATAAATCTATTATAGAGTTTGGTTGAGATACTTGTGGAGGAAATCATGGATTGGAATTAATCCACAATTATGTATAAATGTGAAGCTTTGTGTGAGGATGGAGAGACACAGAGAATGGAATAGGAGAGAGTGAGATAGAGATGGTGTGAGCGTTTATGTAAAGGGCAAGAGTCGAGAGGCCCACAATTGTAATATTCGGGCAAAATGGTTTGAATCTAAAATTTCTTGTCGTATTTGATGCAAGTACTTTGTTTATTGTTCGACTCTCTCTTTATATATATATTGATAGTTGATCTAAAATGGTTTTAATGAATATTTTGTGATGAGGATTCCATGTTAAGGAAACACACACCATTCTATGCGCTCTACTCTGATTGATGCAGATTCTCTGCATCACTGTCCATAAGCTACATTGTCTTCATCATTCTTCAGTGGCACTTTTCCAGCTTTTGATACTTTATTCTGCATCTTCCTACTAACTATACTTTCACAGTCTGTTCTTGTCTTCCTCTTGTTGCTGCTTCTTTTCTTTCATGCTGTTGTCTTCTTCTGAGACACTTTCACCATTAGCCTTCTTATCAATTCAATTTCTTTGTCTAATATATATTCTGACTGCTGATTACTTTCACCTCTTGATTGTTGAACTTTTATTCTTATTGTCGCCCTATCATCCTTACCCTCTTATTTTCTGCAACTGGTAACTCCTTCCTGATTTTCACTTATGACAATTTCTTTGTCTTTTTCCTTCACCAATTCTTTGGAATGATACATAGTCTGCCATTTAATGCTATCTCCTTTTCTTTGCTTTAGTTTTTTGTTGTTGTCCTCTAACTCTTGCATCTTCACATTCTGCATTTCCCAATATTTAAATTGAGATTTCTCTCCCTTTATTGAATCCTAACTCTCCAGCATTATTTCCAGCAATCTAATCTCTTTGCTCCATGGATTAAATACTTCCACAAAAATTTCTTCCTCTTTCTTTACTTGGCTGCTCATTTGTGCCAAAGTTTCTCCAGCATTTGCAACAAAACCTGCATTCACAAAACAATTATTAAAATGAAAAACATAAGGCTCCAGTGTCTCTTTTTCCTCTGGCAACATTTCAGTATGTTGCTCTAAAATTTCCTCCTCTATCAACACATCAGTATGTTGATTTTTTAAAGAACTTTCTAAAGAATTTTCGAGACTGTCAACTAGTCTCTCCTCCACATCATCTACTCTAATGATTTCTTTATGTCCTTGTCCACTGTAGTGATCTCCTTCCTCTGAAATCTCACTGTCATATTTTGAGTTTTCCAGTAAATATTCCAGAAATGCAATTTCTTTTTGGCATTTCTGAAGTATTTCATCATCACTTACTATCCCTACATTTATACACAATTTTTTTGTTTGAAAATTACAAGGTTCAACAATCTCAACTGTTGCTTCACATATCAGTTCTTCAGACTTGATCTCATCTCCTCTTCCACAAGAAATTATTCCTGTGTTGTAACAACTTCAAATATAAATGCATCACTGCTTTCATCATTCAAGAGACATTCTTCATCATTATTCTCTGCTTCAGAGTATTTATCTCATGAAATATACTCTTCTATAATTTTGACAGCATCAAAATATTTCTCATCCTCTGCAAAATCTGTAATCACATCAAAATCATCAGTCACAAAAATACAAGGCTTTACATCATCCTGTTGATCTGAACTTGCCCAACAATTCAGGAAATCATCAATGATTCCTCCTTCAGCAATGTACACTTCTTGTTGTCTTGAATTCTCATAATAATTCATAAGATCTTTCACAAATCTCCAGTCTTCATCTTCACCCAGAATTTCATCCTGTTTTGGTCTACAATTGGAAACTTCCATTTCAAACTTTGTTTCTCTATGTTTTTCCTCCAACTGTGTATGGACATTTACATGAGATCTGGCTGTCCCATCTTCCTCTTTTGTGACAATATCAACAGTTTTCTTTTCTTCACATGTTCTACCTGTAAACATACACATATTATCAGATTTAAAATCATGTGACCTCTTGGTCTCACTTGAAGTTTTAGTCTTCAAGTCTTTCCCCAAATACTCGTTTATTCTGAGTAATTTTTCCCTCAGCCGAGCATTTATCATTTGCTCTTTCTTCATTTGTAGCTTATGCCACCTTACCTTTCTTCTTATAAGAAAACCACACCTCTGGTCTTCCTCATTCCTCTATAACAATTCTAGCAACACTTCAAGTTAGACTGCTATCTCAGCTTTCTCTCTCCCATACTCTTCCTTACTTAACTGTCTATGTATGCCATTTTCCTTGGCATCTTATTTCTTCACTTTTATTCTGTTGTGGTCTCTCTCAGAACCTCTTCTATTTCTACTATGACTATCAGTAGTCATCTTCTTCTCCATTTCTATCTTTATGAGTTTCTCACTCATTCATCATGAGCTATAATAAAGCCTCTGCAACAACAAGTCCTCCCTGCTACCACTTACCTCACCAATCCCCTCTTTGGACTTGGTCTTTTCGCAAGTACTGGTTCTCTATTCTCTGGAACCTCTTGAGCATTCCTCTCTGCTCCTTCTAGGCTTCAACTCATCTACACCTTTTAAGAACACAACTGTCCTTTTTATCCAACATCTGTTGGAATTCCTGAAGGTTCTGCCACATTCTTCTTTCACTTAGAAACCTTTACTGGCTTCCTTCATCACTGCTCTTAAGGCTGTGATCTTCTTGCTGAGATTATCCTCAACTGTCTGCAACCTGAATCCTGCAAACGTAATCTTCAAACCAGATTAAAAATAACGTATAACACCTCACCTTCAAGATCTTTATGTGATCTTGTTTCACCACTTATTTGTACTTGCTTCTGCAAATTATTCCAATATTCTGCTACATTGCATGTTGTTTGTCAGATTCAAATCTAATCTCTTTTTCCTTTCTGCCATCACCATTGTACCTGTATTCACATCTCTCAAAACATAACTTTGTAAATCTTCAAAGCACATTTGTTTTTTTTTAACCCAAAGTCTGCAGATCTGAATTTCGTCATAGTTTTAGACTATCATGCTTTCACTGCATACATTTTCCAATCTACAACTGCTATCAATCAGATTTAAAATCTGAGCTTCCCTTACTTCCTTCATCACACATGCATTCTGTACAATTCTAATTTAATTAAAAAAAAAAAAATTAACCTTCAAAAGAGCTTTGCCAGCTCTGATACCACTTGACGCAGCCTAAGCTGCAAAAACCCCACAAATACATCTTACCTTTAATTATGCATAACCACATGCATATAAATCCAAATAATGGTAACCTCTCAAGCGGAAGTGATTCTCCTTTTTACAATTCTCGTTTATAAACAAAAAATACCCACCTTATGATAATTTCAAAACGTTTGAATTGACATTAGTTAAAACCCAAATAAGTCAACATATATATATATATATATATATATATGGGCCCACGCTTATCAACAATGCACATTTTCCCAACGATCTATTCGTGCCACTTGATCCCACGACAATCGCAAAATTATATGCATGACATTTAAAGTTTTTAACTTATGCGAAATGGGTAGTTTTGAATGGCAACGTGTCACCTCTTAAACAGTATCGCATTCCTCAAACAATTACTGCTTACCTCTTTCATTCTACACAAAAACTACTTGCTGGTTTTCAAAACCACTTCTCCATTCCTTTGTGCCATCGATCCATGGTTTCTGCCTTCATTCTATGCATAGTTTTCTCTTTTGTGGCTCCATTGCTGTGTGTTTTCCTTTAACGGTATTGTTCCTAAGAGACGAAGTAGACATACAACGGTTGGTTCATCTCCAACACAATCTCTCTCCACTGAAGACCTTGCGGCATTCGTTCTGGGCCAAATAAAACTACTTCTGTGTATAATTTGTATATTCAATTCGAAGCTCGGAACACCGAAGGTTTGAGAGACATAAAACTCTGTATATATAAAATGTGTGTGAAACATTCAAGCGCTGCACTAAGCTTTAGCCATGACTGCCAATATCATTTTCACAGTAAAACAATGTTTGTAGCTATTTTCATTGTTTATGAAACCTATATTTAAGTCCTTGCAACGTGTTTGTATTGAAACCAAAGGATAATCTATTGTGTTGTTGTATGGAATGCATATTTAGTCCATGGAGATTGACTGAAGATATGGGCACAATGCACAAGTATTGGATCTCAGTTCGATCCTATGTTTTCTCTTCTCTTCTAATTTTAGCAGTGCCAATCAACTCTATTGACGATCACTTATCCAATTCAGATCACGGACCGAACCTTGTTATAAGCTACAAATGTGTCATCGCCCGTTATGTTCTTTTTTTCCTCGAAGGGACCTTAGAGTCCGCTTTCGTCGCCCCACATGTTAATAACGCGCTCTCTCAATCCCCACAATCTTTAAATCCAGTATGATGAACACCCACTTTGACAGACGGTGATACTCAGTTTCCACATCTCATGCGATGCTTCCAGCCTAAAATTATGATGTGCCGAGGTCATCAAAGCCCAACAGAAGTAAGCAACAAAAACAACAATGAAGAATACTATCAATAACTCATCCATATTCATTGATCAGGGTTTATTTACACATACATCCGAATTGATTTATGACATATCATTCAATACATAGAAGGAACAAAATCAGTCACGATGAATTCAATTCTTCTTCAATAAACGAACTTTGTACAGATACGAACAAAAACTTGCTTACAGCCAGGAATTGGCCCGATGTATTTTTACATGGCCCTGTCCTTTTCTATCTCTCTATATCTGTCTACCTCATCCTTCCTCCCTTTATGCCTTTGAGGCTTTACAATTTATACAAATGGTTCTGAAACCAATTCTGGTTTCAAATCCTCTATCTTCTCAAGAAAATCCTGAATATCCTCTAGGTCCTAAAATCTCTCTTTTATCCCTAAGGATCCTCTCTAATCCCATAAACTCATGAACCCAATTCTAATTTAGGATTTATAATTAATTCTCAAATGTCTCATTCCCTATGGAATCTCAACTATCCTAATTCTCTCATGCTCTCCATCATTCGAGAACATTTACAAAATGCCTCACAATATTTAATTAATTCCCATTCTAAATGTCTCACTTAAATCACTCAAAATATTTGAAAATTACATTAATTTAGTTCCTAGGAAACCAATCTTCTTTGAAAACACAAGACCCCTATGTCTATTAAAATACAAAGAATATTATGAGCCTAATGCTCCTGCATCAAGTAGAGAAAATGAAGAATATTTTCACAAATATATAGACTGTGCCGCTGAAATTTTGTTGTCATGTTGTGGTTGCAACTGTATGGGCATTCTATCCGGCCGTTGGAGAGAGTTTGGGTAGAGTCAACTTGTCTTTGCAAGTGTCGAAGGCCTCCAATGGAAAGGTAAGCACTCTATCACTCTATCTCTCACACTTCAATTTAAAACTCTATAAAATACTCTAAATTACACTAGAAGATTAAACAATATTACACTAAAGAGGGGAAAAAATGAATTACTAGACTTTCAGGCTTTAAAATTGTTACCTATGTGCGTCCTCCATTCAAAGGATGACCAAGATGTCTACAGAAAGTTCTGCAAAAAGCTCTTCCCAAATAAGTATTTGAATCCTAAAATTGAATAATAAGTGAAATCAATAGAAAGCGGGGTTGTATCAATCTAATTGGAGCGAAATTGTCCTTTCCTTCGCAGGTTCAAAGTTCTAACCGACATGTAGAGAGAAGGAAGGTGGCGTGCAGTAAGCTAAGTATCAAGGCACCTAGGAGGTGGGAGAAGAAGAACAACCTCTGGAAGGCCAGACTCGGCCGAACAGACCAAAAAGGGAAGTGTAGACCAGTAGTTTGGAAACAAAGAGATATGAAAAAACCTCACCCTTCTTAGGTCAAGTGAGCCATCTGTCCTCATCAAATGGCGTTAAAGAGTGTTCAAGTCCAGTTCCCAAATAAAAAGGTAGGTGGACAGTGTCTGCGATAATGTCGCCTCAAATATGAAACAATCAGCCTCAAGAATTCGAGATAAAAACAAGCATGGTAGAAAGTGAAGTGAAAGACACATCCTCCCTCTCAAATGCCCATCAATCAGGGGGTATCAAGCAAGTGCTCGGCCACAAAGAAGAGATTGGAAGGTTGAATATGTTTGTGATAGTTAATAGCTCGATAGTCTTATTTGATGTGTCTCTCAAATGCCCATCTATCAAGCGGTATCAGGTTAGTGCTCAGCGACAAAAAAGAAATTGGAAGGTTGAATATGCCTGCGATAGTTAATTGCTTGATAGTATTATTTGCTACGTATCCCAGTTTTGCATCAAAAAGAGTTCCAAGGGTGTAGATGCATGTGGGTACAAATCAAAACAACATGCATAGAACGTGATGCCATGTGTAAACACGCTACCATGTGTAATTATGTGACCCACATGTTTATAGTTAGGTGACCCATGTGTAAACCCTTGGCACCTTCGTAAACATAACGAATACATTATTAATTTATAAACATGTATTCTCTAATAAGGATGTATTCTCTATACGGCAATGAGAGCAGTTGTAGCATTTAATATATATGAACTAACACTAACATTAGTTTACGATGGCGAAATACAAATGAAAAAAATGAAGTTGTCTATGGAGGTGGAGGAATTGCCCGGACGGCAAAAGGTGGTCAAAATCTAGGCAAAAAGATTTTAAGAAATCTTCAAGTAGCGGTGTTTGAATCATGTTTTTTATGGTGGAAATGGATTCAATACAATCAAAAACATATGAAGCACCCAAAATATTAAAATTTGATAGTTATAACTTTGATTTACAAAAATCACTACCAAATTTTCTTAAAATCTTAAGTGCATTAATATAAACAGGTAAGAAAGTAAAATTACTTGTGGCATTAATACCTCAACGTAGACTTGTATGTTATTATGAACACAAATACCAACTTAGGAAGACTACAACCTAAAGCCTTCCAGGGTCCACCAATGTCAGCACGCGGCCACCCTCTTACCAAGGCGTTTGTCAGCACTGTAATAGCCTGTACATCTTGACTGATCAGAGCCTGACAAATAATTCCAAACTTCAATATACTTGCAAGTTACGCGTTATGAAATGTATTATATTCAAAGATGGATTTTTGTGTGAAATGATAGCGGCGGTTCCGTATGGTTAGATGCATTGAATGTACCACGGACGCCGTGTGGTACTTATTATAAACACATTTGCCTTACGCTTCACTTTTTAATTTAGCAGAAGTTAGGTCAGATTTTTGAAAAAAAAAACCATATTTCCATAAAATTAACTTTTAAAGCGAAATTATGACATAGACGACTTGGCATTAGATTCCTTCCCCTTGTGTAAAATTTTCTACTCATTTTGTGTTAATATTTTTTCGTACGTGGTGCTTACTTTTTCACTGTCCATTAGTAGTCCTTTCCAAAGTTTATAAATATTGGTTTCTTTATGATCTCCCTATAAAATATTGTTGACTCTAGCAAAACACTTTCTCCCCACTCAGGACGGTACGGGTTTTTATAATGACAACCAAGCGTACCGAACCTTATCTACACAAAATATGTGATGCCAAATAAATATCATTCTCATGAATTTTGTTTGGTATTACACTATCACAATCAGAAATTCAAGTAGATATTTTGAGACTCCAAGTTGATTAATTTAAACCTCAATATCTTAATATATAATAAGCTTAGGTAATTTGGACCACCCCCAAAGCAAAGGTCTTCCTAGCACTAGTTCTTTAACAAATCAAGGTCTAAATTAACATCTTGTTGACCTTTCTCTACAATCTTCCTTACCAAAGTGCACTTAGAATCGAGGTCCAACGAGTCTAGTAATAGGTACAAAATTCTTTCCCACAGTCGTTTTCTTTAATATTATGTCCCTCTTATATTTGATCGTCTCTCTAAGTCTGTCCCCGCAAAAGGGGTCAATGAATCTAATCAACATGTTAACCCTGACCCCCCTCCTTCAAAACATGCAAATGACTTAGGTCATTTCCCTATTGAGGTACATTGCACTCATGATTTCATCAGGACCCCTGCACTCTAGCCATCATTTGATCCTCTTTCATACATTATTAGGGCCGCATTATGATCACTTTTCTTTCACTACTAGACACTCCCTATCATTTTGGATCAGGTCTTATTTTTAGTATTTTCTATTTTTAATAAGTCTACTTTAGTAGGGGTGACACCTAAGATGAAATGTGGCTATATTGGACATTGATTGCATGGTGACATGGATGATTACACTATAAATTTATAATAACTCGTGCATATGCCTTCCTTGAGTGAGTACATACTTTCTTTCATAAATTTAGTAGCTACCATATTTTCCGCCTACCTACTAGCTTTTATGTTGACTTTCAGTTTCATTTTTGGAGGAAGTTGTCTACCGAGTCCGTGAAATAGCCCGAACGGCAAAAAATTGCCGAAATTCGGTCAACTAAAATTCGAAAAATTGCATGGTGACATGGATGATTACACTATAAATTTATAATAACTCGTGCATATGCCTTCCTTGAGTGAGTACATACTTTCTTTCATAAATTTAGTAGCTACCATATTTTCCGCCTACCTACTAGCTTTTATGTTGACTTTCAGTTTCATTTTTGGAGGAAGTTGTCTACCGAGTCCGTGAAATAGCCCGAACGGCAAAAAATTGCCGAAATTCGGTCAACTAAAATTCGAAAAATCATGTGCTTGGAGTGTTTAGAATCCATTTTTGATGTTGGAAATGGATTCAGCACTATCAAAAACCGGTATGGCACTCAAAATATTAAAGTTTAACAACTGTAAACAAGATTCTGGGCAAATCTTTGACGGATTTTCTAAAAATCATTGTCGGATTCTGGGTGAAAATGCGACCTTTTTAAACTACGCGTTTTTGGAGTTTTCATGGGTATTGATTGCATGTGTGAATTATTACATCAGTTCTAATGGATTTCTAACTTCACTTACTTTCAGTAAACTCTTTTAATAGTTATTTTTCTTATTTAAGGGCCTCTCACTTTAATTTTGGTTTTCTAGCTATTCTAGGAAACTACTCTAGTTAACTGAGTGCGTGCACAAAGGAATCCCAACCTTATATACACGTTCAACAATAAGAATTCATCATCAAATTTACATATCATGGTTTTTGTATAATTTGAATTATCTTTTTGGTTACTTAATCAATTTTCTAAACAAACTTTCTCTCTTCTCTCTTATTTTGTAATAGCTAGTCTAAATATTATTTTCACACATAAATCTTAAACTTGTATTTAAAATCCTACATCACCTTTATAAACTTTGACTCTTCTTATACCACTTCTCACCATTCCAATCTTTCCTTAAATTTTTGAAGATTATAAGTTTGGAGATAAAGCATAAGAAGAAGATATCATGGGAGGTAATTGTCACCCCAAAAAAATAAATGAGGTAGAAAACCATCTTTAAATATGAAGCAAAGTAAGAAAAAGATTTGGTGTAAACAACAACCATGGAAAGAAATGGTTTGGGTAAACCCTTTTGCGATAGAGAACAAGCAGTCAAGAAAGAAATACCGTCCACATTTTCAATACCTTTTTCTTTCTTATTTTTCTAAATAAAGTTGGAGTGGGTTTCAGTTTATTCTTCTTTCCTTCACATGTCAGCTTAGGAATAAAAATATATTGAAGATAATATCTCTGATCTTCGCATGGAATTTTGTGTGAAATGATAGGTGGCGGCTGCTAATGGGTCCCACCGTACGGTTCATGCATTGAATGTACCACGGGCGCCGTGCCGTACATATTTTAAACACATTTTCCATACGTTACTTAAATTTGGAGGGAGTTGTTTACCGAGGTCGCATTTTGGCTCGGAAATGGATTCAGCACTATCAAAAACTCCTGGGACACTCAAAATACTAATGTTTAACAACTGTAAACAAGATTCTGAGCAAATCTTTGCCAAATTTTCTGAAAATCATTACCAGATTCTGGATCAAAACGCGACCTCGGTAGACTACGCGAAGAGTTTGGCTTTAGATTCCTTCCAGTGCCATATAATTTTCTACTCATTTTGTTTTAAGATTTTTTTCGTGTGCGGCGCTTACCTTAGCATTCGGTCCCTAGTCCTTTCCAAAGTTTATAATTATTGGTTTTTTTTTTATGGTCTCCAATAAGATATTATGGCCTCTGACGAAACACATTCTCCCCACTCCAGACGGGACGGTCTTTACAATGACAACCAAACAACCAAACGTGCCTAACCTTATCTCCACAAAATAAATTTTAAATTTCGTTTTCATAAATTTTGTTTACTGTTATACCATCCCTCTCTGAAATATAAAAGAGATATTATGAGATTCCAAGTTGAAAACGTTGTCCTTTATAGTCTCCATATATTTATGAAGATAAGATAAGAGAACTTCCAAAGGAGTGTGGGGTTTTAATTTCCATCAAATCAATTTTATGAGAGAGTGATTTTGAATGGGAACATTTTGTGAGCATTAAAACTATTAAAACTATTTTATAAGACATTTTCATATAATTTTTGGTAATATTAGGTATCCTGAAAGTAAATAGGTTATTTTTTATCCAATATTAAGACTAACTCATCTTTATAAATTGTGTGAGGTTTAAATTTCCACCGAATCAATCTCATGAAAGGGATTGAAGATAGGAGAATTTTGTGAGGATTGAAACTATCTTATAAGACATATTCATATAATCTTGGTAACAACATGTATCTTGAAGGTAAATAAACCATTCTTTCATCCAATATCGAGACTAACCCATCTTTATAATTAAAATCATTGTGTAGGGTTTTAATTTCTATCAAATCAATCTTATGAGAGATTGAAGATGGGAGCATTTTGTGAGGATAAAAATGATATTATAAAACATCTTCATATAATCTTGGTAATAACATGTATCTTGAAGATAAATAAACCATTCTTTCATCCAATATTGAGATTAACCCATCTTTATAATTAAAACCTCGCAAAACTCTACACTCTAGCTAAAAAAACAATGAATACACATATGCATTTGATCATCATATATATTCCTCACAACATAATGTTTATGAGAAACCTCATTTTAGTTTTAAAAATAATAAATATGTATGTAATTTAAAAAAATGTATATATAAATGCATATCTATTTTTTTCTTTTTATTTTTTTTATTATTTGCATTGTAAAAGAAGTATTTTTGGAAGAAATAAAAATGTGGAAGTATTATTATGGAGATATTTATTATTGTTATTTTAATTAATTATAGTTTTCTCCTTTTTAATGTTTCTTTCTATCTTTTTTAATTTTTTGCTTTGTGGTTTCTCTAATTTCTTGCAAGAACCTTAGTCTATGTTGCAACGTTGTTCTCCTTCATGCTCGATTTAGCTGAGGGAACGGTGGGGCTCCCTTCCTCCATATGAAATTGAAGCATTCAAATGATTGGTGGAAAACATAGGCCCTTCCATGAAAGAAACTCCATCTCAATTCGTGAAGAAATATGACACCTCTCCTAAAATTCCCCTTCCTCTGATCTCATGTCAAATGGCCATAAACTTATCAAATAAAGGTTTCATTAGCCAATTAATTGGCCTCTATCCATCTCCTCATACTATGACAATAGGGATATAGAAAAATATGAAGCCTCTAATCAAGGGGAAGATATACCTTTCTTTTTTAATCCAAGGAAGATCAAGATCTTATATTTCACAATGAACCCTATTTATATGGATCTAGAGGAATGTACTTAAACTATTAGGTGTCAAAATTTAATTTGAAAAATGGCATCCCCTCGATAGTTCCATAATGGGCCAAATTACCTCATCTTCCACTCCACTATTGGAATGAATCTATCTTGAGATCCATCGGAAACTCCCTAGGGAAATAGATCAACATTGCATCCCCAAAAGACCAGGTGTTCACTTGTGCTCATCTCTGTGTGGATGTAGATCTCAAAAAAGGTCTAGCTAAATCCATTATATCATCCTTTGAAAGAAAAATAAATAAATAAATAAAAATAAAAATAAAACAGCAACGTGTAGCAAGTAAACTATGAACAATTTCCTGTCAAATGTTGCCACTTCCATGAATTTGGACATTTTTCTTGATACTATCTAAAAATGGAACCAGTTGAATTTAAACCTCACTAGCTTAATGAACAATGTTAAACAATGAGGAAAAAGTGGAATAAATCTAGCCAATATGGACAACCCCCAAAGCAAGGCCCTGCTAGCACTAGTCCTTGCATTAGCTAGTCTAGTATTTTTTTCACACATAGATCTTGAGCTTGTGTTTAAATCCTACATCCCCTTTTAGAAACTTTTTCTCTTCTTGCACCACTTCACACCATTCCAATCCTTAAGCTTTTGAAGATTATAAGTTTGGAGATGAATCAAAGGAAGATGATGTGGGAGGTAAATATCACAAAAAATAGGTAGAAAACCATTTAAGAAGAGGTGGGAATACTAAGAAAAGGATTTGGGCAAACAACAATCACAAAAAACAATGGCTTGAGATCTAGAATGACCATACTACAAAGTATATCAAACCCTCTTGCAAGAGAGAACCACATGTTAAGCAAGAAATGAAGTTAACAATGGTTTCTGAAAATTCTAAGGTGGTGGAAGTAAGGAAAAAATGGACTCAGTTAAAGATCTCATTAAATTTGTATGGCCCTCAATCCTTTTAATCCGGGAAACCAATCTTTAAGGCATTTGAAGCCCAAAAAACAAGTCAATATTTTTGGAGCTATTGTGAAGGGAAAGCATTAAGTGATAGAGGTTCCTTTAGCGAAATTTGCATCATTTCACTAACATGGGTGGAAATTCCAATAGTGGAATTCAAAGAAACAGATAAAATCAAAAAAATTATCGGAAATTACAAGTATTTTTTTTTAAATCTCGATTGTCGTCGAATATCTGACAGGAATTCTTTAACTGTCGAATATTCAACATACGTTCTTTTCCCGTCGAATGTCTCATGTTTTTTGTTTTTTTTTTTTATAAACCCGCTAGCCGTCAAATATCCTATGGGAGTTATTTTACCGTCAAATATCCGACGAAACTTCTTTGACCATCCAATTTCCAACACTTTTTCTAATATCAAATATGTGACATGTTGTCCAATCCCTTACAAATGGCGATAAACTGTTGTATAACATTCAATTATGCCATTAATGACTTTTTTCCATTGACAACGTCTAATATGGAACCACTTTACGTTGACTTTAACTAATTATAATATATATAACATTAATATTATAATTATATAATATTATTAATATATATTAATATTAATATCAATAATATAATAATATTAATATTATATTATATAACTACTATATATATATATATATGCCCGAACATCATATAACTTTGACATAGTTGTTATACTAGTTGTGATTGTTTTGAAAGGTTGTAGTCTTATTTTGAGGTTAATTTTTTAACAAAATCATCACTGAAAAATTTTGTGACAAAAAATGTCACACAACATTTCTTAAGGAGGCCAAGGATACGTGGAATCAACATCGGGGGCTTCTGAGGATCGAAGATGTTATTTCCCTTCTAGAAATTGCAAGGGCTTAAGGCCAAGGAGGATTCTAATAAAAACAACTAAAAAGAATTTCAGAGACTGGACATGTTATTCATTATATGTCTTTGCATTGTAGATTATTTTTGTAAATATCTATATGTATATTGTATTTTAGATAGTATGTCCTTGTATTGTAAATCGTATTGCCTTTCTATTGTAAATGTATTTTATATACTTTTGGGAGGTGTTTCACCGATGTTGTCATCTTGATGTGGAGAAATATTATTTTATTATTTTAGTTAGTGTCGATTAAGGGGTTAGGTCGAGTTAGGGGTTAATTACTTGATGGGCTTAGGGATAAGGGGTCATTGTTTAAGGGTTTATGGGTTAGGGGTTGAGGGCTTAGGGCTTAGGGGTTTAAGGGCATAGGAGAATGGAATTAAGGTGTTAGGGGGTTAATGTATGTTTAGGGGATTAATTAGGACCTAGAGGATTTAGAGGTTAATCATGGGCTTTTATAAAGCATTATTAATAAGTTTTTAAAGCATATTATGCACATAATTTAAAAGATGGACATAGTTAATATTTTTTTCTTAGGAAATCAGAAAATAATTATATAATATATTGTAATAAAATTTTATAAGACAAAATAATGAAATATAAATATCATTAAAAAATTAATTAAATAAAAATTTGATTAAAAATGAAATTATTATAAAAAAAAGATTAATGAATAAAGATAAAAGGAGTCCATTTTATTAAAATTTAGGTAAGACGGTAATTAATAAAAAATTATCTATTATGAAAAATATTATATATAATAAAAAAAGAAATTACTTTATTTATTAAAAAGTTTAAATTTATAAATCAAAATTTATTAAAATGTTATGGTCCCAACCACAATCTATTTCGCTCATAAAAGAGACTCTTTATCATTTTTTAAGGAAAAGGTGTGCGACACAAGCCTTGTACTTGGTGTTTAAAAATGTTTTAAGTGACAATGAACTTTTTAAGCTCGAGGGTTAAAGAGTGAAAAAATCTCTATATAAAGTCTCTTTTTATGATAAGTAAAGTGTCTCATTTGTTGTAAATTGTGAGAAAACTAATTGGAGTAATATCAAAGCTATAATAGTTCAAAGAAAATGGTATATTAATGAAATCTTTGATAAATCATCAATGGTTATTTATTCCAAATTTAACTTACTTTATCACTCATGCAAGGTAGAACAATCCATTTTCACTGTCCTTTGAAGTAGGCACAACTTTTTTATTCTATAACATTCACTTACCACTAAGTACATAGGAGTGAGTTTTATACATTTTTTTCACAATCAAATTAGTCAAAAAGAAAGAATACCTAATTTTGTGTATAAGGAGAGATATTGACGTCGTGCCTTAATAAAAAAGGGTGTCCTATAAGAAAATGTTTTTAGTGGGTTCCCTACTACTTGCCTAAAAAAAAGTGCACTTATTTTATGCAAGTTTAAATAAGCATAGAATTTTCCATCAAGAAAATGATTTTTAGATGTTCAATTCATGTCAAATTTATTGTGCACTTTTGTTGACAACCTCCCTCACTTTGGTTGCATTCTTCTATTTTGGTGAGTTTTCTCAATTGTCGTGTTTTGCACAATTTCACTTTCACATTTGCGGCTTTCATTTTGGATTAATTGCACTTTAATAAGTGGTGTTTTCATGTTATCTTTTCTCTGCCATGTGTCACCTTCAAGGTTGTTCACATGTTCAAGTGTCGTTTTCATGTCTTCTTACAGTCGCATGTGTCACTTTTAAGTATGTTCACCCCTATATGTGTCGCAGTTTTTCACATCACTAGAGTTAGTTCTGGTGCACTTCTCTGCATTAAACGCCCTTATATATCATGAGAATATATTCCAGACATTTTCCTATAGCTCACACATGTTGATTGTTCCTATATTTTCGACATAATCTTAAACAGCTTGGTAAATTGCACAAACTTCATGATCACATTGATTTGTTGTATTTGTATCTTGCTCTCACCCAAGCTCATGGTTGCTCACCCATCCTCTTAAAAATTTTGGTCCCTAAGTGAAATCAAGAAAGAACATGACATTATAATGATGAATGCAAAATAACATCAATATGTTTTTTATTATGGCAATGACTATATATCTCAAAAAGTGTCTCACTTCCTAAATGTCAAGAAAAGTAACATATTTCTTAGATTTTTTCTACATATTCTTAAATATCTTGATAAATTGCACAAGCGTCATCATTGATTTGTTGTCTTTGTTTCCCGGTCTCACCTAAGATTTCTTTGTCTTTATCTTTGTTGTCTTTGTTTTTCTTATATATTATGGTTGTAAACGCATGTATCGACGTTTAAATATTTTCTATATATATTAATATTAATTTATTGATTATAATTGTATAGTATGGGTCCCCTAGGGCATTACTCGACAAGGAAGAGGTGGTTGTAGTACAATCACTGATCCAGGTGGATATTGGTGGCCACCCGCCTATTCCACCTAGTTAGTTTCATCAATTTTCTTATTTACTATTTTTAGCAGTTTTTCAGGCCCTGAACTTCTGGAACCATTTTAAGTCCATAAAAGGCATATTCCTCGAAGATATATTTCCAACGAAGTATCATAAGCGCCAAACAGAGATAATATGACCAAGTTACGACACCGGAAAGTTGGCTACTCAACTAACCCCAACAGGGCCCATAAAATCTTGGTGTTACATCTCCTCGGGTTAAGGTTTTGGTTGTTTAGGTTTTCACTTATTATTCAATAATAAAATGGCCCTTGAGCCTCATTGTAACATAGCTCAAAGGCATGTAGTCGTCACATATCTTCTCAGAGATAAGCTACCATCGCCCTAGCTAGTTAATGTCCATTCTTGGTTTTTAGACTCATGTGGTGATCATTTATTAAAAAACTTCCCGGATTATCCACATTGCTAGAAAACGAGTGTCAATGTCCATTGGATAATCCGGGAAGTTTTTTAATAAATGTCCATTCTTTCTTAATCTTCAGTAAAATTCATGCTAGTGCCACTGTCTCCACAGACCATATTAGAGAATGAAAAATATCTCATTTTCAATTATTTTTTATTATCTCAAATGGGTTTTTTACGTAATTTTATTTTGTTTCCCGGTTTAAGAGATTCGAGCAATTGAATTTACACATGTCTGGAACATTGTGCTGCCGCACGTCTTCTGAGTTTGTGGAATCATTTTCTCACCCCACAGGTCATCAAATTTTATATCACTGGAAATATCTATTCAATACCTCAAATGGGTCTTTGATGGAATTTGATTTCATCCCCTATAACAGAAGTTATCAGCAAAGTTGCAGCAAGAGGCCCATTTCAACCAGGATATGGATTAGTGGTATCAGAGCAGTCTGCTCTTTCTCAATATTTATTTGCATGTCCCCAACGAGGTCAGGGTATAAGGAGTTAAGGATTGATCTGGTTGAACCTTTGCAAGATCATCCTCGCAAACCACGACGGCCTCCCATGGCAGAAGAAAAGAAAGACGAGAGAGTAGGAGATCCTATCAAAATATTGCTTGAGCATGCCCTCAAGAAACAAATGAAAGCAATGATGGATAAATTTTCCCATATCCTTCAACAACTACCCACCGGCATTGCATTTACATCCAAAATCCACCCTGGAGGTGCCACTCCTTTCAAGGTACAATTCAACTTTGACATTATTGTATTTGAAGGCGAGATAGATGCAGACGTCGTAGAAAGATGGTTGAATTTGCTGGAAGGGTATTTTTCGATCCATAATTTCTCTGACCGAGAAAACATTACTTTTTCACTCGTGAAAGCCGCCCCCCATGTCAAAGACTGGTGGGAAACCTATTGTGAGCAAAAGAACAAGAGGGAACCCTCTCTTTTCTCGGCCGCACCCGCTTGGAATTTGTTCCGAGACAGAATCAAGGAACAATATTACCCCATGGGGAGCTATGAGAACAAGTACATCCAATGGACCACGTTGCAGTAGCAAAGGGATCAAGATTTGCATGCGCTGACGAATTTTTCCATACCCTGCGCACAAAGTTGGGTATTAAAGATTCAGAGAGACATTTGGTGCTAAAGTACCGTAGTTGTTTTCACAGATACATTCAGGAGGAAATGGAGTTCCTCGACATTACCTCGCTTGGCGTGGCATATCGATATGCCGCCAAGATCGAGAAGAAATTAAGGAGAAGAAGTGAGACTTTGGATTTGTGAATCTGAAGCTAGGAAAAGGTGCCCCTAAAGCACAAAACAAGGGGAAAAGCCAAAGCGGGGCGACTCAGAACAACACCACAAAGCCAAAGAAGGACATAGGGAAGTGGTGTGAATTTCATAACAGCTCCACTCACAACACAAGCAACTGTCGAACCAAACATTCTCTGGTGGCTGAATGAAGGCATTTGAATCAGATGCATGTTCTGATTCTGAGTCAGAACCGTACAAGGGGAATGACAAAGGGAAGAAGATCATTGATGTGGATCCCAGTGCCACTATTGCCACCACCAAGCTCCATAGGGAGGATCCTGAGGATCTGAAGGAGGGGGAGCGCCTCTTCCATTCGCAGATGTGGGTGAAGGGTTCTCCACTGCAATTCCTTGTCAATAGCAAAAGCCAAAAGAACATCATTTCAGCAGAGGTCGTGAAGCGGCTCGAGCTACAGACCACAACACACACGCAGTCGTATACCATCGGGTGGCTTCACCAAGGAAGAGATATCCGCTTCAGCCAGTAGTGTCACCTTCCATACAGCATCAAGCCCTTCACGGATGAGGTATTTTGTGATGTTGCTCCTCTTGATGTGTCTGGTGTATTATTGGGCCAAACATACTTGTGGAAGGGACATGATGTTTATGAGTCTAGACCTCGTTCTGTTATTATTACATTGGGAAATAAGTTGTACAGGATACCAGAGGTAGTACCACCTCCCGCCATCACTTTGATTACTGCAAAGCAACACAGTAAGATTATTTCCCAAAATAGGAATTTTTTTTTTCATTACAATTCTCCCACAGGGCAAGAAGAAGATTATGGCTACAACCTCCTAACAGGGCTCCCTTGCACAACAGCAACAAATGGACAAAGTTGTGGAGGAATACAGGGAAATTTTCACCTCACCCACAGAGGTTCCTCTACACTGTTAGGTCAAGCACTCTGTTGATCTGACCCTAGGCACGCCACTGTCTGATGTTGTCATACCTCATGTGACCACACAGACAAAGTCCACATGTGTATTGTCTGACGTCTACCAACAGGTACACAACATCTTGGAGAAATCCAATGCCAAGTACAAGCAGCACTAGGATCAACATCGAGTGCCACACAAGTTCCAGTTGGGCGACACATTTTGGTTACATTTGCAAAAGGAGCTCCTCTCTGGACCCCACCGCAAGCTACGCCCACTTCAAAGCAGGCCAACTCCTTCACCAGGGAAAGTGGTTCGCCAAGGACCAGGTTCAACAGAAATTTCCCTACCTCATGGAGGCTCTGCATGCAATGGGGACCATTGCTTTCTAAGGGGGGAGGAATGATCCAGGTGGATATTGGTGGCCACCCACCTATTCCACCTAGTCAGTTTCATTAGTTTTCTTATTTACTATTTTTAGTATTTTTTAAGGTCCTGAACTTCTGGAGTCATTTTGAGGCCCTAAATGACGTAATACTCGGAGATATATTTCCAACGAGGTTTCATACGTGCAAAATAGAGATAATATGACCAAGTTACGACCTCGGGAAGTTGGCTACTCAGCTAACCCCAACGGGACCTATAAACTATTGGTCTTACATCTCCTTGAGTTAGGGTTTTGGTTGTTTAGGGTGTTCTCTTATTTTTCAAAAATAAAAATTCCCTTGAGCCTCATTGTAACACAGTTCAGAGGTAGCCGCCACATCGACTCTTCTCAGAGATAAGCTACCATCGCCCTAGCTAGTTTATGTCAATTATGTCTTAATCTTAATTAAACTTCATGCAAGTGCCACGGTCTCAAAATATAATATTAGAGAGTGAAAAATATTTCACTTGAAATTATTTTTTATTATCTCAAATGGGTTTTTTACGGAATTTGACTTTGTTTCCCGGTTTGAGAGATATGAGCAAAGTAAGTTACACCTGTCTGGAACACTGCGCCGCCGCACGTCTTCTGAGTTTGTGGAATCATTTTCTCACCCCAAAGGTCATCAAATTTAAAGTTTATTATATCACTGGAAATATCTATTCAATACCTCAAATGGGTCTTTGACAGAATTTGATTTCATCATCTATAGCAGAATTTATCAGTAAAGTTGCAGCAAGAGGTCCATTTCAAGCAAGATCCGGATCAATCACATGTTCAAGAAAATGTAGTGAATATTGAGGATCAAGCTAATGATTCTATGAAATAATATAATGATCTCGATAACATTGTTAAAGAAGATGGGACAAATATATTGATCTAGGAGACATTTAATAATGTTGGAATGGATGATGATGGCAACGAGTATGGTGATCATGCTTTTGATATACCTGTACTTGAGAGGCATTTCAACCTCTTTATGAAGGCTCGGAAACATCGCTTCTCTCTGTTGTATTGTTGTTGGTCAATTTAAAGGTGGTGAATGGCTTGTAAAACACATGTGTGACACATCTCCTAAGGTATGTAATATATTTTGTGACATTTAGTACTATATACACGATAAAGCAATTATTTTTTCCTTTGTTTTTAATGTTAGTATGTTGATCATCATCTAATTAATTTGTAACATTTGTATACAATATGTGAGGTTAATATTGTTTCGTACATTAACCGATACTAATTCTTTTATTTTGTAGATTATTAGGTGATTTTATATTATAACCATCATATGTTTTTACCTCGTACATATCGAGATTTACATGCCAATATGAAAGATATTGGAATGGAGTATCAAGTTATTCATGAATTTCCTAATGATCATATTCTCTATTATAAAGAACATGTGTTGAAAGACAAATTCCCAAATTTTTATGATAGTATATATCAAACTAATAAAGTAACAAAAAAGGTGCCTTGCAAGGTTCTTCATTATATTCCCATAATTCCACATCTGTGACAAGTGTTCATAGAAAAAATTATGGATTACCATGCAAAAAATAAAAGGGAAGATAGTGTTCTTGAAATACTTGCAGATGGATCTGCATTTAGGAATATAGAGGAAATATGGCCAAATTTTAAAAGAGAACCTTGTAATCTTAGGCTTTCATTAGCATCTGACGGTGTCAATCTATTTGGAGAGCCCAAATATATTGACTAAGTGTGGCTCATTTTTGTTATCAACAATAGCATTGCTTTGAGGATGTCAATAAAGAGGGAGCACATAATGTTGACAATGATTGTTCCAGGTATTAATTTGATTAAAATATTTTTTTTTAACACAATAAAATCTCATTTGTCTTATTTGTTTCATAATTATATCTTATATTTTTTTGTTTACTCATCTATGTTCAATTATGTCTTATAATTATGTCTTATATTTTTTATTTATGCATATATGTAGTAATTATGTATTGTATGTTCAATCAATTAGGTAAGTACCATGTCAAATATATGAATGTATATATTGAACCTCTTATCAATGAGTTAGTGGAGTTATGGAATGATGTCACTATGTATGATATCTCTAGAGTAGTAGATGCACAAATGGAATTTGGATTCCATACAATGCTTGTATGGAATGATGCCCTAGGGCTAGCATATTTTTTTGGTATGTTATAACATTACCTTGCACTTTAATAGTGTTTAATTTTATGAGGTTCGTTTCATCTATATTTTTTAGTAATTCCTTCATTGTACATACTTAAATAATTTATATAAAACATATTCCATTTCTTGTAGTACTTCAAGCAAAGGATAAATTTTCTTGTCTAGTTTTTGGTCCTAAGATGAAATCTCATTGTTCACGAAGCTTAGGAAATGATCTAGAGATCAAAATTAGGCTAAAAAATGAAAGTGCCTAGAATCTCTCGAAATTGGCATCAAGTCGTAATGTTCATTGTCTTGATTCCAACGACACTTGAATTGCCTAAAGTCAATGTCGTATGACAAATTTATGATGTTCTGAAGTTTTTGACCAAGAACAAAAAAAAATGCAATTGGGTTGACTGGGTTGATGACTGGGCAGTCCGTACTGCTGACGTAATGATGATGTTAGCATGCTAACTGGGCGTACGGTGGACCAATCACATCTCACAAAGTGCCAACTTCGTACAACTGTGTGGTGGCATCATTTGATTGGTTCGTGGTGTTTGGGTGGCCCAATAGGAGGTTGCCACGTGACCCAACCAAAGGTCGCCATGTGGCGCATTTTTATTCGTCAATTTTTTGTGTTTGGCTTGAAGACCTCAGTGAGAGTAGAACTTCGAACTTTCCTCATACAAACTCCTGCCTTCGTCATCGTGCCTATGCTTTGGTTCTTTCCCTACAACGAAACCTATTTATATTTGAATTTAACAAGTTTGCACATTTGGGGAGAGGGGTCGGGCATTACCCCTGGCCACTGGTCATGTTACTGCCACAAGACCCTAGCTTGGAGCAGCAACGAAAGGGGGCGGGGACCAGCCCCAACCCCTAATCACTAAGATGTCCATATGACCGAAGCCGAGCGCTCAGCAGAGAGGGCAAGGTTGTAAGCCCTAGCCCACGATGTTATGTACTCCACAAGACCGAAGCGGGAGTTATACCAGTGGGCTTAGGAAGTTGGCCCCGGACCCCAGCCATATGGCCACCACATGACCGCTACCAAGACTTTTGCCGTTAGGGGAGGGCAGTTGGCCCTGGCCCTTGGCCACGTCACCTCCACATGACCGCATGCTCGAAGGAAAAGGTGTCAGCACCAGCGAGGGCGAACCATTGGCCCCAACCCCCATCCGTATGGGTGCCATATGACCATAATTTTTCACTCAGGGGGTTATTGGGAAAATTAATAAAGTGACAAAATGCACCATTTGTAGGTAAAATTTTTTCCTCCCAAACTGTATAAAGGGATAAAATGTCACACATTAAGGAGGTTTTGTCATATTGAGGGACGAATAGAAGAAGTTGTTCAAGGAGGCATAAATTGATCAATTTTTTGTCCTTTTTAGCTCAACAAGAGCCCATATAAGGGTTTATGGGGATTATAAATCCATTGGCAGCCTTAGCTTTCTGACTGGAGCACTTTTGGAAGGATTTTTTGCAGGATTGACTCTATTAGTGCTAGAGACGGTCAGAGGTTTGAAGCAGTTTTGAAGGCATTTTTAGCATGGAGAGAATCTTGTAGGGGTTTTCCAGCTTTCTTATTTTATATGCAACAACTGTGACTTCTATGGTGCAACTTTTCTTTGTATTTTCTCATTATGTGTTTTTGAGATAAGATCTTTTCAGTACTTCAATGTCGAGTTGTTGTACATTCTATGCTTGGTTTTCAGGTGGAGTACAAGGACTTGATGTGTGAGTATTTTTCATTTTGACCTTTTCATGACTTGCTGTAGGGGGTCATACTTTTGGAGTGACAATTATTTGCAGGAGAATGTGTCCTTTTAGGGGAAACAAGCCACTCAATTTTCAAAAAATTGCATGTACTCTTTTACCACTTAAATCAATAAAGTGGTCTAGTTGTTGAAGCAGGCCCGGAGATGTAGCCTAGGATGGGTGAACTCCATTATCAAATTATATTTTCCTCTCTTCATGTTTTTCATTTTGAGTTTCATGTGAATATTTTACTTTTTAAAATTCCATGTGAAACTAATGCACCACCTTGAAGAGATTATAAAACTTGTTTACATCAATACCCATTTTGTTTACTTGCAAAGCGTTAGAGGACGGTCTGTTTTTTAGAGGTGAAGTTACTTCTCCATTTTCAGATCAGGAAAGGAGATGTTTGATGAGTATAGGAACTTCCTTTCTAAGAACCATACATACCGAAGTACCAAAAAAACATCTTTTCAATGGGAAAGAAGAGATTGGATTAAGACCACAGAGAATGACATCTCACGCGTGGAAGTTGAAATATAATAGAGTCTCTCAAGGTCTGGATCAAATTTTTTATGTATCAATATACATGATATGTTTGGATTATTTTATATTTTTATGTCATATTCTTCATTATACTAATTGACACGTTATAATGTTTTTATAATATCTTTAACTATGATTCATGTTGTAGGTCGTCAAGGCATTACTAACATGGCACTTCCACAAAGAATGAAAAATTATCCCGTCCAATTCAATATACTCCCCTACTATGAGCACCTAGAAATTATTCATTTGTTTGATACAATGAAAATTGGGAAGAATGTAACAGAGACCTTATGGTGAATCTTAGATGGAAGGAGAGATAAAGACAAAATTATCAATATTTGTAATGACATTAAGGAGGCAAACCATGCATTGCAAAGTGTGAATCATTCAAATAGTAATGGATACAGGTAAAATATAAGTGCCCTTCCATGGTTATTATTAGAGTAGCAAAGCAAGGATGTTAAAGAGTTTATTGAAAAATTAAATTTCTAACTGGATTTTCTTCAAACATAGAGAATATCCTAACAAAGAAAGGTGAATTAGGTGGGGTAAAAACTCATGACTAGCATATGTTCATTAAGGTAGTTATTTTGGTGTATATATTTATACATTAGTGAAACATCTTGTTAATTAGTGTTTTATTTTCTATTAATTTTGGAATAAATAATTATCGATCATGATTTTTGTTATAGTACGTTCTACCTCTATCTCTCCCTAGAAACTTTGAAAACAATGTCAAACAAGTTATATATGATCTCTGCAAATAGATGAGGTAAGTCGAGATTTATGAGCAATGTGTAATTTGTTTAATAAGTTGTTGTACAACTTCTTTTTGACTGCATGTGTTTTACTTTTCATCATGTACTATAAACCTTTTTTGTTTAAACCTGTTATTTGCTTGCTTCATTTGTAGATGGTTGTCATCTAAATAAATCGATAAAGAAGATATAAAGTATTGGAGGAAACAAATTCCTCATCCAATGTGTGAAATGCAAAAGTGGCTACCTCGCATTTTTCAATGCACAAGAACAATAACTCATACGTGAAATCAAGGAGATTGAAAAATGTGAACATGTACACACAAAGATCAATGTGGATGGTTGAGAGGCACTTGAAATAACTTAAGGCTTTGGTCAGACAAAGAGCACATCTTGAGGGTTCTATGGTAAAGGGATATATAATATATAAAACCATGGTTTATATTCATCAATATAGTCCTTTGATAGGAAAAAATATTAATGTATTGGATCGCATTTGGGATGTCGACTCTGTGAAATTTTTTGAAGGGGAGCGCCTATTGGGGAATGGTAAAATGAGGAAAGTGAGATGTAAGTAGATAGTGGAGATTAATATCACATTTGCATTTTTTGTTTTTATGTATACAATATTGTTTAATTTTCAGTCTTCTTGCATAATCCATCATTATGAAGGTATAAAATGGTAATTAAGTATATACATGTGAATTGTTTTATTTTAATATAGTTAGTTGAGATTGGGATGAAATACATTTATACATTGCGAACAATCTTGATTGGATGAAGGTATGGATTGAACGATGAAAAAAAGCTAATAATGGTATATTATCATGGTATGGTGCATCGACATTGGTCAAAGAAGATCACCGCAGTGGAGATACCAACCTTACATAGAGGGAAATTGATTTAGCATATGGTTTAAAATATTATTAGGTAAGCATATTAAACCATAATACTTAGTTTTTTTTTACAATTGTATCAATACATATGGCATGTTTCTTTCTTAATTTGCAAGTATACATATGCTTATCAATTGACAATGCATTTTTTATGTGTTTGATATATTGTAGTTAAAACACCACAACTAAATGTGGAGTGATGGCCGCAAATTTCGCATCAAAATGTTGGCTGAAAACATGAAAACTTCTAATAGTAGGATAACTACATTTTTTCAGGTTATCAATGTTGTCTCTAGAGGTGACAAACATCCATAAGTATTTGATAATCAATAATATGGGTATCTGCATGACATACTTAAATGTGAGTTTAAATCCTTCAACTTAGTTGTGTTCGATGTCAAATGGTTCAGGCTACGAATCCATGAACTTGACCCCGGTAGAATTGTTATTGAGCATGCTAACGGATTTATGATGGTTGATACAAGGAATTTTGAGCCATGATGTGAGCCATATGTTCTTCTAAGCCAATGTGAATAGGTATTTTACGTAGATGTTTCAACTAAAGCGGGTTGGCCATATGTTTTTAGATATGATCTGAGAGGAAGGCCCATAATGTATAATGTAGCAGAAGAAGATGTTAGGAAAAATACTGAGAGGTGGGGGGGGGGAATTAGTATTTTACACACTTCAAATTTGCAATTTATTATTCTTATTTGTATATGTTAATTTTATAGAAGAAACTACCGTATGTATGTGACTGTTATTAAAGAAAATCATGTATATTCAGATAACTTATTTCATCATTCGTTAAGCATTAATCAGTGCATCATTACTTCATTTTTCATCAATTAATCAGTAATTATGAGAAGTTATGAAGCAGATAGATCATTAACACATAAACATCATATCAACACACATGAACACCAGGATTTTAGGTGGAAACCCAATGTGGGTGAAAACCATCGTTGTTGTCGTCTTTGTCTTCTTCTTTTATTAAAAGTAAAACTTCTTACAATCTTGTACTAGTGCAGACTCTAGCCAGCATGCAATATCCTACCTGCAGAAGGCCACAACCTTCTCTTGTTTTTCAAATCCTACTGGAAGGAAGCTACAACCCCCTTTCTGAAGACTGTTATCCCCATCTCCTTGTGAATCACTTTTCAGAATGTTTCAAATTGGATCCACTTCCAACATTAAAACCCAATAACAATTCTGAAATCAACTACCCAATTAAATCAATCACTGAGTCTTATTCCACCAATGCAAATAAATCAAATCATATCAATGCACATCATTTTATAAGAATATCATACCATATACTATTCATCACAAAAGTCAGACCCTGTCACTTCAAACCATGTTCAATCATATGTTAGAAGATATATGCCACTATTCTAAAACATACATGTGTATGTATGCGCTTACCCTGAAGAAGACTTGCGTACAAATCTCAAAACACTAATAAGTGAATTTTAATCACTTAACCACTGAATCAATCACTCAATCACTTACTAAAACTATCACATATCATTGAACTAAATACAAATCACCACACAATAGCATCATCACTAGTAAACATTCCATTCCATAATCAATTCAGCCCAACCAATATTGTCAAATACATATTATCATAAGAGATACTTCATCGACCAACAGCAACAAACATAACAGGATTGATCAAACATCTCATATTGCAAAACCCTAGCATGTATATGCGACCCTTACAAAACACATCCGCGTATGTACGCGCTTCTCTTGCTTGACACCTACATATAGATTCTGAACTTTCACAGAATGGATACACAACTACCAAGAAGAAGATCTGTGTATGTACGTTCCCTCTCAGATGAAAACTAGCATACAGATTTGTAATCACTGAATCATACCTTCGCTGCAACCACAACACATACTTTGCAAACCTTGCTTTCACAAATTCATGTCAGAGTATCATTATCACCACAGATCTATCATTAAGACTTTATCAACAAGCAAATCAAACAAACACATATGACACCATACTTCAAATATTTCATAATTGTGTCTTCTCCTTGCTCCTTGGTGCACACCCGTTTAAGATCAAAATCATCCATAAACAATTCATCACATGCACACCTTAAAACTTTGATCTCCATATCCTTATATAGGATAAGCCTTAGCCAATACCTTAGGCCAATCCCATAATAATGTCGATGGTATTATTTTCGGGATCAAGTATCCATTGTCACGCTCATTACTATGGTCCAAAACCATGGTAAATACCCCTTGTATTGGTAATATCAAGGTGCGGATTTTGTATGCGACTTCTCTTCACCATACCTGCGTATGTATGCGACCTTGCTTCACAGGGCCCGACATACTTTCTCACACTTTATCTTTATCATTCCTTTGTATCTAAACTGTATTCCTTTTTCCATCTCACATGTACCATCTACATAAACATCGCGTTGACATGTCTATCAAGTAGGTTCCCATCAAGGACAACACATTAGCCATAATGAAAACATAAGAAGATGATGTATAGGAGCAAGGGGTTCATGTAGTGTCAGACGAAGATGTTGAAGAATTTTAAGGAATATTGTTAATCGATACAATGTTAATTTGGATGAACTAGATGATATTGATATTGTGTCGGACGATGAACTTAAAGAAGTTGAACCAAACGTAGAAGATCATGTCCTAGATAATGATATAGACGATGATGATGATGTTGATATGGAGAATTATTTGAACATGAATTCTGAACTAGATGATACAAATTATGAGTTGGATGAGGAAGAATATTAATGATATAAAATTTTTGAAAAGAACGATGTATGTATTTATATGTTTTCAATTGGTTTATTTTATTTCGTTCACCTTATATTTTTATTTTCCAGCTAGTTTTTATGTTTGAATGTTACTATGTTTCTTTCAAATATATTATAGTAGATAGATTGGATATTGGGGAATTGAGAGTGATGTGAGGGGGGGAGGGTAGTGGCCATATGAGCTTCCACCTTCACGTGGTTGGCCTTGTTTAGTAGAGTATATTATTCTTGAAACGAAGAGAAAATCATTTAAATTTGTACCATCATTTCAAATTTTAACTTTGGTTCGTCTAATAATTTCCAAGGTTTTCCATTACTAATTATTAGTGGAAATTATGCTTTGAACCTGCATAGATTGATCTATGAATGGAGCTTGTTGCTTCACAAACTAGCAGGCCTAGGGAGTTTTCCAAGCCTTGGTTGCACAACAAAAATTTGGGACTAAGGCCCACTGTCACCACAACCTAATCCCCCTTTCTTCTCGGATTTTCACCGATGGGAGGAGTCCCAGTATTCCCTACTTGTGATAGGTGAGTCTTGGGAAAGTTTTAAAGTAGGGAAAGAATAGTTCATTCGATGGAAATCTACATTAAAGGCTCAAGCACTGGTAATATGCTTCATCATCATCATATTTTTCATTATTATCAACAGTGGTAGTGTTACAGAAGTATTTTATCCGTCGAACCTTTGACATGATGTTGGGAAGTAAATCAGATCATGCACTTCCTACACCATTACCAAACCAAAAATCAAGAAGCAAGGCCTATATAACCCTCTTCCTACTATTAAACCTTGGGAATCTATCTCCATGGATTACATGTCAGGCCTTCCTTCTACAAAGCATGGCAATGACTACATTCTCGTGGTCGTGGACAAGTTCTCTAAGATGGCCATTATAGCGGCATGCAAGAAGAGTATCACAACAGAAGCCGATGCTAAAATCTTATTTGAACGAGTGTGGGTATACTTTTCAATCCCATTGTCCATTATGTAAAATCGGGATAGCAGGTTCATGAGTACATTTTGGACAAGCCTCTAGTCGATGTTGGATACCAAACTCACTAAGTCCATGACCTTCCACCCCCAAACTAATGGCCAAACATAGGTTGTCAACAAGATGATCGTGCACATTTTGTGCATGTACAACTCGAAGCATCAATGCACATGGGATGAAAGCCTCCTCTATTTCCAGCATAGCTACAATAGAGCTATCCATAGCTCAACTAGCCACAGTCCCTTTTAGGTGGGGTTGGGATTACATCCACTCTATCCCATTGATGTGGCTATACCATTTGTCACTACTCAGGTAGATTCGGATCATGTCCAGCCTGAAGCTGAGAGGGATAAAAACTTCATTGATTTCATTTAGCACATCCGCCAACATGTCCATGACATATTGTATAGAGCCAATGCTAAGTACAAGCAGCATCATGATCAGCATCGGGTGCCACACAAGTTCCAAGTGGGCAACAAATTTTGGTTACATTTGTAGAAGGATCGCCTTGTTGGGCCCTACTACAAGCTTCGCCTGCTCTGATATGGGTTTTACATCATCACTAAGGCTATGGGGGGGAATTCCTTCAATATCAACATTCCATTGTTCCTTGTCTTGCACCCAGTATTTGATGTGGACCGATTGCGACCATACTTTCCCCCATTGTTGGACACATCTAACGTTGCTGAGAAAATTCCACCATCAGAGCTCAACCCAAGATACATTGAACATGCCACAACTGACAGGATCATGCACACACATATCAAGCACATTCGCTAGAAGAAGATCCAGCTATATCAAGTTTTAAAAACAGGCCAACTCCTTCATTAGGGCAAGTGGTTAACTAGGGACCAAGTTCAACATAAATTTCCTCACCTCATGGAGGATCTACATGCAATGGGTACCATTGCTTCTTAAGGGGGCAGTATTGATCCAGGTGGATATTGGTGGCCACCCTCCTATTCCTCCTAGACCTCTAGTTGGTTACATCATTTTCTTTGATAGCATCATTTACTAGTTTTAGCGGTTTTTTGGGTCATGAACTTATAGATTTGTTTTCACCCCCTAAAAATTGTATTTTTGAGGTCCGCATCAAACTTGCAACCATAGTTAATGGTTTGCATCATACCCTATATTACTCAGAGCGGAGAGATATTTCTAATGAGGTATTATATGCACAAAACTAAGATCATATGACCAAGTTACGACCTTGGGAAGTTGGATACCCAAGTAACCCCAACAAGGCCAACAAACTCTCGGCGTTCCATCTCTTGGGGTTAGGGTTTTGGTTTTTTAGGGTATTCCTTTGTTGTTCAATAATAAAAATTCCCTTAAGCCTCATTGTAACACATTTCATAGGCATGTAGCCACTACATCTCTTCCCAGATATTAGCTACCATTGCCCGAGCTAGTTTATTTCCATTCTGCTTGTAAGCATATTTCATTGATTTTGTATTAATGAAATGAAGATCTATTTTTGTTGCATCTTTGTGTTTATGTTTATATATGTATTATTTTGTGTTGTTGCACAAGTCTGGATCATTACTTACCCTTTCTTGTGCCTTGCTATTTATTGTATCTCATCTTTCCCAAGTTCGGTAATTTCTCCAGTAACATATCCAATTACATATTTCTCTGTGAGTATCAAGTCAATCCTCTTCTTCCATGCTATATAGTTTATTACAACAATGAGCTTGTTTCTCTCCTTACAAAAATAACTTACATGACTTGAAGATTTATCCATGACCATTATGAGATAGTATAGTACTTACTTGAATAGTATCTCCAATCATCTTGATGTATTCAAGACCTTTATAGAGTTATTGATGATGCCCTTGAAAGATGTTCCCTAGGATTCCTCCATGAACAAATTCCAAGATTGATGCCTTCCAAGTAAAATTCCTTTTGTGACATCAACACCCTTCTTGTGAGATATTGATTTTCTTCAATGTATAAACCATAGATCATAAGGGTATTCTACCAATGAGTCTTCAACTAGATTTATTCAAGATACAATCTTCCTCTTTTAGGCCTTTAGAGCTTCCTATTCCTTGATCAAAAATTATTTCTAGTGTCCTTCTGATTGCCTTCCTTCCTCACCTTAGCTCTAATACCATGTTAGAAAATGTAAAGTGGCAATAATTATAACTTATTTTCTTCAACCTTGATACTTGTTTGTGAAACTTAGTTATCTTTTTTATGTTATTTATTTATATATTTTCATCAAACAATATCAAGAAACAATAACAATAAAATAGGACACAGATATAGGCTCTCATCCAGGGAAAAACCCCTCCAAGGGGAAAACCCAGAAAATATTTACTTCTTAGAATATGCTTCAAATGTGGTACAGTGACCCAATCCCTAGACCAAGTCCTTCTCCCGGTACCAAGTCAACCCTTCCTCAAGACCTTCCATCTAACTGCTTATTTCTTGCAACTTCGACCTGTCAGCAACTGCCCAGATACTTGACTCAACAAATTCATCCTCCAACAATTTTGTCTCAACAACAACTGAAGAAACCTTAGTATATCTTCCTTTTGAGACCTTTTTGGAGCAAAAAAACTATCCCCACGGTCAACAAGGTGAAGAGAAGGATTACGCTCTATCCAACAACTTGTTCTTACAATACTGCTCCCCAACAACAACTTCACTCCCTAGCAATTCGGACCTGCAACTTCGGCCTCTTTTTAGTTGCAATAACCTTAGCTTCTTCGCACATGTGAGAGACATAGATCCCAATAAAAAACTATTTCTGCCTCCCAGCTTCTTCTAGAGATTTTCTATCATTTTCCCAACTTCCCTACTGCAGTTCGAACTTTTTCTTTGATAGATCGAACTTTTGAGTGAGTGTGTCCAAATGAGGTCGAGCTCCTTCCTTTTATAGCCTTCTCAAGGGGTCAAATTCTCTCCTTTTAGGTCGACTTGAGGATCTCAGGGCCGACTTGTACTCTTGGAGATTCCAAGACTTTCTAGACTCAAAAAATAGTTCTTTTTACAATTACAAATTTCCTGGAAGGGTCTAATAAACATGATGTTGACTCCTTCAACTCGTGACAATAAATCCTAAGACCTAACAGACCCCAAAAGCATGAAAAAAATGCTTTTACCTAAAATACCATCAATAATGAGCATGAAACCTATGCTTTGATAATAATAATTTATCTTTTTTTTCTTGTTTCTTACATAGGATACATATTGAAATTAGTACAACAATTATGAAGACCGAAACTAGTTACATTTTTCAACACTCTAATTAATGGAGGAAAATCCAGCCTATAGGTCGTTGGCCCTATCCTTTTTAGCACTTCAAAAGGCCCACAAAATTGTAGTGCCAACGTGGAACATGACCCAATTTTCAATGCGCTCTTCTTAGGTCTAACTCGCAAGAAATCATGTTCCCATATTTGAAATTCCTTGTGAATTCTATGCTAATTCACATAGCTCTTCTACATGTCATGTGAAACTTTTAAATTTATTCTAATGGTTTTCATTTCCTACTCCATTTCCTTCAATATATCATGCCCAATAAGGGCCCTATTCACTGGATTTATCCATCTAATAGGAGTGCTACAACTCCTCTCGTAAAGCGCTTCAAATGGGATTATTCTTAGCAACTCTTGATACACATTGTTGTATGCAAATTCCACAAGTGGAAGGCACTCTTCCCACTTCTTGGGTTGGTGCATTACATACATTCTTAGCATGTCTTCAAGAATTATGATTTTTCTATTTTTTTTCCCATTGGTCTAGTGATGGTATGTTGTGTTAAATGTTAGCTTTGTTCCCAAGCTTGAAAATAATTATCTCCAAAACTTTGAAGTGAATTTGGAATATCTATCCAATATAATCTTCTTAGGAATTACGTGAAATCTCACTATTGTTAGAAAATTATATATTACATAGCAATGCAACACATAAAATATGTGGAAAACAAAAGCACACAAAACACATAAAACCAGAGAGACACAGATATACGTGGTTCACCCAGTTTGGGCTACGTCCACCCCGAACAGCCAGTCCTTCCTTCTATTATCCAACAAAATGAAGAGACACAACTTACAGCAGACCCATTGTAATATCCTCTATTCTCTCTCTTAGTCTCCCTATCTGTTTCTCGCTCTTAGAATACACATACAATACACAACCGGAATACAATACCCACATACAAGCGAGGGGTTGCCTTCTAGGGAAAAAAACCCTAA
Organism: Pinus albicaulis; assembly: GCA_034641835.2. NCBI lineage: Eukaryota > Viridiplantae > Streptophyta > Pinopsida > Pinales > Pinaceae > Pinus > Pinus albicaulis. Next base: position 22,460,891 of record CM076584.1, on the reverse strand, counting down.
ACTAAACATAACTTCTACTGTCAGATCATCCACCTAATGGACGACCTAGATTGACTACAAATTACTATACTTTTACAAGGCAATTTTACATCCGTTTTTAGCTTTGGGGGTGCTACCCTTGAAACCCCCCACCAGGGGGGGGGCTCCATAAAGTTGCAGTCGCCCCCCCGAGACCCCTCAGGCAATGTTTAATTACAGGCGGAAAGGTATAGGGGTCCAACGCTATGATAAAAAATAAACAAGATAATCAGGCTCCACACCCAACAACTATCTCCTTGATGAAAATTTGAGCCACTTCACTGGCTGAATTTGAGGACTTAACAGCCACAAAGTGAGCCACTTTTCTCAACTTCTTGACCACTATGCATCATGTTGTTTTGGAGTCCTTGGAAGCCCTATAATGAATTCCATCTAAATAACTTCCCATGTCCATTATGGAATGAGAATGGGTTGCAATAATTTAGATGGGTGCTTGTACTCAACCTTCACTTGCTGCCACTCTATGCACTTGGAGATAAAACTAGCTACCTCTCTCTTCAAACTAGGCCAGTAGTAAAACTTCTTGATGGTCGTGATGTTCTTTTGGTATTCAAAATGGCTAGAATATATATTTACATGAAACTCTCTTAATATTCCTCAATTCATGACTTCTTGGGACATAGATAAAAAAAATGAATTTAATCATCCCCTTTTCTATAAGGTCATAGTCCTTACCTTCATTTCCTTGAGATCCTTGTTGTAGCTTCTCCTTTAATTGTTAACACCTTTCATATTTTTTCCCAACATTTATGATCCTCTCCTCAAATATTTGTTCCATAAGAACTCATAGCTTATATATGATGTATTTTCACTCTCCTGCTAAGTGCATCAGCCACTCTTTTCTCCTTGCCTTTTATATATTTAATTTCAAAGTCAAATTAATTGAGCGTGGCAAACCATATAGCTTTCCTTGCATTTACCTTGGGTTGTTCAAAAAAATATTTCATCCCTCCATGATCAATCATTAGAGTAAATTTCCTACCAAGAAGGTAGTGTCTCCACATCTTCAAGGCATTAATGATGGCAACCAATTCTAGATCATGAGTTACATAATCATGCTCGCGCTCATTTAACTTTCGTGATCCATAACAAACCAAATGGAATTCCTGCATCAAGACTCCACTAAGTCCCTCCTTGTAGGAATTCGTAAACAAAGAAATATTTTTCAGGACCTGTTATTCTTAACACTGGCACATTGTTATATAATTGCTTAAGTTGATTGAAGCTTGTTGCACATTCAGTTTTCCATTTGAACATTTTTCCTTTATTTTGCAAAGCAATAATTGGGTGGCCAATATTACACAAGTTTTTGAGGAACCTCCTATAAAGGCCTGTTAGTCCCATGAAGGACTTGAATTTAGCCACATTCTTAGGTGTTGTCCATTTTATGATGGCCTTGATCTTTTCTGAATCAACCACTACTCCCTCCCTTGAGACAATGTGTCCTAACTAATGAATTTATGACTAAAATAAGTTACATTTTTTAATCTTTGCATAAATCTTATGCTCTCTTAGCAATTCTAGTCTTGCAGCCAAATGTTAGTCATGCTCCTCCTTGGTCTTTGAATAGACCAAAATGTCATCAATTAATATTATGAAAAACGTATCCAAATAAGGGCACAACACATTGTCCATAAGGCACATAAAATTTGCGAGTGCATGGGTAATCCCAAAGGGAACTACCATGAATTCATAATGGCCATACCTTGTTGTAAATTTTGTTTGTGTGGATATCCTCATCCTTTATACACACCTAATGATAGCCTAATCTCAGATCAATTTTAGAGAAGATTGTTGCTCCTCTTAACTGATCGAATAAATCATCGATTCGTGGAAATGGATACATGTTATTGATGGTCACATTGTTTAGTTGTCGGTAATTGATGCACAACCTGAGTGTTCCATCCTTCTTCTTAACAAACGAAATCGATGCTCCCCATGGGGATATGCTTGGTATTAAATAACCCTTGTTAAGCATCTCTTTCAGCTATAATCTCAATTCAACCAACTCAAGAGCACTCATCCTATATGGTGTCTTGGATGTTGGTGTTGCTCCCAACATTAACTCAATGGAAAATTATACTTATTGGTGAGGAGGTAAGTCAAGAATTTCTTCAGAAAATACGTCTAAAAATTGTTGTAGAATAGGGTAATTCCTTCAGATATTACTATCATCATTCTTAGCACCGTGATTAGCTTCAGCAATACTGGATATTTGCACAACAAATGGAATGAAACCCTTCTTGTGACTTCTCTTGGCTTGCATGGCTAAAATTAACCTCATCGATGTGGGTTTTAGCTTTCCTTGCAATACCCTATGCCTTCCAACTTCATCCATGCATTAAATGGTCTTCTCAAAACAATATACCTCGGTTCGATGTGCATATAACCAATCCATTCCCAGTAATGTATCATATGCTCCCAATTTCTACACATTGAGGTTTTCCATTATTGGCATCCCATTTAATTCAATTGGGAAAGCCTTCACCCAATACTCCACTCATCTTTTCATCCTTATGGCTAGTTTAACTAGCCAAGACTCATCATGTGCTTCCTTATTTAGTGCACATTTCTCAACAACAACGAAAATGATGTAATTAAACTTTGAACCAAGTTCAATCAAAATTTAAATGTTTTGATCATGGAGTATACCTTCCATCTCTATAATTATTTATTGGTGATTAGTTTGGAAACTGTCCAAAGATGCGTAAATTTTGGGTATACTTTGACCTACGTCCTTGACTATATTTGTCTCATGTGCATTGTATAGCCTCAAGCCAGCATGCTTGTGTTGTGGGAAATATTTCCTTAGGTGATTTCCTCAATAATTCCAACACTTATATGGACCCTTCTCATAAATTTTGGCTTCATCTTGAGTAGACTATCCTCTGCTAGCAGCATTGAACTTATGTTGGTTTTCTTGTTTAACAGGGGTCACAGTTGCTACCTTGGTTCCCTTTCTCCTTTTCACTTTAAACTTGGTATTGCCCTTGAATCTCCATTCTAATTTATATTTAGGCATATGCCTATACTGCTCATAGCAGTGCTTCAGCTTTCGAATTGCATCGTCTAATTTCTTAGGCTCATAAAATTCGATTCTATCCTTGAAAGATTGTGGTAATCCACTGACATACCTTTGAATATTTTCTTTATCCTCCTTCATGTAGGGAAAAAAACTTAGAAACTCTAATATTTTGGTATTGTACTCATTATCTGTCATTTGTCCCAATATAAGCTCATAAAACTCATTCACCTTGTTGTCAAAGTATCTCTGAGATAGATATTTTCTCCCAAAATACTCCTCAAACTCCTTCTAGGAAAATTCTTCTTCCCTTATTCCCTTCACATTTTTCAGGTGTTCCCACCATATACCAACCTTGCCTCTTAGGTTGAAAGTAGCTACCTTTACCTTCATTTTTTTTTAATAATCATGGATTCATAAGAACTTATTCATTCCCAATAGTTACGATTTTACATCCTCTAATTTCCTCATTTCTCCATCAAAGGTAGGAGGCTTAACCTTTTTTAACTCCTTTGGTATATATTCTCTTTCCCTTATTCTCCCATGATGATTATGATGGTGATGACGATGTGGCATTCTATGAGTGTACTAATATTTTTGTTCATGGGTGCTTGAGTTCCCTTTTGGGGTACTCAACAAAGTACCTCCTTTCATGGTGTCTTTGTTGGACAATTGGTGACTCTTTCTAGATCTACTCTCATTTGCCTCATTCGTTTTTTCTTCCTACCCCAATGGGATTTTCTTGTCTCCATGGTTGGTCCCAACTCATGTTTCTTCTTTCTTTGTAGGTTTCATAGGTTTTGCAGTATGACTGCATTGACTTCAGCTTGTTTTTTTTGTGCTCTGACAAGACTCTCATTGTCATATTTACAACTTGTTGTTTCTTCTCTCAATCTTCTCAACGTGTCCATCCAATTGGGATAGTTTTCCCCTCATTGTTCAACTGATATTTCCTTTTTATGACTGTGATGTGATTGGTCTAATCTATATTACACCATTTAAATATTATGTCCTTGGTCTGTTGGTTCTATATTGTACCGCCATTTTTTGTTCAATTGGTCTTTGAATTCATGTGCTATCATGCAGACACACAACCATTAGATTCTAATAAATATCAACACATAATAAATGTTATCACCTTAGCTTGTTGATGGAAATGTGTTGGTTCATAGCTAGCTGCAACATTACACCTTGATTAGCACATTAGTATCAATAAAATCAAATACATTGTTAGTGCCATGTCACAATAATAAACACACAAAATAAATTCATAACAACGGTTGAGTTTCTAACACCTATCACAAGGCCTTACGACCTCATCGGATCTTCAAGGTCTCGTGTTGAACCTTCACTTGGTCACTTTTGCGATAGAGCTCGTCTAGTCCAAGTGTTGAACATGGAAGATCTTATACCACTTTGTAACATACCCCTTACTATCCCTAGCCCTGATCAAGGTCAGAAGGGAGCAGTTACTAAGTTGGGTCAATCGATATGGTTCAACTACGGAAATGGGGCCTAAAGTTTTTTTTTACCTTTTTTCGACTTCCCCAAAACTTATAACCAATGACATCGTTGCATTTGTCCCATCGAGACCTTTCCAACGATATAAATTTTTCTCCAATCTAATCTCCGGATCAAAATATATGATCAATTAAAGTCTTGTCCAATTAGATTATGCCATGTCATCAGATCTGCCCCGTGGTGCCCATGTGGTTTTCCATGTCATAGGCCACATAGCAATTGCTAACCCATTCATGTATGAGATCATATATATATATAGACACACACTCACATATATATGTCGACCCACCCATGTCTTTCTATGCCCTAAGAGACCCAATGAATACACGAGTATAAATAAAATCCCTTGGAACCCACTCCATTAGAGTTGGCCACGTAAAACCACCTCACCTTGGAAATAAAAATCCTAGTTATTTCCCACAAAAATCCTTCGAAAAGGTGTTGGGTACTTGCGCTTGAATCGTCGAGATTGCATTGACTATATAACATGTCCCTCCATTCATCGGGCCCATGGAAACCACATCACCTTGCTACAATCAACACCTACAAGTCTCCACACTACTCCCCGACAAACTTCCAGGGGCGTTCCTTCTGGGTTGTGTTGGAAGTGCCAATTGTACACTTAGGTTTGGCTCTCCTCTTAACCGATAAATGAATACACATGTTACATGCATCACTCATCCCCATAGAATGAGCCCCACATGCCAAGTCACCCATGGTAATATATCTCAATGAATCTATCAATACCTTCATCCAAAATTTTTGGGGTTTTGGGTGACATCATCCTTTGTCACTCCGCTCATGTGGGAGAGGTCCCGCATAACCTTTGAACCCCATCCATTCATGGCTTCACCATTGTGTGTGATTTGGATGGTTTTCCTCACTTATATGCTTTACAACAAGCCCTAGTGCCACCTCATCCCAAGGATTTGACCTTGATAATTTCCCTTGGTTCTACACTTGCAACCTTTGGGATCATTCAATGACATTGGGTGCATCTACCTCAATGGGCCATAGCTTCCTTACCTACGTGCTTGACCAATGTGACTGGTCACAGGGCTGAAGAGGGTTGTGCCATTTCCTCCCAACATCTTGTGCTTTGGGCTTAAAGAAATGTTGGCCCCGCGCTTAGCAACTGCTCCTTGAACATATAAGGCCTCTGCTCAAGCCTTCGATAGGTAGTCAATGACATATGAGGGTATACATAGGTTGTTCTGGTTTATCCCTCCTAATATTTTAACGAAACTTGGTCATGGTCATGGACCTATATACACAAGTGATCATAAATATACATATGTTTATAGATGTATATGTATGTATATATATTACGCTATCCCTTATGAGCTTAAATGAGAAAAAGGATAGCCCAATGCATATAGTCACAGATATATCCGTATAGAATGGATACATACATGCCACTGGACTAAATTTCCAATCTCAAAATAAATACATACGTCTTTTTAACAAGATATTTCACCTATGCATTTAACCAGTTATTAAGGTTACAATACAGTCCAAAATTAATCACAGGAAAACGATTCTTCCTTAAAGTCCTTACATAGATCAATAGCATTCTTCTTTTATGAGTGGAGTGCAAATTTCTTATCTCACACACCACATTCAACCAATGCAAAACATATGTACAAAACATTTAAACAAGGAGCATAGTTAAATACTTACCTTATGTAGCACAATGAATTGTCAACTGAGAGTGGGACTTTAACTCTCCACCCAATCATAGACGAGCTACAACCATGGTTACTTGTAGTTATCAACCCCGATCTAGATTCCAGTGCTTGAGGTGGAGTGCTTCTTAAGAGGAAATTAAACAAAAAAAACTGCTAAAACAGGATGCCACAAGGCCACACAACCTTCATCCACCAACTGCACATGTTTTCACTGTGTCCTTTCATACATAATTAACATCCATGTATGGATACCATAGTGTAGAAAGTGTCAACTCACTTTCAGGAGAAGAGAGTCCACATTGAGTAAGGTTCATCATTGGATAAGCTATTGATGTGTAAGGAGAGCACCTCTCAAGGTGCTTCATCGATGAGTCAAGCACCAGAGCTTCGGCCCTAAGACAATTTCTAGTGGTTCGTCAATGCTCACAAGAACCTGAGTGTCTCTTCCCTCTCCCATAGGTTCATGAATCCATAAGCTTCTAGTGGGTTCTTCAGCCTTATGGGAAAGCCACTACTCTCTATGAATCTTTTAGCCAAAAAGCCTCTATGAGGATTCTTCAGTCGGTTTCTATATCTCCTAAGTTTTCTTTCTGGAATATCTGATCATTTCTCATACGTTGCATTCTCTCCTACGTTGCTTATGTGTGTGCACGAGAGGGTAACTGAATGCATTCCCTTCTTCTATTGTCTCTACGCGTGAGAGAGAATTTGAGAGAGCATGTTCTTCACCATCTATGTGTATGTGCATCATGTGTGATGTGTTTTCTCCTCTTTCCCAACTGATCTAATCATCCTTCTCCTTCCTATTTCCACTCTAGTCAATCCCTTTGACAACGTAGCCCATGGTTCTCTTTAAATTTTTGTCCTCTTCTTGCTTGTTGCTAGAGCTAGTGGACACCTTGACCTATCCACCTGCTTTCAGTTAAATTTATTGTTTATTCATCCCCTTAACCAACCAAGACTGATATATAAAACAATCTATTCCAAAATAAATCTCCCTCCTCATGCAATATGGAGTTTGTGTCCCACTTTTAATCTATAATTAATTTCAATTTATTTACAAAGGGAAAAAAATATTAAGTACGGGTTAATGGACTCTAGAGATTGGTGGTCACTATTTCCATAGCATATTTATATCAGTTAGATCCACTTTAAGGGATCACTTCCTTTTGGCTCAACCATAGAGACTGACCGTGAGGGTGTTGAGAGAATTGAACCTGTGGCCTCTCAATAGCAAAGATGTTTTTAACGATGGAGACTCTTCCAATTGAGCTAACCCTCATGTGTGTGTGTGTGTGTGTAGAATATATATATATATATATATATATATATATATATATATATATATATATATATATATATATCTATATATATATATATATATATATATATATATATATATATATATATATATATATATAATTTGTTTATAGTTTTTTTTAAATATAATGAAAAGGTTTCGAGTCCCACTATCACAATCAATTGAAGATGGGCCTCCTTTGCAAGGCGGCCCAGGATCGAACCTCACAGGGGTGGTTGTGCCTCGTGCTAAGGGGAGGAGACATGCTAAAAAATCTAGTCAGCTTAGGGTTGGTGTGGCTCAGGTAAGGTGCGATCCCTGGGTGACTTTGACGAATGCCCTTGGGTCACAGATCCTCAAAACAAAATAGGTCAAGCCTGGAGGATCACAAACAACTTGACAATCAATATATATATATATATATATATATATATATATATATATATATATATATATATATATATGATAATTTTTAGTTTGGCACTAAATAATTGGCCTTAAATTCTTTTGATGTTTACTCATTGACTAAATTCATCGTAGCAGTGATTAATCTTCCTCAAATATTTTGGTCAATGCAAATGGAGGGAAGCCTAAGATTTTTTCATTAAAATATTTTTCCATTTCATCTGAAGCTAAAAAAATGTCAATATCAAAATCTCTAAAACATTAGAGGAATCATTTCCAAATAAATTTGACAACCTTATAAAAGTATTTCACCTTGTCCATTTTTTCAAAAAATTGTGTTTATATAAATAAATTAAATTACAACAACAATCATAATATGAATAAAACTCATATATTAAAGAAATATATGCAAGCATCATGTAGACTTTTGTGTTGAGTGATAAAGCATTTCTCTTCCTTCCACATAATGTTGGCTTATATATATTAAATAAATATATGCAAGTATTGTATGGACTTTTGCGTTGAGTGATTGCTTCCACTTGATGTTTAGATGAAACATGATGTGAATGTTGTTGTTGTTGTTTGTTTTTTGTTTTGTTTTTGTTTTTTGTTTTTTGTTTTTTGTTTTTTGTTTTTTTTAATCTCGCTCCTCATGCAATCTTGAATTTGTGTCCCACTTTTAACCTATAATTAATTTCAATTTATTTACAAAGGGAAAAAATATTAAGTACGGGTTAATGGACTCTAGAGATTGGTGGTCACTACGTCCATAGAATATTCATATAAGGTAGATCCACTTGAAGGGATCACTTCCTTTTGGCTCAACCACGGAGCTTGACTGTGAGGGTGTCGAGAGAATCTTGTGACCTCTCAATAGCAAAGATGTTTTTAACGATGGAGACTCATCCAATTGAACTAACCCTCATAGATGTGTGTGTGTGTGTGTGTGTGGAAAAGATATATATATATATATATATATATATATATATATATATATATATATATATATATTGAGCTAACCCTCGTCCAATTGAGCACAATTGGTTGAGGATGGGCCTCATTTGCAAGGCGGCCCAGGATCAAATCTCATGGGGGTGGTTGTGCCTTGTGCTAGGGGAAGGAGACATGCTAAAAAATCCAGTCAACTAAGGGTTGGTGTGGCTCAGGTAAGGTGCGATCCCAGGGTGACTTTGATGGGTTAGATGCCCCTAGGTCGCAGCTCCTCAAATCAAAATAGGTCAAGCCTAGAGCATCACAAACAACTTGACAAACAATATATATATAGAAAAGATAAAAGATCATTTTCAGTTTCGCACTAAATAATTGGCCTTAAATTATTTTGATGTTTACTCATTGACTAAGTTCATCATAGCAGTGATTAATATTCCTCCCTAAATATTTGTGTCAATGCAAAGGGAGGGAGGCCTCAAATTTTTTCATTAAAATCTTTTCCCATTTCATTTGAATCTAAAAGAATGCCAATATCAAAATCTCTAATGGTTCTATATTTTTCATTTCGCACTAAATAATTGGCCTTAAATTCTTTTGATGTTTGCTCATTGACTAAATTCGACTAAATTCATCATAGGAGTGATTAATCTTCCTCCTTAAATATTTTTGTCAATGCAAAAAAGAGAGGGAAGCCTGAGATTTTTTCATTAAAATATTTTTCCATTTCATCTAAAGCTAAAAAAATGTCAATATCAAAATCTCTAAAATATTAGAGAAGTCATTTCCAAATAAATTTTACAATTGAAATGGTGACTTTTATATTTACTCAACAATCTAAATACATCTAAAATTTAAAAAAATTTGACAACCTTATAAAGATATTTCACCTTGTATATTTTTCAAAAGACTATTTATATATTATATAAATAAAATAAAATAAATTACACCAAAAATACATAATATAAATAAATTATATGTATAGTACCTAAAAATTAAAATGATTTGACAACTTTATAAAAGTATTTAGCATGGTCTCTTTTTGAAAAGATGTGTGTTCTTTTGTGTTGGTGTATTATATAAATAGATTAAATTACACCAACGATCATGATAGGAATAAAACTCATAAATATTAAAGAAAGGTATACAAGCATCCTATGGACTTTCTTTCCATATAATGCTTGGATATATATATTAAAGAAATATATCCATATATTATTAAAAGTAATAATTATATATATATATATATATATATATATGCTGCCTTGAGTCTTGACACGGCATTTTGTGTTGAAATGATAGGTGGCGCCGTGCACGTTAGAGTCATTGAACGTACCACGGGCGCCGCCGTTTAAATTTTTGCAGTTTTCTTCCACTTGCATCTCCTTTGAACTATAAAATATTGTTTACTCTAAATATCTGCAAGTCGAACAAATTGTAGCCATGCGTGATGGGAAGGGACGGTACAATTTCTATAGTGACAAGCAAAATACCTAAATATCTGATATCTGTTACAAAATAAATTTCGTTTTCAAGAATTTTGTTTGGAGTTGCAATCACAAACAAAATTCTAAAAATTCTTTCAACGTATCACAATCTCAAGAAGATATTATGAGATTCCAAGTTGAAATTGGTGTAAAAATTTGTGTTAACATAATGATAAAATGTGTACGTGGCATCCATATATATTATCATTTCAGCGGCTCGTTGAGTGATGGTGAAGTTAGTAAAGAAGATAGCATAAAGGTGGTCGGGGTCTGAAGGAGCAGCGCACATAGTTGACACGAGTGTGCACGTGATGATGGTGATGAGTGTACCACATGATATTACAAAAATCTAATCCTAATTGTGTAGTCGTGGCATTTGTAACCCATCCACATCTCATGGGTGTGGATTCCATCATCCACATACACGTAGGTAATCATGATGTAAAAGTTTTTTTTATGGGATAAAAATTTAAGGGTATTTAGTTTGTGAAGAGTTCACGATTCAAATTTGTGATTCCAATAAATTTATGCTGAATTTTGGGTAAATGAGATCAGAAAATATGTAGAGAAACCTTCCAAAATGTATAACAAATAAACTACAATTGTAGTTATATGGTTCTTCAGTGGTTAGCACTGTATATGATCTATATAATTATATGGTTCTTCATTATGATAGATGATGCCTTCATTGCTTTGTTTAGCTCTTATTCAAGTCTTATGATTATGGTGCCACATACTTGATTACGGTGCACATACTTGCAAGGTACATTATTCACATTCTTCATAATGAGTCATATTTTTATATAAGAGGGTCATCCTAGAGATCATCTGAAAAAATGTTGAATTGATCAAAACACTTTATTTGTGCATTTTATCTTGTTTTTGGTTTTCAATCAAAGGTCATCACGCTCTTCTAGTAAAAGAGTAGCATTTATTGGGGTTGGTTGTGATACTACGGAGCATTAGAAAGGGGTTATTGTTTCCATATCCCCATGGTACATAACATTTCCATATTTCCCTCGTGCTCTCATTCATGGTTTGAATTCTACATGTCCCCATCAAAGGTCTGCCTTTCAATAGTCCCATAAGGAGAAGGGATTAGTAAGCTCGAGGTTCATACTAATGAAAAGAAACTTAAGAGTAATTATAAAATGCCAAAATGCAAAAGAGTTATAAAAGGGATACATAATGCCACAAAAGCCAAGGAAAAGTAAGAAGTGCCCCCTCATGTGAGGCCATCAACCCTAGTTCTATGCATTGAATGTATCTCCCAAAAAGGGATGCCCGCTCATCTGAGGTCATCAACCCTAGTTCTATGCCATGAATGTATCTACTAAAAAAGGATGCCCCCTCATGTGAGGCCATTAACCCCAGTTTTATGCATTGAATTTATCTTCTAAAAAAGGATTAATGAAGCATCTTGATGTCCCATGTGATAAACTGCATATAAACAATGGATTTAAAAAATAAAAAAAGAAACTAACTATAAATGCATATTTATATACAATCATTATCAAAGGAGAAGCAAGATGCCCCAATCAAATATTGAGAAATGGCAAAGAAAGTTAAACAACACAATAGAGGGGTGGAAAGATAGAGTTGCGGAAAGGGTAACTCAAAACATCAAGGAAATAATCCACAAAGGTGCTCATGGGATGAATATTCATTAACCTTACTTGACTATGGAATACAATTAATAAATCTCTTCTATTTCCCTTTTACTATAATTATATTTCACTTACATATCCTATGATGGGCTTTCTTGGACCTATTTCCTTCCTTGGGTTGTGTTGCATGTTATAAGGGGAGGTGATAGTTGTACCATATCTAGACTTGGTAAATAGTATTTAATATTGAGCTATTATGAAGTTTGATGAGGATTCTTAGTGTTACCTAACCTAATGACCCTTGTATGTGGCATAAAACACTTATCATGTTGTTTTGAAAGTATGTGCCCCAAATGTATGATGTCATGAGCCCACACAAACAATGATATACAATGATGGAGAGGACCTTCTTACCATTAAGACGATGGTAGCACTCTCCTTCTGCAATTCTTGAGGGTGTTCTTTTGTTTTGATGATAATTTGGACCATTCTTGAGGATGTTGGGATTCTTGGTGACCTTGTATCTCTTTCAAAGGGCATGACACCCCCGTGATGGCAATGTACTCTTCTTAATGGACATTGACCTTATATTGATGATGATGGACATGATTATGAGCACATCCCTTTAGAGGAGAAATGGCACCTTATACCTTGATGATGTCATTCCCTAGCTCGAAGGTGTTGCACTTATGATAGGGTGTTTGGGAAACCAAGCAAGGCACACCCCTTTCGAGGAAATGCATAATGAGGAAGGAAACATCTAATAATGTATTTGATGTTTCTAAAATATGTACTTGCTTTTTCTCGTGAAAAGTAGTTAGGAAACTTAAAAAGAGGAAGGCAATATCTAAATAATGTTATTTTGTTTCCATGCAAACTATTTGTAATCAATTCAATAAGAAGGAGCCCTTCTTACAAAAGGCGACCTCTCCCTCGTAATATAATGGTGGAGTTCTTTTAAGGATATTTTCTTTAACTCTCTATTGTTTCATTGTGTCATGTATGATTAATAATTTTCGGGTCTGAATGTAGATCAATTGGTATAAGAGCGGACGATCTCAAGATGTTGATGCTCAATGTCAAGGAGTAGATAGGAAGCCATCCATCTATTCAAATAATTTTTTTCATGGACATATGGGTCAGAAGTGCCACACCCTTCCCATTGCACCTTCCAAAAGGTGATTAGAGCCATATAATCATTGAGATTTACATTTTGATCCATTTTGGTGGATGAAAATCATGACACCTTGTAAATCAATCACATCCAACTACATATACCCAAATTTTTGAGCCAAACAAATGGAGAAGTTGTCAATTCTTGTATCCACGGTCTCTCCACCTATTTCAAACACGATGATATTTGGGTAGTGGTATGTTGTCTTTCTATGATAGCTATCTTTCTTCCCTATCATAGGACTACCTCTGTTGCTCAAACCATGGATCTTTTCTTTTATCATATTTGGCCATACTTTGGATTGTCAAGTAATATTATTTCTAATCAAAATTATTCTTTTCTCATAGTATTTTGGTGTACTCTTGGGTCTATGATGGGTTGTAAACTTTGTTTCTCAACCACCTTTCACCTACAAATGGATGTCCAAACTGAGGTTGTTAATCTTACTCCAGTTCACTCCCTTCGAAGCTATTTTTCCAAGAAAAAATAATGGGTTACCATTTGCCCATTATTCAACATAGTTATAACAAGGCCACACAATTGTTTACGAGGTTCTACCCTTTCAAAGTTTTTTTTGGGTTTCACCCAAGAGTTCCATTTGGAATGCCATTGACTATCACCCCTTATGGTTCAGCATATCAACAACAAGAACAAAAATCATATCAACGTTTTATACACTTCATAACTTAACGTCGTACTCAAGTAATTGTTGCTTTGCAATCTTCCTAGGATTTTTCCAAACAAAGGCATGACAAACATTGCACAACCTTGTCGTTTCAACTAGGATATTGTGTGTGGATCTTGTTAGAAAAGAAACTCTTCAAGGGCCAACACCATAAGTTGCATCCTTTAAGATATGGTCCTTATATACTTCTATAATGCATTAGAGAAAATGCATATTGCTTAGACTCGCCTTCCTAGCTAGGCATCCACGATGTGCTTAATGTTAATAATACAAAGATATTTGAACCACCTCTCCTTGAGGAATCAATCATAGTTCAGCATCGTATGGATAATATTCCTAATTTTCATCCTCCCCAAGGCCTACTAAAGGATACATTTTTTTTCTTCCAAGATGAGGCCATCTCACCAGCATACATGCATATCATACCTTGTAGCTCGAAAGGGACCTACACTGGTGCAGGAAAAATGGATGACTACACATACATTGCAACGTAATTTTACTCATTTGGTGGTGGAAGCAGGGATGCTTCTGGCTCTAAAAGACAAGGAATTGGGAAACTAAGAAGGGTGCACCCCTTCCTAGGAAACCCATAATGAGGAAGGCAACAACTAATAATGTATTTGATGTTTATAAAATATATATTTTATTTTTCTCATGCAAACTAGTTGAGCATTTTAAAAATGAAATATCTAAATAATTTTTATTTTTTCATGCAAAACTAGTTCTTATAAATTTAATAGGAAGGAGCTTTGCTTATAAAATGCAACCTCTTCCTCATAATAGAATGACGACATTCTTTTCAGGACCTTGTTTTTTATCTCTGTGTTGTTTCATTCTGTCATGTATGATTAATAATTTCTAGATTTGCATTTAGATCATTTTTTGACTTGATGATGATATGTGACAACTTTCAGAGTTGACCTAGCACGATGAAGAGGAAATGGTCACATTTTGATGATTAAATGTGACTCTTGGATTATTATACATGACCTTTGATGAGACATTGCACCATTTCATGTTGAGAGATGACTTTTAAAGCACTATACACCACTTTGGAGGATGATGTCATGCTCATTTCACTTAGTCACTCACATGGGTGTCTCTTGGAGGGAATTTATTATGGAAATCTAGCATTTATGGTTTCTTTTAGTCATTGATTAGGCATATTTTGTGAGTTGACCTTGATCTATCCACCTTGAATCATGGATTATTTCATTTTAGGGATTTCACTTCATTTTGGCCTTTTGTAGAGAATATCACTTGATTTCTTCCTATTTATAGTGGGAGAATTGCCTCATTTCAAACATTGCATGTTGTGGAGACTTCTCTTCTCTTTTTTTCTATATTTTTTCTCTTGTGGACTATGGATGTCTAAGTAAAGAGGCCTATTAATGAGGACTTGTTGATGTGGATTGTTTCTTGGATGGATATTGATGAAGTTTGGATGAATGCATGATAATCTAAATGAAATTTACTTGTCTTGGTTATGTTTATGGTGATGGTAATTAAGTATTAATCAAGTGAACATGGCATTTAATTTTTATTGCTCCTCTTTAACAAATTGTCAAGCAATTTAATTACTTAAATCTTGTTACATTCAATTGTCAAATTGAGTTCATAAAATTAGAAAAACCAACATTGTAAGTGCAGAACTAATACATAAATGATTCTTAAGCTATGAAATAACATTTATAATCTAATGCTCTAAGCCCAATAATGGAATTAAAATTCAATTAGAATGAAAATTAAAAGGATACAGAGGTTAACTTGATCGTTGGGCTTATGTTTCCGAGAGCAATTTATGGCCACTGATAAAATTCCTTTTTTGCATCAAAGGCATCAAATGGTTGTGTGATACCTTGAGAAGCACTTTCATTCTTCAACCTTCAATGTTTAACTTTTGTAGGGGAATCCACACTTTTGCAATTAAAATTTGACAAAAAATAAAATGCTACGAAGGTTTGTTGGATCACTAGGCTTATGTTTACAATAGCACTTTATGGGCACCAAATCACATTCATTTGTTTGGTATCAAGGGCATCAAATAGTTTGTGATTCCTTGAGAAGCACTTTTGTTCTTCAACCTTTATTGCCTAACTTCTATGCTGGAATACACACTTTGCAACTAAAAGTTCAAATTCAATCAGGCATAAAGTAAAAGAAGGCAATTTGTTCGCATGATGAAAGTATTGTTTCATGTTTGGGTGTTATTAGCCAGCTGACATAATCAATCTTATGGTTGTTCTTCATTCTTAATGTTTATGATCTAAATAATCTTAGCAGTTCTAGGTGTGAGCTATAATAAAATATCAATCGGAGACCATAAAAAGTGAAAAGCAATGTAGAACCTTTGAAGAGTATCATATTGTATGCTTTAGGTAGATATGAGAGATTGAAAAAAAAATACATCAATAGTTGGCCATACCCTACTGCTTGAATGAATGGCTGGAGGGTGAACCATCATTCCTCAACTAATCCAACCTACTAATTAAAACCCATCCATTGGCCCTAACTATGAACTAGAGGACCATACTCCTTAGGAACCTCAGTAAGACATTGATTCACCAACTAATTAATCAGATTCAAGCCCCTCCTTGGGAAAATTCCTCCTTTTTCTCCTCAACCTATGGGGTATTAGCAGATGTTTCCAGTTGTTTTCCCCTCCCAAGGGCAGGTTCCTATGCATTACTCACCCATCCTTATGTTTATTAGAGCACTTTACAGGCTATGGTCACAATCCTTTGTTTTGCATCAGAGGCATCAAACATTTCTTTGATTCCTTAAGAAACACTTTCGTTATTCAACCTTCAATGCTTAACCTCTGTAGTGGAAATCCACATTTCTACAATGAAAGGTATAAGGGTTCAAGAACTTAAAATGACAAGAATTGAAATGTCAATGTATGCAACAAAATATAAGATACAAATCTATCTAAATTATCTAATATAACTAAGAAATAAATGGATTTGCAATGCAAACCAGGTATGGTACCCTTCCTACTAACTTGTGTTATAAAGAAACTACAATACAAGTACTTGCGGCTATATAATAAATTTGAGAATAACATCATTTCAATTAAAGGAGTAATACATAGATTCACATTATAATTACGAAAAGGCCCCACACAAACTTAGCATGTACCTACATACACTGTCATTCAGCGACAGTATGCAACATAACATGATCACATTGGACCAATTTACTAACTCTGAGATATACAAATTGACTACCTCATTGATCAATCCCTTGTTCTAAAAAATATCTACCTCTTGATTTTACATTACATAGTTTATATAAGACATGGTAGGGTAAGTTGAGCCAAGACCAACTCCTTATTCCTAAGAACATACAGACTTATTTATTGTTTATACACCAAAAATAGAATATGGCATAATTCCATGACGAATATGACTTCATGTTGACATGGATAACCAGTTGTTGTTGCCATAGGTTATCTTCATGACATCTAATGCATGAAAATATCCTTTCCACTGAAAAAACATTGCAATCGATCAATTGTTCAACTATTTCTATATTGTATGTGCATGTTACTCTATGTTTGATCGATACATTGAGCATGAGTTAGCACCTTCCTCATCCCACGTAGGAGTGATCCCACCAACATGGATCCATCTCAAGCCACCTGGAAACAAAACCCATGTGGAAAATTTCACCGTAGATGTGCGCAAATATGTTAACCAATTATCCGGGTTATCAATTCTATATAGGGGTTACAA
Source organism: Pinus albicaulis (assembly GCA_034641835.2). Lineage (NCBI taxonomy): Eukaryota > Viridiplantae > Streptophyta > Pinopsida > Pinales > Pinaceae > Pinus > Pinus albicaulis. The sequence goes on along the minus strand of CM076584.1, from coordinate 22,443,278 downwards.
GATCTAATACCAAGATTAGAAATAGAAAGCTCTAGCTCAAATAACTCATTACAAATAAGGGGAAAACATTGAATTTAACATCATACCTCATGAGCTTGTGATGATTGTAATACAAGTGATTGTGAAAAAAATGAATGATAATAAGGTTGTAAGAGGGAGTGGAAAGGGAAAATTTTGCACTTTTGACATTAGTAAATGCATGAAAATGAAGGCCCAACATCTCCCACTCACTTGAGACTTTGCATGTCATCATGTAATCTTTGTTGGAAATCAAAATTGGATCCAAAAGGGTTCTTAAAAGTTGATAAAAATTGTCTCCAACACCTCCTTAATGTTGAGATTCAACAAAAAGATACTAGTGAAAATTATGTACCTACACTAGGATGGAGTCCCAGGCTATTTTTAGGTGGAGAGTCTAATTATAGATGCATGAGCAAATTCAATTTATAGACAAGGTCTATTTATAGATGTATGTGCAAGTTCTATTTATAGATTGCATGTCTATTTATAGATGTATGTCATCTATTATTATCCCTTAATATTAGTTGGACAATAAACAATAATCTATTCTCAATGAGAACTTCGAAATAGTTAACTAAAGTGGCAAATCAGTTAGATATAGGAATTTCGAGTTGAGTGGTTGGTTGGTGGGACATGCAAGTGGACTTAGTTGTAACTGAGTGATTTGAAGTTGTAACAGAGTTGGAAGTCTAGTTATGAGAGTTGTAAAGTAGTTTAACTCAGTTAAGTGAGTTAAACTTAGTTGTGCTAGTTGTAACTGAAGATACACTAGTGAGAGATCAAGTGAATTAATTATTGATTAATTCACAATCAATAGTCTCACATGCAACTGAATATTTACTACTATTAACTACATGCATGTCAGATCAAGTGGAGTCCCCGTTGAGATGTAGGTGAAAGGGACAGATTGACTATCAGTTGTGATAGTAGTGGGTGCACACATGCAACCACACACATATTGGCTGTGCCCATGAGGATTGCGCAGTCAAGGAAAGAAGGATTCCATTCATTCAGGGATTGCTCTCAGCTGGGATTGCGCAGTGGAGGCAGGTTGTCTGGAGGCAATAAATTGGCTAAGGAACTTGCCAATTTTTGTATGACAATGTGAGACAATTGTATATTGTACTGAGAGCTCTTGGATTGCAGCTTTTTTTGGACCCTTATTTCAACTGAGAGGGGGGAGGGGTGAATCAGTTTAACACGTTCATGGACTTTTAAAACTTTCCTTTAAACTCATTTACACCTTCATTTCATGATCAACTTATTAAATAATGAAACATCAATCTTAATATGTGAGCAGCAAGTATTAAGCAGATTAAATACAGAACATCAACACATAATAATCATGCATATGGACAACAAATATAAGTGGAAACCCATAAGGGAGAAAAACACATCTTATTATTGTTGTGATGCAAAGGCAAGATCCAACTCCCTCTCACCAATGATTTTCTGTAGGCTCCAACCTATAGGAGGCTACTACCTCAAATTCTGCAAGCTACAACGTGCAAGGAAGCTCCAACTCCCATCTATTTTTTGCAGGCTACAACCCACAGGAGGCTTCTACCTCAACCAGCTACAACTGGACATCTATCAAGCTACAACTTTAAATGGAAGTGCCAACTCCCATGTATTTTTTGTAGGCTACAACCTACAGGAGGCTCCTACCTCAACCAGCTACAACTGGACATCTATCAAGCTACAACTTGATATGGAAGCACCAACTCCCTCACACTACAATAAAATCATATGCAGATTTACCTGGATATCAGCTATGTTTTTATTTTTCACTGTTGTCCTTCCAGCCTTCATATCTGCTTTAAATCATCTCTGGATCTTCACAACTTTTCTATCTTCTCCTTCTTCTTCTTCCATTGTCTAACCTCTTTATCCATATGACAATAAAATCATTTATAGAGATCACCTCATAACTGTTTGCATTCCATATGGGAATATGAAATGAACAGGTATGACTCTTTTCCTTCCACCTTCTTATTTTCTCGCTCAGCACATTCAGGATGTTACAATAATAAATACAATCATTACAGTATCAAATTGGAGTTTTTCTTTGCCTACGGAGACTTGCCTTTGCATCACATACAATGAAAATAATTAATTCATTTACATTTACAGTTACAACAAATATATTTCACCCAACCCTTTCATCTCTTTTCTCATTGTGCATTTGTCTTTTCTGCTGATGTCAGAGTCGTTTCGGTTCCTGCTATTATATTCAACACAGTTCTGCATAACTGTCATTTTGGCCTAACTCGACCCAACTGTTGTGTTTCCAATAGTGCCACCATATTCTCCTTTTTCTCGACTTTGCCTCTTTTTCTCGTGCCCACAGCGTTCAACCTTCACCGCTCTTCTAAACACTCGATTCTGCCTTTTTCTCTGTGTCGGGTCCTTACCCGAGCCTTTCTACCCGTGTTCGTACTTTCTTCCATTATCAAAGAGGAACTTCTTTACTCTCTACACATAGTGTCAGGTATTATTCTACCCGAGTCCTTCTGCCGTGTTCAACCTTTTCTTCATAAATTGTCGTTGCCGCATCAACCACTATTCTGCATGAGTGTCAGGTCTTACTCGAGTCTAATCTTCCGTTCAAGATTTCCTTTTTGTTTTACATTATAATCCTCCTTTGCTCTCCGAAATGATTTAAAAAAGGGAAATCCCATACTCCCGGACTTGAAATTATTTAGGCTTCAGCGTTGACCTGCATCGCGTCTGCTTCATTATCGCACTTTGCACTTCGGCCTTCCAACGTGATTCTTGAGTGCTTATCCTCTTGAGCTTGCAAATTGTGATATTCGATTGGGTCCCACAACCAGACTTCAATTCCTTTAGATTTTAGCTTTGAACTATATCGCGTCTGCTTTCTATCACATTTCGGTATTTCAATCGTTCTTTGCTATATGGCTTCTTTGCTCTCCGACGCGATTCACAAAGGGAAAATCCATACTCCCGGACTTTAAATCTCTTAAATAATAGCTCTGAGCTGCATTGCATCCGGCCCCTTTATCGCACTTTGGAAAGTTGGCCTTTCAACATGGTTTATGAGTGTTATCTCTTCTGAGCTTTGCAATCTGCGATATGCGATTTGTAGGGTCAGGTCCACGTCTTCTGCCACGTCACTTGCCACGTCATCTTCTGTACTTCGCAGTTTGTAATTTCGCATCGCAATATCGGCTATCTCAATATCGCATCGCAATATCGGTTGTCTCAATATCGCATCGCAATATCGACTATCGCAATATCCATTGCTCTTGCTTCCGATTTGCGATCTAATTTCCGCCGATGCGATCATCACTGTGGATCTATCCAAATCTACGGTCTTCGTTGTTGTTTGCAATTCAATTGTATTTATGCCCCGCTTATCTTACGATGAATCATATCTATCCATTTCTTGCCTTTGTTGTTGCGATCTAATCGTGACCGTCCAATCACCTCACTTGGAATTCTTCAAAGACTTCTCTGCCTTAGTCTATTTTCCATTTGTTTACGCTGTCCCTCTCTGTGACACCGGTTCCTCCAAGCTACTCCTTTTGAGCTTGCTCTATTTTATTCAACGTGATTCTCTCTTGAGCTTTATACTGCTGCCACTCTGCAACACCGGTTCCTCCATGCTACTCCTCCCTGAACTTTATTCAGTCTCTAAGTGCGCTGATCTCTCCTGAGCTTGTTTTGCTGCCTTTGATCCTTTTCTTCCTTAACTACTTCTTTGCTGCCTCTACTTTTTTTTTGCTGCCTTTGTTGTTTAGCTGCATTCGCTGCCTCTGCTATATTTTTTGCCTCTCTACATTTGCTTCCTCTCTGCTTTCTTACTGCATTATTACTCCACTTCTTCTTTGCCTTATTTCTAGTTCTTCTCTGCTCCTTTTCCTTAGTGATAGTTCAGGTGCTGCTCCTTTGTGATCCTTTGCCATCAATGACAATATTTCCAACAGTCTCCCCCTTTGGCATTGATGGCAACACACCCACCAATACTCCAATACTTCCTCCAAGACTTCCTCCCCCTTTCATTCTGAGAAGTGTCTTTCTTCCTCTGCTTGCTTTTTAGAAGAGCCTTTCTTTTTTTGCTTGCTTTTCCTCCCCCTTTGACATCAATGGAAAAGGGTTGCACATTTCCCAGTGTAGATTCTATCTTTGCATAATACTCTGATCTTGAGGACATGTTCCATGCACTGCTCCATTTCTCTAGCTCTTTTGTGACATTTTTTATTGATTGCTCTCCCCCTGGAATGATGCTTTCTTGTCTGATATAGACTATCACCTACATCAAGACTAACTTGTTCATACATACATTTTCTCTCCATCTATATATCATCTATATGGATATATATCGGGGAATGTATATACATCTACAGACACTACTCCTAGTTTGTCTCTTAGATATTCGAATGGTTCTTTAGTAAGAGCTTTTGTGAATATGTCTGTTGTTTGTTCCTTAGTTGGTACATATTCCAACTTCACTAATTTTTGTGCTACTTGTTCTCTAGGAAGTGGTACTTTATTGGGATGTGATTTGTTTTTGAATGAAGTACAAGATTTTTTGATATGCTTATTGCACTTGTATTGTCACATTTGATAGAAATAGGTTCATCAATGCTTACCTTCATGTCTTGGAGAGTTTGTTTCATCCACATTACTTGTGTGCAACAAGCTGCTGCTGCTATGTATTCTGCTTCTGCTGTAGATAGAGAGATGGAAGTTTGCTAACACAACAGCCATGCCACCAGACCTTTTCCCAAATAAAATGCACCTCCACTTGTGCTTTTCCTGTCATCCACACAACTGGCCCAATCTGCATCTGTGTATGTTGTCAATGTGAAGCTTTTTCCTTTTGGATACCATAGGCCATAATGTGAAGTTCCTTGTAGATATATAAATATTCTCTCGATTGCAAGTAAATGATTTTGTTTTGGTTCTGCTTGATATCTTGCCACAAGTCCTACTACCAACATAATGTCTGGTCTAGAAGCAGTTAGGTATAGCAGACTTCTTATCATGGATTTGTAAAGTTTTTGATCTACATCTTTTGATCCATCATTAGCACATAGTTTACATCTAGTGATCATGGGAGTTGACATAGGTTTGCAGTCTTCCATTTGAAACCTTTTCAACATTTCTCTTAAGTATTTTTCTTGCGAAATGAATATTCCTGTGTTCTTTTGTTGAATTTTAAGTCCTAAATAGAAGGTGTTCTCTCCAATCATTGACATCTCAAACTCTGATTTCATTTCTTCAGTGAATCCTTTTTCTAACTCATCTTTGTTGCTACCAAACATGATGTCATCTACATACACTACTACAATTAAGATTTCATTTTCATTAGCCTTTATGTACAAATTGTTGTCTACTCCTCCTTTCTTAAAACCTTGTTTTTGCAAGTATTTGTCCAGCCTTGAATATCATGCACGAGGAGCTTGTTTTAGCCCATATAAGGCTTTCTTTAATCTGCACACATAGTCATATTTATCTTTTAAGGAGAATCCTTCGGGTTGTTCCATGTAGACTTCTTTCTCTAAATCTCCATTCAGGAAGGAAGACTTCACATCCATTTGATATACCTTGAAATTATGATAGCATGCAAAGCCCAAAAACATTATGATTGCTTCCATTTTGGCTACAAGGGCAAAGGTTTCATCATAATCAATTCCTTCAATTAGTGAATATCCCTTGCATACAATTCTGGCTTTATTTCTGATTATCTTCCCTTGTTCATTCATCTTATTCTTGAATATCCATTTTGTGCCAATGACATTTCTCCCAGTGGGTCTTGGAATTAATTCCCAGGTATTGTTCTTCTCAATTTGGTCTAGTTCTTCATTCATAGCATTTACCCAGTTTTTGTCTTTGTTGGCTTCTTCGAACTTCTTTGGCTCTATTTGAGATAGCATGGCTAGGTATACTTCTTCTATCTGTTCAGCAAGTTGTCTTCTTGTTTGGACTCCCACACTCTTGTCCCCAATGATTTGATCTTCTGGATGGTTCTTTTGAGTGTGTCATGAGGGACCTTTTGAGTTTAATTCAATATCTTCTGTTGTTTTGCTATGTTCATCATTATATTGGTTTTCAGCTTCATGATCATCTGGAGGATTGGCACAGCTTGTGCTTCTTGTTCTGTTTGGTAGATCTTCGTCAAATCTTACATCAATGCTTTCCACAATTTTGTGCAGTATTTTGTTGTAGCACCTGTAACCCTTACTCTTATATGCATATCCTAAAAATATTCCTTCATCAACTCTTGCATCAAACTTCCCCAGTTTTTCATCATTATTTCTTATGACACTTGCTTCCAAAGACTCTAAAGTGCTTGATTGATGTTGGTTTGCCATGCCATAATTCGTAAGGTGTCTTGTCAAAATTTGGTCTTAGATGAGCCTTTTTAAGAATGTGAACAACTATGTGTACTGCTTCTGCCCAGTAGGTTTGGGGAATGTTACTTTCTTGCATCATGGCTCTAGCAATCTGTTGTACTGACCCGTTTTTCCTCTCTGCCACTCCATTCTTTTGAGGTGTACATGCAATTGTAAATTGTTGTTTTATCCCATGTTCATTGCATAGATCTGCAAAATCATAGTCTATGAATTCACCTCCTCTATCTGATCTGATGCACTTTAGCTTGCATCCTGTTTGATTTTCTACCAATGCCTTGAATATCTTGAATTTCTCAAGTGCTTCAGATTTATATTTGAGAAATGCCACCCACGTAAATCTGGTAAAATCATCTATTATCATCATGAAATAAGATTCTCCACCTGGTGCATTAGTTCTTGAAGGTCCACACAGGTCCATGTGTATAAGATGAAGTGACCTACTTTTAGATAGTTTATCTTTGGTCTTGAAAGATGTGCGGGTCTGCTTGCCCAGTTGGCAAGATTTACATATGGTATTTGGAGGCGTCTTTATTGCAGCCATATCTCTGACTGCATTCTTCTTGCTCAAACTGATGATGTGGTCAAAGTTTAGGTGTCCCAATCTTCTATGCCATAACCATGATTCGTCAAGTTTTCTTATGTGACACACTTCATTCTCTTCGTTCACTATATAGAAATTACTTTCTGTTTGAACACCTTTGATCAAGGTCTTTCCTGTGGTGCTAGATCTTACTTCACAATATTGGACTCTGAAAAGGACCTCACAACCTTTATCACACATCTGACTGACGCTTAGTAGATTGGATTTCAGCCCATCCACAAATAGTACATCTTGAGCCTCTCCTCTTCCATTGTTCAGATTGACTGAGCCTTTTCCTTTGATTTTCCCTGCTTTATCATTGTCGAATGTTACATTTCCAGATTTCTTTTCATCAAAGTTACAAACTTTCTTCGATCTCTAGTCATATTCTTTGAGCATCCACTGTCCATATACCATTGGCTTTTCTGATCTTGAGCTAATAGAGCCAGGTCACATTTATTCAGCTTCTTTTTCACTGCATGCGGCTATTTGTTTGGTACCTCTCCTAAGAAGATGGACCACAATCTTTGAGAGGACATTTGTGAGACTTGTGCCCGATTTGATGGCAGACAAAGCATTTGATTATATTTCTGAATGGATTATGTATACGAGTGAATTCTCCATTGTTCATAAATCTACTTGAGTTTTCATACTTCAGTCTTTGTCCATACATTCTGCATTCCACAGATTTATGACCGAACCCCTTACAATAAAAACAATACCCATGGAAACGATTCGTGTACCTAGTGAAAGGTAGTCCTCTCCATTTGTTTGCTTGAGGTAGTCTTTTCATTTTACGCATCCTTTTTTGGGACTCTATTTTCTTTGTCTGACAGTATGCTGCAATATGTCCCAGTTTATGGCAGACAAAACAAGTGATATTTCTCATAGGAGGAAAGAATCTCTTTTGACAGCTTCCGAATTTATTCAATTCATATTCATGATTGTAAGAGCCTTTTTCAGCTGACTGTTTCTTCATTTCATTCTTTGTCATTTGAGGTTTCTGCTTGTTTCTGTTTACTTCCATTGCAGGTCATGTTCTTGTTTTCTTCTACTTCTATAGGAAACTTTTAAGCTGCTTCATTATCCTTTACAGCTTTAAAAAATGATAGTCTGGTTATCTTCTCCCTTGGACTTACTTGTTTCTCCTTCATAGCCTATCCCAGTATTTATGAGAGGATATCTTTGAGCATTTAGTATTTTATCCAACTGTTCAGAGCTTGTCATTCATGGAGTGTTCATTGATAATTCCCTTTGGGTGTTTTCTAATTTCTTTCTCAGGCATACTACTTCTTCTTCCAATTTCTCTTACTTCTGAATTTATCCTTAATTTGCTCTAGTAGAGTGTCTTCTACCTTCTTAGCTTCTTCAAGTTCTACTTTCAACTGAATGAGGTCTTCCGAATTTGGTTCTTCTTTTACGTATTTCAGGAGAATGTATTTATTTTTTATGTACTTGAGTTTAAGTTTGTCTATTTCTTCCAGGGCACTTATTAGCTCCCCCTCAAGATCTACCTCTCCTTCTTCCTCATCTTCTATAGGGAATCCTTCAGACTCTTCCTTGGAATTCAGAGGTTCCTTCTTCATTTGAGGATTCATCTGTATTTTCAGATGCACTGCTATCTTGCTGAGCATAAAATGATTTTCTATTGAATCTTTTCCCTTTCTGCCAATTATTAGTTTTTGTTTTCTGTTTCTTGTGTCTGATTCTTTGATTTCTTATGAGGACACTTTGATGCATAGTTTCCAACTCTTCCACAGTTAAAGCATTTAAATGGAAGTTTACCTTTATACTTTCCAGAGCCTCTCTCCAGTTTTCTGACAAAATAGGCCTCTTATTCATCAGAGCAAGAGCATGTATCTTCCTTTTCTTCTTTGCTCTTTTCTACCTTAAAGGCTGCCTCCCTCATATTTGACTTCCTCTGTGGAAGTCTCATCTCATAGGCTATTAAGTTTCCAAGTAATTGGTTCATGGTCAATGTTTCCCAATCAGTTGTTTCTTCTATGGCAGAAACCTTGGGGTTAAACCTGGATGGTAAAGACCTCAATATATTTTGTACAATTACACTTTCTCTAATGGTTTCTCCTAGAGCTTTCATGTTATTCACAATTTCTACAACCCTTAAGAAGAAGCTGGCAACATCTTCTTCTTCATTCACTGTTATATTTTCAAACTGGGCTCTATAGACTTGCAGTTTGGCCATCTTCACCTTTTTATCTCCCTCATGGATACCTTCTAAAGTATCCCATATTTCTTTGGCAGTCTTTTTGTGCATTACTTTGATGAATTCTGCCTCACGTAGACCACTTAGGAGTGCATTCATGGCTTTTGCATTAGCTGTAAAATCTTGTTTGGATTCCTTCTCTGTGTCAGAATCCTTTGGGGCATATACTAATTCCACAGTAGCCCAAAATTCTATTCCTAGAGACATTATGTACGTCCTCATTCTTATTTTCCAAAAGGCATAGTTTGTGCCAGTAAACAAAGGGGCTTTATTTGTTGAGCATCCTTCTAGACTAGCCATCTTGGGGACCAAGGATCTCCTTCCAGTTGTTAAACTTATACAGAAGGAACTAGCTCTGATACCAATTGTTGGACCCTTAGTTAAACTAAGAGGGGGGGTGAATCAGTTTAAAACGTTCATGGACTTTTAAAACTTTCCTTTAAACTTATTTAGACCTTCATTTCATGATCAACTTATTATATAATGAAACATCAATCTTAATATGTGAGCAGCAAGTATTAAGCAGATTAAATACAGAACATCAACACATAATCATCATGCATATGGACAAAAAATATAAATGGAAACCCATAAGAGAGAAAACCACATCTTATTATTTTTGTGATGCAAAGGCAAGTTCCAACTCCCTCTCACCAATGATTTTCTGTAGGCTCCAACCTACAGGAGGCTACTACCTCAAATTCTACAAGCTACAACGTGCAAGGAAGCTCCAACTCCCATTTGTTTTCTACAAGCTACAACCCACAGGAGGCTCCTACCTCAACCAGTTACAACTGAACATCTATCAAGCTACAACTTGAAATGGAAGTGTCAACTCCCATGTATTTTATGTAGGCTACAACCCACAGGAGGCTCCTACCTCAACCAACTACAACTGGACATCTATCAAGCTACAACTTGATATGGAAGCACCAACTCCCTCACACTACAATAAAATCATATGCAGCTTTACCTGGATATCAACTCTGTTTTTCTCCTTCTTCACTGCTGTCCTTCCAGCCTTCATATCTGCTTTAAATCATCTCTGGATCTTCACAACTTCTCTATCTGCTCCTTCTTCTTCTTCCACTGTCTAACCTCTTTATGCATATGACAATAACATCATTTATATAGATCACCTCATAGTTGTTTGCATTCCATATGGGAATATGAAATGAACGGGTATGACTCTTTGCTCTCCACCTTCTTATTTTCTCGCTCAGCACATTCAGGATGTTACAACAATATATACAATCATTACAGTATCAAATTGGAGTTTTTCTTTGCCTACGGAGACTTGCCTTTGCATCACATACAATGAAAATAATTAATTCATTTACAGTTACAGTTACAACAAATATATTTCACCCACCCCTTTCATCTCTTTGCTCGTTGTGCGTTTGTCTTTTATGTTGCTGTCAGAGTCGTTTCGGTTCCTGCTATTATATTCAACACAGTTATGCATAACTATCATTTTGGCCTAACTCAACCAAACTGTTGTGTTTCCAACAGTGCCACCATATTCTCCTTTTTCTTGACTCTGCCTCTTTTTCTCGTGCCCACAGCATTCAACCTTCACCGCTCTTCTAAACACTCGATTCTACCTTTTTCTCTATGTCGGGTCCTTACCCGAGCCTTTCTACCCACGTTCATACTTTCTTCCATTATCAAGGCAGAACTGCTTTACTCTCTACACGTAGTGTCGAGTCTTATTCTACCCGAGTCCTTCTGCCGTGTTCAACCTTTTCTTCATAAACTATCGTTGCCACATCAACCACTATTTTGCACGAGTGTCAGGTATTACTCGAGTCTAATCTTGTGTTTAGGATTTCCTTTTTGTTTTACATTATAATCCTCCTTCGTTCTCTGAATTTCCAACATACTCCTGGACTTGAAATTATTTAGGCTTCAGTGTTGACCTGCATCGCGTCCGCTTCATTATTGCACTTCGCACTTCGGCGTTCCAACATGATTCTTGAGCGATTATCCTCTTGATCTTGCGAATTGCGATATCTGATTGGGTCCCACAGCCAGACTTCAATTCCTTTAGATTTTAGCTTTGAACTGTATCGCGTCCACTTTCTATCACAGTTTGGTATTTCAATCATTCTTTGTTATATGGCTCCTTTTCTCTCCGTTGTGATTTACAAAGGGAAAATCCATACTCCCAGACTTTAATTCTCTTAAATAATAGCTCTGAGCTACATCGCATCCGGCCCCTTTATCGCACTTCGACAAGTCAGCCTTTCAACATGGTTTATGAGTGCTATCTCTTCTGAGCTTTGTGATTTACGATATGTGATTTGTGGGGTCAGGTCCACATCTTCTGCCACATCATCTTATGTACTTCGCAATTCACAATTTTGCATCACAATATCGGCTATCTCAATATTGCATCGCAATATTGGTTGTCTCAATATCGCATCGCAATATCGGCTATCGCAATATCCATTGCTCTTGCTTCCGATTTGTGATCTAATTTCCGCCGATGCGATCATCACCGTTGATCTGTCCAAATCTACGGTCCTCGTTGTTATTTGCAATACACTTTTATTTATGCCCCGCTTATCTTACGATGAATCATATCCGTCCATTTCTTGCCTTTGTTGTAGCGATCTAATCGTGACCATCCAATTACCTCACTTGGAATTATTCAAAGACTTCTCTGCCTTAGTCTATTTTCCATTTTTTTACGCTGTCCCGCTCTGTGACACCGATTCCTCCACGCTACTCCTTTTGAGCTTGTTTTGTTTTCTTCAACGTGATTCTCTCCTGAGCTTTATACTGTTGTCACTCTGCAACACCGGTTCCTCCATGCTGCTCCTCCCTGAGCTTTATTCAATTTCTAAGTGCGTTGATCTCTCCTGAGCTTGTTTTGCTGCCTTTGCTCCTTTTCTTCCTTAACTACTTCTCTACTGCCTCTGCTTTTTTTTGTTGCCTTTGTTGTTTAGCTGCATTCGTTGCCTCTGCTATATTTGCTGCCTCTCTACATTCCCTGCCTCTCTGCTTTCTTACTGCATTATTACTCCACTTATTCTTTGCCTTATTGTTGGTTCTTCTCTGCTCCTTTGCCTTAGTGATAGTTGAGGTGTTGCTCCTTTGTGATCCTTTGCCATCAATGAAAATATTTCCAACAAATTTGTATGAGATTGTTTCATGATCCATTATATATACATAATATATGATAGTGGGGTTTTTAGCTTTATGCTTTCCCGGTAAATTATCTGTGTTATGTATGATTGATCTTTCTTCATGATATTGCTATTGGTGATTGTGTTTTAAATTCTGCAAAGATTTTGTAAAAGTGATTATGTATTTAACAGTGGCATATAATTTTTAGATCAGGAGAATCCAGACAATACATATTTTGTATTCAATTTCTACATGGTATTAGAGCACAGAAAATTGCAATTTTTAAGCAGGAGATGAGACTTTTGTTGGTGGAAAGAATTCAAAATTGCAGAAAGACTTTCTTGGTGAGTTAACATCGAATTGGATTTCAATAGCTTGAGGTTAGAGTATGCACTCGAGGGCAGCTCGAAATACATTTCCTGGAAGGATGGGATGGAGGCGGTGCTCAAATATAATGGCTTGAAGGAATTCATTGACAATGATGTTCCTAAGCCCACTTCGACAGATGCTGCATTACTTGATGCATGGAAAAAAAAAGTGGCAAAGGCGAGGAGGATTCTGTTGGAAGGAGTACGAGACCACATTGTCTCAAGCCTTCATGGGAAATCCATACCATATACTATGTAGAAGGCTTTGATGGATCTTTTCCAAAGCAATAGCAACCATAGGAAATTGGCGCTCAAAGATAAACTTAGGAAGATAAATATGGAAAAGGATGACAACATTCCAAAGTATCTCACGAAGTTTGTCCAATGTCGGGATGAACTGGGGAGTGTGGGAATAATTGTTGCTGATGATGATTTGGTGAGATTGGCTCTCTTGGGACTTCCTAAGAGTTGGCACAGTTATGACGACTCTGTCAACGGACAGGAAAAAATTTCGGATTGGGAATGACCGTGGTCGGATCTGGTGCAGGAGTTCAAGCGGAACACCAGAGATGTCTCTCCATCAAAGCATGATGATGAATAGGATTGTGCTTTGGATGTTAAGGCAAAGAAGGGGAAGGGGAAGAAATTCCATTCTAAATCTGAGTCTAAAGGCAAGAAGCTGGATATGTCCAAGGTGAAGTCTTTTCACTATCACGAACATGGGCATCTTACTACTAACTGTCCGCAAAACTAGAAGAACAAGAAGGCTACTGGAGCTGCAGCTGATGAGGCCCTTGCCTCGCAATTTGAAATTGACTTCTCCTTGAACGCATGCATGGTGTCAAGTGCATTAGGATCGGTGTGGTATTTGGATAGTGTCGCTTCCTTACACATGACGGGAGATAAGGAGCTTTTCAGTGACTTGGAGGAGAAAGATATCCAGATGCATATAGAGATGGGCTACGATGGACGATACAGTACGACTAGCATTGGTACCATTACCTTTCAGAGGTATTCAGGTAAACCATTTGAATTGAAATATGTTATGCATGTTCTAGGTCTAAAGAAAAACTTGGTCTCAGTCACAATGTTGGAGGACAGAGGCTATGAGGTTTTTTTTTTAGCGATGGAAAAGCTTTCCTGTGGCATAAAACACGGGTCAAGCCAAGAGAATAGGTATTCGAGTTAAGAATCTCTACAAGCTAGAGGTAGATGGTTGCACTGCCATGATGGGCAAGGCGGAAAAAGTGGTGAGTCGGGATGAGGGAAAATTATGGCACAGGCAATTGGACTATCAAATATCTACTATACTTCCAATGGGAACACTTTCTCATTAGATCAATTCAAGGGTTGCACCATGGGGAAGTATGTAAATTCCACTTTCATGAAAAGGAGAACCGTGCTTCGGTGATCCTGGAGAGAGTTCACACAGACGTGTGCACCATTCTCGGTTGCTTCAATATAAAAACATAAGTACTATGTTATTTTTGTTGATGAATTTTCTCGTAAATGTTGGATCTTCTTCATGCAGAAGAAGGATCAAACATTCTCAAAGTTTTGTGAGTTTAAGGCATTGGTGGAGAAAGAGTCGGGGAAGAAAGTGAAGGCTCTGAGGAGCGATAATGGTAGAGAATACATCTCTAATGAATTCAAATACTTCTACAGAAAAGAAGGAATTTGAAGAGAACTCATAACACCTCATAACCCACAGCAAAATGGGGTCACGAAGAGTAAGAACAGAAAGATCGTGGGTGCAACACGAGCGATGTTGCATGATCAGGGCCTACCAATGCATTTGTGGGCAGAAGCATGCAACACTGCGGTTTATGTGAAAAATGGTTGTTCTCATAGAGTACTTGGCATGAGTACACTTGAAGAAGCTTTCACTGGTAAGAAACCAGATGTTTCACACTTTAAGATTTTTGGCTCATCTGTTTATGTGCATGTGACCAAGAACGCCAGGAAGAAGCTGGAGCTGACTGCTGAAGTTGGGATTTTTGTGGGGTACAAAGAAACACCCCATAATTATCATGTGTATTTTCCTAACAGTAAGATGACTGTTATGTGACGGGATATAAAATTTGATGAGGGGAAAGCCATGCGGTTGTCGCTTGAGAGGGAGCTAGAATTACATGCAGAGGAGGAATTTTTGGTTCCAAAATATGAGTCTCTAGATGTGTATCAGCCATAGGATGAGGTTCATGGTGTGGAGGAGTCCACTCACATAGAGCCAAACATCAGAACTGGTAGAAGGTATACCACAGAAGCTGATAGACTGAGACTTGATGCTACACAGAATGTAGGAGCCCCTACTTCACAGCGCAGAAAAAGATAGTCTCCTGACCGATTTACTGGATACATGGCTCTCATGAGAAAATATATTTTGACTGAGCCATCTTCCTTTCAGGAAGCAATCCAGGAGCCCACATGGGTAGATGCAATGGTGGAGGAGTATGACTCCATTGTCAAAAACAAGTCTTGGGAAATTGTTCCAAGGCCGGTTGATAAATCAGTGGTAGGTTCTGTTATCACTCAGATTTTCCTTGAAGTTGTTGGGAAGAGGAAAGGGGTTCGAGGTAACCACAAACCAACTTTTAGGTACAGAATCTAGCCAATCTGTACCCAGAGAGGGCTCTCTCTATAAAATTTAGCTTTGTTTTGAAAGATATTAGGCTAGTTATAAAGTCCAGGGATTTTGATTGAGTTTGGGTGGTGAAATTCTATAGCAGAGGGTAAGAATGAGTATTTCAGGCCATTGGGCTAATGGATTCAAAGAGGATAGCTTAACTGGATTAAGTTTCTTAACAAAAGATGGTTTCACAGGGCAAGGTAATCAAACAGGGAACAATTATAGATCTGAAGTGAATGGAATGAACTTGAAATAGGTGAAGGGAAATTAAGAATCCTTCAACATATTCAAAAGGGGGAATTTGAATTATTATTAGCAAAGATAAATTAAGAATTCTTTATCAAATAATCAAAATTCATAAACTAGTAAAACAGGAGCAATTAAGAATTCACTATTTAAACTAGTTCAGAAGAAAACATTTAGAATAACAACTATTAAAAACAGATTACACTTAAGCAGTTTCTGTTTTATTCCTTTTCGTTAATTATTCAGATATGAGACACAAATGATATAATAAACATGTATAAAACTTCAAAACATAAGATATAGATGACTTATTGATCCTTAGTCTGAAGCAAGAATCCTGTAAAAAGTCTTTTGCATCAATTCCTCGTCCAACTGGCCACACAAAATTTCTCCAACAGCACTTTATTCCAAAATAGTCAATGTTACAACAAATTCTAAGAATCCACCCCCACAATACTCCGATTGAGGGAGTATTTATACAAAAAATTATAAAAAATATCTCATAACAAATTGAGATATAACCTAGGATGACTCATAAGTATTTTACAACAAACTAGAGACAGATGGTCTCGTAGATAAGAAAAATGATAACTGATGTTGTGTTGTTTCCTTATTTTGAGAATGTGCTGGATGCAGGCCCTAAGATTTGGCTCGTTGCTGTCCTCTTTAGTAATTTTGTGCTGGCTGCTCGGTTTTACTGATACTGTTTAACTGCACTGATACTCTTTGACCTCTGTTTATCCTTTTATCTTCTTATCATGACTTACTGTAGTCAATGATTCATGAAGGATAATTTTTACAAAATTTCTAACATTTCTTCCCACCATTTAGCTTCCGGTCTTTTGTTTCTTTGCAGCGGCAAAAAGTTCGAAGAGGATTTTCACTGAGAACAAGGTTTTTAATTTAAAAATCCCTATCTACTAGAGGCAGATAGTCTAAATCGTTGTGAGGGGCATTCAGGGGTGCGACATTCAAAGCCACAGGAATTTCCATTTCTGGTTCTTGTGGATTCATAGATGAATTGCGGGTTTTGATGAAAAACGAGCATAATCACATGTTGGGAAATGTAATTGCAATTGAGGAATGAACTAAGATCAGTCTTACACTCTGCTTCAGCTTTTCGTGTGAAATTCAAAACAAAAACCAGGTTTTTACAGAGTTCAACGGGAATTAGGGTAAATACCTGTTTTCCGGAAAATAAACAGAGACTAAACAGGTGCTGGCTATGGTGGATGAACTCTGGATGCTCGACTGCAACTTTCTTCAGCAAAGTAGCGATTGGAAAATTTCGACAGTTGATTTCGAAATTCGTTTGCATGGGACACTGGTCACTGCGTGAAATAATGAAAATGATGTGGGTTCTTTTGTTTTATTCACAAAGTCAAGGGTTGGCGGGTTTTTTATTATTTTAATGGATGACGTCAGCAAGTACGGGGGTTTCGTCATGGGAGGCAGGCGGTAAGCGGTTTCCATCGCACAGCTTTTGGGGAAGAGTGGTTTTCAGTGGAGGGCGAGCGATTCCATATGATGCACGACGCGTGGCGCGGCACTCTTCAGAAAACCGCTTGGCCATTGCGCGTTATCGTTTGGACGCGGATACGCAACGATATGGATAATAACCATTGATCTCAGATTGGTTGATTGAACGGTGGTCGGGGTGATAAGATGACGAGGAGATAACGGGCGGGCCCAATGTAATTTATTATGAAATAATCGCATCGGGGGTAATTCTATTGGTGGATTAGGTTATTAAATAACCATGAGGGTTAATTAATCCCTTTTATATGACAGGGGGACGCGCTCACGATTAATCAGAAATTTGACTAATTCATCATAATTAACACATTTATATGGTTATTTTTCAACCAAAGGGGCGGGACATTAATTTGGGATATAATTAAAATAATAAGGGAAAAGGGGAAATTTTTGTAGGGATTTAAATAATAAGTTAAAAATTAATATGGAAAATGAATAGAAGCGCTAAGTGTAAAACATCAAGATAATGTATTTAACTTATGCTTTAATGAGAAGGGCTTTTATGAAATATTTCATCATTTTCCTAAGTAAAATGGGATTTTACTTAGGAAAAGATTTTTTAGAGGTGAATGAATGTCATGATGAATGATTTTAAGTACTTAGGCTTTTCCAATTATTGGGCCGAGGGTTCGGTCCCTCCAAAAGTCAAGGAAATGCCTTGAGCCCCTTAAATTTTCAAATGCCTTAGTACTTAGGGGAAATTAGTGAAATTTTTAGGGGAAAATGAGAAGGGAAGTTAATAATCTGACTTTGCTTGAAATTCTTCCAGTGTAGTGTCTGCCTTTGCACTTGTGGTGAAAGTAAAGATTTAACACATCTACAGTCATTGTCCATCACATGTAATTCTGCAACAACATCTACCTACCCTACCTACTTTACCCTACCGTTTTTTCTTCTTTATTAGGGTGCACTTAGACTGGCAAACCCTCATCACACTTTTTCTTTTACATCTGAAAATCTATCTATTTCTAACCTTATTACATCCAAGGGCTCGGATTAAACTGTTGAGCTCCTTTTATTTACTCTACCTATCTACTTATCTGCCAAGATTAAACAGTTTGGTCAGATTTTATTCTCTATCTCTAAAACATAAAATTGAAAGATGAACTAGCCAAGCTTAAACTGTTTGACTGTTCATAAATTGTGGCATAAGATACAAGTTGCACACAATTTGTTTATTACATAAAATCAAAAAGTAGTGGCATTTAGACTTGCACACTTTCCTTGGCCTTTCTTTTGGTGGGGTTCATTTTCTTTCACTTTTTTGGCGATTTTTATTTTTTTCACCCTTTGATTTTTCTTTTAGGGTATACCCTCTTTACATTTTTTAAATTTTTTGATTTTTTGACAATATGGAAAACCTTTGCAACAAGAAAAGGAATGAACATATTACATAGCTTATCAAGTCAATCATGATATATGACACCTATTGATATAGGAGTCTAACACTGGCTCCACTTGGGGATGGCTTTTCCTAGTGAAAAGTCAAGAACAGCAGGTCAGTTGCCCTCAGAATGATGTTGACTGAACCATGGAATCTTCTTCTGCTTGTTGCTTTATTATATGTATGACAGTAATACTTCTGAATCTTAGGGCCTTCTCCTCGGGCTTTAACTCCAGTAAGTTACTATCCACTCAAAACTGATACATTACAAAGGATATATTATGTACAGGTTAAAAATCAGGATATCCTAATAAATAGGATCAAAGTAATGTTTCAACATTAGACCATTAACTGGTCCTTCTTCAGTTTCTGTACCATCCAAGTTTTTCAGAAAATATGTATTATTTCCTTGTAAAGCATGAATAATATAAGGTCCTTTCCATAGGAAGTCAAACTTCCCATGTTTTCCCTTATCCTCTCTTCTAGAATCCCATCTTAAAACTTTGTTTCCCAATTGGAAATCTTCTGCCTTGGTCCTTTTATCAAATATTTTCTTTAGTTTCTCCTGTAATACTTGGGATCTTTGATAAACTTCCTCTCTGGTCTGCTGCAAATTGATATTCTGATTTATTCTCCTTTGAATGTCATTAGGTTCAACCTGAGCTTCTTGAAGTAATTTCATTATAGTAACTCCTAAAGATGGAGGAAATACAACCTCAATACCATAGAATAACTCATAAGGACTGGTCCCAATAGATTTTTTGGTGGTGAGTCTATCTGCCCATAGTGCATTTGTAAGTTTCTTGTGCCAATTTTTCTTGTTTTCCTCCAATAATTTCTTAATAATATTAATGAGACTCTTGTTGGAAGATTCAGCCAGTCCATTACCCTGGGGGTAATAAGCTGTGGAATGGCTCAAGGTGATATGATATTTATTACAGAAACTTATAATTTTCTTAGATTTGAAGGCAGCAACATTATCGGTTATGATTTTCTCAGGACAGCCAAATCTTGACAATATATTGGTTTCTAGGAATCCTATGATCACAGTGTCATTGGCTTGTCTGGAAGGAATTGCTTCTACCCATTTGGTGAAATAATCTGTGGCAGTGAGGATCCATTTGTGTTGTCCAGAAGAAGGAGGATGGATTTCTCCAATGAAATCCAAGCCCCATTGTTGGAAAGGTTTTTCAGTGGAAATTGGTTTCAGGGGTAAAGGTAGTAGTTTTCTCTTGCCTTCAAAATTTTGACATTTATGGCAAGTTGTTACACAGCAATTTGTCACCGTCCCTACAATCCCCATCCCACACATTGGAGGGCTCATTCCGTGACCTGTGAGCAAAGACAAGACTTGAAAATACTTTCATTGCATCCCTCTGAAGATGAGCTTTAATTGCCCTGAAGACATATCCCTGCAAAAAACCCCAAAAATAGCTCTTTTTCCATTGGCGCGGTTCCACAGTTCAGCCCATTGGTAGGGAGATGTCATAGAACCGCACCCGCGCCAACCATATTAAGAGGTGTTTTTTACAAATAAGTGGCGGAAGTTTCATCCTAACAAATTCCTAGATTGATATCTATCTTGAGTTGGGAGGTTTGGCTACGGATTTCCATAGAGAGGAAGTGGTTTGCCACCTCTCATGGAAGCTTCCTTGATGATAGGGCCAATCCCATAATTATAGGGATCCCAACTCCCTTTCCTCCATCTATAAAAGCTTACTCATCTCCATGGCAAGCTAATCTCCAAGTTCCCAAGAGCTTTCACATCCTTATGTTGCAAGAGCCTTCTTGATTTCCCTAAGGCCAAATCCAAGCAAGGAGACTATTGCCAAGTATCCAGAGAGAGAGGCTTGTCCCATCCTTGACAGGATTTATCGAGACATGTTCTGCTGATGACCCGCCAAAGAAGAATTCGGAGTCGAAGCTATGGTTGTATTCTTCTTTTGACTCATTAATGATAAGCGACTATTGGTTATGGTTCCACTCTTGTTCTTGATTAATTTTCATGAGTTATGTCCTCTTCGACTGACATATAGTTGTATATACTGGATTTTATGCTTGCGTTTGTGTTGTTTCTTGCATGTGCAGGTGTCCGATCACGGAGATCGTGAGGATTGTGATCTGCCAGGGCAAAGGAACGGGAGCACCACCTCTTCTACAAATGATGGTGTTGGATTCCAGGTAAGCCTTCCTCGCAAGTCGATTTATTTGCTATTAGGAACCTGCACTGTAGCGTGTTTGATTGTTTCTAGACCCGATCTGGGCTAGTAGGGATCGCCTCTGTCCGCAGAGGGGATTTACCTCCTCAATAATTTGGCGACTCCACTAGGGACTCAGCTTGTTGTTTGATTTGTAAGCTATAGACGGAGCCTAAAGCACAGCCAGATAGCCTTCGAAACGCTTTTGCTCTGCATTAGCGGAGTAGATCAACGCTGCTTCAGTCAATCTTCGGTTTGGTTTACGAACTGAACAACTTGGAGTTTTGTCTTCTCTTTCCGGTCAACTTCTTAGCCTTGCTTGCTTGGTCAGCTCTTTGGAATGGTTTTTCCTATTTGTTTGGCTTTTTTTTAGCCTTGTCATCACTTGTCTGTGTCTGAGATTGCTTGTTTTTCATTTTTCCATAGTAAACTCGGCTGGCGCGCTTTTCAGTGTGACAGTCACGCCCATTGGCGCAGGTTGCCTTTGTATCACCCGCGCCATTGCCTTTCTGGTGCTAATTTCAAGCTCACAGTCGCACCAATCCTATGAGCTATTAGGGTTTGCTGTGTTTCATGCTTTCTGAGACTGACTTGTGATTTTGATCTTGTTTTTTCGGTTGTTTGAGTGCATTGGAGCCTAGTTTGACTGGTTGTAACCTTCATCCTTTGGTTGTTTTCCTTTTTCTTTCGATTTTTCATTTGAGCCCTAGGGCATCTAGGTGCTTGTGTGAGTCAACCCTCCCTTGGGAGTTTTTGGTTTTCGTTCATTCAGTCGACTTTGGGATTGCTTCATTGCATTTGTTTGACAGTTGCCTATCATTTTGTTGCGTTTTTTAGTGGCTGATTTCGTTTGGATTCGAATTTCGCTTTGCTTCATTTTGGGCCTAGATTACACGGCTCATTGGTGTCTTTGGGATTTTTCTTGGTTTTGAGAGACTTTTGGTCGATTTGAGATCTGATTGTTCGTGCCATTGAGTGAAATCTGCTTGTTTTTCTCTCTTAATATCATTTCTCGAATTGCTTCTCATTTGTTTTCGGTTTGTTTAGTGCATCTAGCTATCAAACATTGAAAAAAAAAATATATATCTTTTGCTTTTGGTTGATTAGTGCAAATTGAAATCTTTTCGATGTTAATTAGTAATTAGTGAATTTGAAAGAAAATTTTTTGATTTCATTAGTTGCATTAGAGATATCACTGATTGTCTCCCGATCATTTTGTTTGTGTAAAAAGCTCTTAACTCTTCTGTAGCTAGCTTTCATCGAACGAAATGATATACTGTGGCATGTAGTTTTGCATTTAGGAGATTTTTTGAGACTGCACATTCGTTAGGGCCTGAAAACTGAAATGTAATTGAAGATAAACTTTAAAATTTACTCAATTTACACTAAGGCAGCATTGAAATCTAACGAAACACATTTAGAGTTCTAGGCTAGAGACGTGTTTCGGTGTTTTAAAACCTAGTAGTTTTCGTTCGCCTCTTGGCTTTAGACAGCACTAGTACGGACTTGTGCAGCCCTTACCGTCGCATATATAAAGGGAGACCCCACTAGGTTTCAATCCTTTATCCATAGGAAGCCGAGTCTGCTGCCCTATACCCGTGATACACCAGACACAGCATTCGGGGAGATTGCCTGCACGTACGGAAAGTCCTTGGTTGATTTCTCTTTCATTATTGAAACCAAGGTGTATATTGCAGTTCACAGTTATTTGGTACACCATTTTACCTAGTATTCCTGAGTAGTCATTTGATCTTTTCTCACTCCCTAAATTTGAAAGGATCACCAAGCGCTTGTCCTTTCACGCTTGTGTCAAATCTGAAAGAGATAGAGTCACCTTTTTGACCATTTCTCGACTCTTAAAACATGAAACGGTGAATTTTCTTACTTTTCAATGTGGTAAAAATTAATCACCCACGATCACACGCCCTGTTAGACCTTGCTTGTTGACCGTTTGATCGTGTGTCTTGACTCTTTTTCAGCCCATGTGTGTGTTTGATCTTTTTCTCTTGTCATTTCTGCCACAATGGCGGAACCCTCAGTTTCATCTACTGGTAGTCCTTATACGGACGATTCATCAGAGGTTTCACAATCCTCTGCTGAACCACAACAGCCCATTGTTTCCGAGTTTCCTGACGGGGGACCGGTTCTTTCTGAGCAACCCTTTGGGGGACCAGTTGAGTTCGATTGGCCCTTTTCTTACCCTTGGTTTGAATTGAGATTAGGATCTGATTTCCTTTCTCTTACATCGGGTTCGCCTTTTATAGCTATTGTCTTTCCTCCTAGTCCTCACCGTCTATTGCAAGATCTAGCGGCAAGCTCCAACATGAGTGATTCTGGTGAGGAAATCCCAACGTCCGGTGAAGACTATCAGCTCTTCCCACGAAGATTATTTCCGGGAGACAACTCTGAACCAGTTGCTATGTCATCTAGTCCCTCGTTACCACCAGGGTACAGGTCCTTGGGTCAGATCATTTCCGCTGCAGCCTCTATGGGAGTGTCAGCTCCTTCGCCGAGGCCCGCTGCTCCTTCACCGGGGGTGTCTCCTCAGACACCCATCACTTCTGTACCCGTCCGACCCACTGTCTGTGTGGCTGCATCTGCACCTGCTGTCACGGCACCCTCCGCGAGGGCTATGCCGCCTCCTGAAGATGTCTATTTAGCAATTGCAATGCCGGAGAACATTTCTCCGGAGGAGTATCGGTTGTCCCTACAACAGCCGAACCCCGAGGTTGGACCATGCTCCCAAGATCCCAACCGCTCTTATTTTTCACACTATGCACAGGATGGTACACCCGTGTATGCTTTTCCAGGTCAGTATGATGAGCACGGGGACATTTTGCGTCTACCCGCTCCTGAGGCTTACCTCCATGCTCAAGGCTTACCTTATAACCAGGCTTATAACCCGCAAGGGCAACCTTTCCAAGGCCAACCTTCGGGCCAACCTGGCTATCCTTATGACCCACAGGGGCAGCCCGTGCAAGGCTATCCTGCGGGCCAGCAAGGGCCATCGTACGGTCCACAAGGACAGTATTACAGCGCTTCCGGTCAACCTGTGCAGCCTTAGCCAGGGTACCAACCGGGACCGGTCTATGGTCTTGGGGGGAAAATCCAGCCTTCTCAACGGATGCAACCGCAGTATCCTATTGTTTCTAACGTTGCATATCAGCCCGGACCATCCTATGGTCCTACTCCAGGTCAAACCGGTTACCAGCAACCGCCTGGCCCTATTCCTCCACCAGGCCAACCGGCCCATCCGGTACAACCTGGTGTTCCGCCTCCAGGCCAACCGGCTCATCCGGTACAACCTAGGGCTCCTTTACAGCCAGGTCAACCTGCGCAACCGGAGCAGCCTGTCTATCCGGGTCAACCTGTTCACTCAGGGCAGCCTGCTCAGCCGGGTCAACCTATTCATTCAGGGCAGCCCGCTCATTCCATTAACCCTGCCCAACAGCCGATTCATTCGATGCCGCAGCCAAATCAACAGTTGTGCCCTAGTTATCAGGCTCCGCAGGGTTCCACCTATCAGCAGTCGACTCATCCTCAGGGCGGTTATTATCCTCATGGTCAATCTCAACTGAATTATAACCAGCCCCGAGGCTCTCAATATTATCCTCATCCACCCGGTTCTACCTATACTCAGCAGCCAAATCCAAATGCTGCTTACACTGGGCCGACACATAATCAGGGTCCATACTTTGGTTATCAAGCCCCACACACTGGTTACCAGCAGCCAAATCAGTCTGGTTATACGACCTACACCCCCTACAGTCAGAATCCTACGGGAGAGAACCCATGGGGGCAAGGATATTCCCAACCAGCGTGGAGTACAGGTACCAGTCCTCATCCCGGGCCTGGCATGCCACTCAATCTGCCATTGCCGTTCTTGGCTACCTTGGAGTTGTCGGATGTTTCAAAATTGACCAATGATCCGATTTTGCATAATCCTTATTGGCCTCCGGTTCCTACCAAGATACCAGGTGATTGCCCCAAGTTTGAGGGTAAAGCTGGGGAGGACCCCCAAGCGCATGTGATGACGTATCATCTTTGGTGTTCGTCTAACTCTTGGGTCGATGATTCAATTCGTCTATGCCTCTTCCAGCGCACTTTGACTGGAGCTGCTACTAAGTGGTACATCAAGTTATCCCATGGCATCTTCCAAGATTTCAATTCCTTAGCCATGGCTTTTCTGACGCACTTCCAGTTACCGGTTCGCTATGAAGCCGGGACGCACCTCTTGATTTCTCTAAAGCAGGATAAAGCCACTCACATTTCTGATCACATTCATGAGTGGTGGAGTCGTCGTAGACTGTTCAAGTTTCATATACCTGATCAGATACTAACTCACTGGTTCACCACCTCCTTCGTGAATAAAATCACCCAAGATATTGCGATGGGAGCGTGTGTGACGGAGGAACAAGCCATTGTGCGTGCCCAATATCTGGATCTTGTATATTCTCAGTCCAGCACGCTTTATGATATCTTTCCTGATGCTCCACGGTCTGGAACCTCTAAGGCCCCACCTACCCCTACAGTGGATGGTGTCATTGGTTCCGTGTCTTAGAATTCGAAGAAATCTTCGAACGGGAAGCAGAAGTCTAATTCTTCCAACAATACTCCTGCTCATCCCGCCCCATCAAATTCTGGAAAAACCGTGGAGGTGAACGTCGTTCAGGCCAATCCTGCGGAGAAAGCCTCCAAAGGGAAAAAGAAGGGCAAAGGTAAATCCAAATTCGATGCCCCAAAGCCAGAATCCAAATCTTGTACTGAGGATGGTTCTCAACGTAAACCGAAGTACCCCTGCCTCATTTGTGAAGGAGACCATTATACCAAGGATTGTCCACGACGATCTGAAGTTAGTCAACTTCTCAAAGACTCCAAAGGGACTCCGGCAGTTCTAAAAGAGCCATTCCCGTCTCAGCAGACCCAGATGGTTGAACAGCCTTCACCATCTGCACCATTTGGGTCCCAAGTGTTTATGATGAATGGTGTTGCACCTATCTCTGTCGCTACGTGTTCGAAGGATTACAATGAATCGCGGCAGGCACCCGGGAAGGCAGTTGCGGATGGACCACCTCCCCCACCTGTCTCTGGTTCGTTGGAAATCAAGAAGCCTACTCCTGAACCTGTTGAGAAGCCACCTTCTAAAGGTGTTCTTCGAAGATCTTCTTATAATCTGAATGCTCATGCTGCTCAACACTACAGTATTGTTGAGGATTTGGCACAGGCACCTTCTGCTATGTCTGCACTAGAAGTTCTTCAAAGTTGTCCTTCGCAACGAAAGGCTTTACTGTCTGCGATCGGTGGCATTGATCCCACCGATTCGAGTCTTCTCACCTTCGATTTAGAGAATTTCACCCCCTGACTTCCGCATCAGATCGCTCTTGTTATTCAAGTCGGGATTAACGGTCTTAACATCCATAGGGCCATTGTGGATGAAGGTGCCTCTACCTGTGTTATGTCGTCCGCTTGCTGGAAGGCCATTGGCTCTCCAGCCCTTTCGTCATCTCCCAATGCCCTAGAGGCATTTGATGGTCGGGAATCTAAACCCTTGGGTGTTCTCGAGAGTTTAGCGATCACTTTACAGGGGAAAACTGTCAACGTAGAAGTAGAGGTGGTTGATGCTAGACTCAACTACAATATACTTCTCGGCCGCAGCTGGACTCATGCCATGCTATGCGTGCCATCCACCATTTTTCGACTTCTTAAGTTCCCTCACGAGGGCAAAATCATTATGGTGGATCAGTTTTCCTTCTTCACTCCACCTCCGAGAACAACGTTCCATACGTGGATCAAATTCCAAATCCCCCTGACAGTATAGGACCCGGTCTCTTCAAAGACCTCGTCCTCATGGGTATTTTTCCCGCACCACCACCGCACACCGCTCAAGTTAACATGATTTCCAGGTCTGATGACCCCTGGCTTATCCCTACGCCTGAGCATGTGTTTGAGTTTGGAGAATCAATGCCCTTGACTCCAGTAGAGATTAGCTACTGTGAAATTGTTGCTACATCTGATCCTCCACCTCCTCAGCATGCTCCTTTGATCATGGCTCTAGATGTCTACTCTCAATCCCCCTGGCTTGGTCAGGCCGACTCACCTGATCCTCTCAAAGAGACTTTTCCTTCCGATGAAGCCATTGTTGAAACAATGTCTCTTGAGGAGCTGCCTTGGAGCGATGGACATCATCGTTCCTCTTTCATGCCTAGCTTGGGGGCAATGTCAGATTGTCTAGAGCATTATGCATCTCAGGTTCCTACTCCTCCTCTCCAAACGCCCATCTTGACGCACGAGGTTCTTTCGGAGGGAAACCTGAGTAATATCACTCAAACCATCCTGATCAACATCTCCGTTAAACCGGGGATCGTTGAGAATATACACGTGGGAGTGACTTGTTCTCCTCATGAGATTCAAGTCTATACTGATCTTTTTAAAGAGTTCAGAGATGTGTTCACCTGGTCCTACGAGGAAATGTCGGGGATTGATCCTAGTATCGTAGTGCAT
Organism: Pinus albicaulis; assembly: GCA_034641835.2. Lineage (NCBI taxonomy): Eukaryota > Viridiplantae > Streptophyta > Pinopsida > Pinales > Pinaceae > Pinus > Pinus albicaulis. The sequence continues at coordinate 22,416,076 of CM076584.1, read as the reverse complement.
GAGATTCCAACCTACCCTGGTGCGAAGCCCGTGCGCCAACGCTTACGCCCGATGCATCCTCGTAAAGCTGCTGCAATCAAGGCAGAAGTTGAAAAACTTCTGAACGCGGGCTTTATTTACCCCATCCCCCTCACAGAATGGGTTTCCAACATTGTCCCTGTCGATAAAAAGCAGGGTACTATTAGGGTCTGTGTTGATTACCGCGACATTAATCGCGCCTGTCCAAAGGATAACTATCCCACTCCGTTCATAGACCAAATTATCGACGAATGTGCCGGAAGTGAGATTTATTCCCTCATGGACGGTTTCTCCAGGTATAATCAGATCAATATTACACTCGAGGATCAACACAAGACTACATTCATCTGTCCGTGGGGTACTTTCGCCTATAAAAAGCTCCCGTTCGGCTTAAAGAACGCTGGAGCCCCTTTCCAGCGTGTGATGTCTTACGCGTTCCATGACATACGCCATATCGTTCAGCCTTATCTGGATGACTTGCCAGCTCATTCAGCTAGGCGAGAGGACCACCCTGAACACCTCCGCCAGATTTTCCTTCGCTGTAGACGCTACAATATTAGGCTTAATCCTCATAAATGCGTCTTTTGCGTGGATTCTGGCCATTTTTTGGGATTCATAGTCTCCAAAGACGGGATTCGCCTTGACCCTTTAAAATTCAAGGCTATCATCAATCTCCCATCACCCTCCTCGTTATATCAGTTGCAGAGTCTGCAGGGAAAAGCAAACTTCCTTCGACGATTTATCCCGAACTACGCCGAGGTGGCCAAAGGATTCACGCGCCTATTAAAGCAGAACGTTCCCTTCCATTGGGACGAAATTGCTCAACAACCTTTGAGAAGCTGAAGACGTTACTTGTTAATGCTCCTTTGCTTCGTCCTCTGGACTATCACCGCGATTTTACTTTGTATCTCGCCACCGCGTTTAGCACCATAGCTATGGTTCTGGTGCAGGATGACAATGATGGTGATGAAAATGTCATTATTACCTATCATGGAATCTTCTCGACACGGAAACGCGTTACGCTCACATCGAGAATTTGGTGTTAGCCGCGGTACACGCTGTGCAGCGTTTTCGCCATTACATCCTGTTGCGTACGATAACAGTGGTTTCGAATTGCAACCCCATGACATATATTCTCTCTCGACAATTACTGGGGGGAAAATACTCCAAATGGATCGTTATCCTGTAGGAGTTTGACTTATAATTCACTACTGCTAAATCAACCAAATCACTCGTTTTCGCGGATCTTATATGCTCACTCCCGACAGACTCCACTCCTTCACTCTCCGAGGATCATATCCCAGACGAAACTCTTTTCATCATCAGTACTCACGACCCTTGGTACGGAGACATAATTGTGTATCTTCAGACCTCCACATTTCGGTCTGAGTTGACTAAAGATGCCCGACGTCGGATTCGGCATCAGTCTCAACCCTACCGCATCGTAGGAGATACCTTATACCACGTTGGAGTAGATTCGGTGCTCCGTCGATGCCTAACCTTGGAAGAGGATGAAAGGGTCCTAAATGACTGCCACAGTGGTGCCTATGGTGGACATATGTCCAAATATTCCACTGCCCAGAAAATTCTGCGAGCAGGTTACTTCTGGCCGTCAATATTCAAAGACTGTATCATTGCAGTCCGTAAATGTCATGCGTGCCAGGTGTTTCAGTGCAAGATGCGCGCACTGCCTCTCCCTTTGCATCCTGTTATTACCGTCGGCCCTGTTGGTCGCTTTAATTGCTTTCACAATTCAAGCTCCACATAAATTGTCAACCCGAGGAAGTCTTTTTATTTCAAAGATAATCACGCACTGGATATGCTCAATTTCAAAAGCAGAAACAATGTTGTAGTAAAAAGCCACACAATTATTAATCTCACAAATCTACTGGTTCACACTCTGTTTAATCAAAGCTGAAGCTACTTAAGTTATAGCAGAAATAATTTCTATGTTGCAGTTACAATCCAAACAAAGGAAAACCAATCTGCAAAGAAAGAAATCAATCAACCATAGCAGGAACAGGACCCTATTCCTTGGTTAGGAACTTCAGCACCTGATTCCTGACACTTAATCACACTGTATGAAAGGTAACTTCAAGAGACAAGACCCTATTCCTATGAACAGGAACCTTCAACACTTGTTCTCTTGTTTCTAATCACACTGCAGGAAAAGGAAAGCAATGAGTGAGAGCAGGACCCTATTCCCTTATGCAGGAACCTTCAGCACCTGCCTCCCAGCATCATACATTCATACAATCAATAGAAATGGATTTCTCAACTTCCAAGAGTGAATGCATTCAATACATGCAACGCTAAAGAAACAAAGTATTACTAAACTGTGTAACTAGTGTCCAACAACAGAATTAAAGTGAAGTGAAAACAACATAAAGAATTAAACAAATTACAGGAACAAAAGGGGTGAATCTTGTGAGGAAGGCGGGCCCTTTCCCTCTCACAAGATTCCCCTGGGGAAAGAATTAAATCGGAACGCTCAAAGGAAGAATTTATTCATCTGTCAAAATAATTGATACATTACAAATGGAGACTAGCTCTAGTTCTCACACAATACTCTCCTGTAGCTTTACAACCATTGACTCCCTACTAATGATGATGTCTCCTCTTTTTAAAGAGGAGACATCTTTTACAATTTACATGAGAGCGAATCTACGTTATCTCAAATCTGTTCTCTTTCCCAAAACAGGACTATTCTGTTCTTCCAAGAAAAGATGTTGTTACAATAGAGACAACAAGAATGCTATCTTCAGGATGATCCAAGTAACCGTGTCTTCATGCTGTTGCTGCTGTTTCCACAAAAAGTTCTTCCAGAATCGCAAATTACGCATGACGAAATTTGCGTGCTTGACGGCTGTTTCAGCAACTGAGTCAGCTGTTTCAGCAACGGCCGCTTGTTCCTAGCAACGCATATAACTATCTGCGATCTTTGGACTTGTGTTAGCAATGATACACTTCAATTAATGATAAAATATAAGAGTATTATGGAATTAAATGTAAAACAGATTAAACGTATAATAAAGAAGAGGATTGTATATACCTTGGGATAAAGTAGATGAGAAATGATAATGGAATCCTTTCTAATCATGGTTTAAAAAGTAAAATGGTGTCAAAGTATATAGCAAAAATGATACATCGTGGAGTCCTAACATCCCCCCCAGCTAAAAATGTTGCATGTCCTCAGGCAACCCCTAGTCTGAATCAGAGTCTGAGTACTGGGACTGAGCATGCAAATTACTCAAGCAATAGCTGGAGAAGGTGGCATCTGTAGGAGCTCTGAATCCACTGTTGTTCTGCAAGTTTTGCCATGCCGAGGCTTCATCTCTGTCAGTCAACTGGTAATGACACTGATATTTCTCTGAAGGCAGCCATAAAATTGGAAAATGGAAATGATACCCAATCCAGTTTACTCCAGAACGTTGAATACAACCAATGTAATTAGAAACCCTGGATAATGCAGCTTGAAGATTATGAGGGTTAAAAGGGTGATAATCCTGTCTTTCTTTACATGACTGCTGCCAAAACATAACATTGGCCTTCAATGCAGCAGTACCCTTTACTCTAATCTGTTGTTGACACTTAGAAAGTGTTGAAGCCTGTAACTGCTGTATATACCTCTGCATTCCTGGCTTCTGTAAGAATTTATGATATTGTGCTATGAACATGGCTGGTCTTAAAGGTTCTGGTCTGATCCACAGGAGTCTATTCTCCTCATTATGACTGCTGGCAGTGAACGCAGTTTGCCAAGTGAGCTGGTTAGACAAAAATGAAACAAATGCCCTTATTTGTATATCTCCTGCAATTGGAATAAGATTAACTCTTCTATTGTCGGGAATGGCCTCATTATGAAGGTAGAGTTCGCATAGCAAATGCTGATCACTCTCGGAGGCTTCATTAAAAGTCTCAACAAATTTCTCTGAAGTAATTAACTCATATGGTCTGCCATCTTTTATTGCTTTTAATTGAAAATAAACTAATCGTTCAGAAAGAAAGAGAGAGTAGTTTACAGAGGGTTTGCGTGTAGCCATCAACTTCTGGACTAATGAAAACATCAAGGCCATATTTTCCTTAGATTCCTTGACTTCCTTTTTGGAGTCCTTGAGCTGTTGCATCATTTGATCCCAACTATCCCAGTTGGCATATACATGGTTCTGCCATTGTAACTTATGCTGGCGTAATATTATATCTTGTTCTTCAGCATATTGCTTCTTCCATTTGTTCATCTGTTCCAATTGATTCCATGGCAAGGTCTGTGTCTTGGCATCAGAAGTACTGGGTTGGGACGTTGTTTGAATGGCTACACTGACTAACTTAGAACGAGATATCTGTGGTGATGCTTCTGTCTGAGTAGCTGCATTAACTGATAAAGGACGAGACATCTGTGGTGGTGCTTCTGTCTGAATGGCTGCATTAACTGATAAAGGACGAGACATCTGTAGTGGTGCTTCTGTCTGAATGGCTGCATTAACTAGCAAAGGACGAGGTATCTGAGGTTTGATTTATTTTTCTTCCTTTATAGAGAGCCCTACTGGTTCTTGTGGAACAGTAGGGCATCCCTCTTTTATTCCAGCTGATGTAGATGCCTCTGATAATTGAATTTTAACTAGTTTGTAGCCTGCATCCTGGTAAATGTTGCCACACTCATGGCACATGTAGTCCTTGCATGGCTCCTTATTTTGCATTGAGGCTGTGTGTGCTAACATATAGAGGTTCAGTTCTTTATCAAAAGCCTCTCGAGCCATGGTTAGTTCATTCTTGTAGGCTTCCAATTCAGACTTCAAAAATTCATTCTCCTGCAGTAAAGATGTCATAGTATGTAAACCTTGTGCGCTGGTTGACTCTGTTGGGGTAGTCTGTTGATGCACGGTCGTAGCTGGTTCTTGTGGGACAACTACTGCTGATCTCCCACTATCATCATGCTTGGTGTATTTTTGTACCACAGTGGCTGGTTCTTGTGTTTCAGCCACTGGGTAAGTGACTGGTTCTTGTGTGACAGTCACTTCTTGAGCCATAAACAATGTCGTATTATCCCGGGGCACTGGTTCTTGTGTGGCAGTGCCACCGGACGAGACGGGTTGGGAGATTTGAAATGGGGATGAAGATTGGAGTTTTAACAGAATAGTGGCAGGGTCAGGGGAAATGGAGGTGAGTCCTGTCTCAACAGTCATCTTCATTTTTCTTTTTGGTAGGAAGGCAGCAAAGTCACTGCCTTTCCTTTTCTTTGAGGGGGAGGGGTCTTCTCTGGGGGAAGGGCTTTCAGAAGAAGTGAGGATTTGAAATCTAGCCCTTGTCCGTCGTCTGGAGACTGAGACTGTTGGGGTTCTTTTCTTTTTAAAGGTGGGGGGGGAAGGGGGTGTTAGAGAGTCGTCACTAGGGATAGAAATAGTGGGGATAGTTGACTCTACTAAGTGGGGCGAGCTCGGGGTTGGGTCAACTGGGGAATATGGAATATCGTCCTGCTGTCCTTCATAAGGAATTTCAGGAGTATCATGAGAACTTTCGGGTTGTTGGGACGTTTGAGCCTGCTGAGGAATTTCAGGCGGCTGGGGAACAGGGAGTGGGACATACAGAGGGGGATTTTGCTGAGCAAAACCCCTCTGTATCAATAAATGGCATAAACGGTGGTGGGTGAGGGATAATATTGGGAATTTAGACCGTCTACAATAATAAGACATGTTTCTAATACAACCAAGCAAATAATAGGGGATATTAATCAGTCGTCCATTTCTCAAATGATTCATCAAGACAAAATCGTGATTGTACACTACCTGGTAACGCCCTTCACACGTTAAGTAGTGTTTGATGAATTCTGCCACCGATGGCCATGGTTGAGGAAGTGAGTGCAGACTAACCCCGCGGCCTTTGAGTTCCACTGGCTCATCTGGATGAAGAAAATCTTGCTGCGCATTGAGAATAACCTGCTTTCTGCTGAACCAGTGAGTACCAATAGCTGGTAATCCTGATACCTGAACTATGTCCTCCTCTGTTACTGAAATGCGAACCCCTTGAACCACTGAAAAATCACCTTGAAGGTTTTGTGCAAACTCTAAGACTTGTTCCTGGTCAAATTCACCCAATCTTTCAAAATATATTGTCCATCCCGCTTGTTGGAAAATCTGATAGGCTTCGGGAAACAATTGAAGAAGATTTATGGAGCCGGGCTCATGTCTAATGGCCGACCCTCCCATGGCTATAGCTTTGAGTTATACGCAGAGGCACAGAACACAGTAAACACAGACCCTGATCGCGCTAGTTGTTGCAACAGAGGCTGCAAGGTCCAAATGACGGCGGAAATGGATATGACAAGGGACAGAGGCTTGGTAAATGCGAAATGATTGTTCAATTTTTGAAATCCCCCCCCTACATATGGTGTAATGATGATTGGGCGTGTGAAGATCTGTAATCATTATGAATGAAATCCTCTCTTTAATATAATTTAACTGAATTACATTAAAACCTCATACCTTACATTTTTTTACCTTTGGTTTAATAATTCGAAGTGTCGATTGCTTCAAAATGGCTTAATGTACATGGAAGAATCTGTAGATTTCTTTGAAATTTAGAACAGGAGTGTAACTGGATCTTGCTCTGTGCTGAATAATTTTTCACCCAAAGGATCTGAAGTATAATCGTGGAGAACCAAAAGCTTATATGACAGTGAAAAGAAATGATGTTTTAATGATAACAGGTTGCTGAAACTGGTGTTTCAGCAACGGAAAAATGAACGATACGTTGCTGAAACAGGTGTTTCAACAACGGGAAAAATCAGAGAAATGGGATAAATGACTTGGGTCTGTAAACAGTAGGGAAAATATTTGATGGGGAATAATTTCAGCAGTAAGGGATGGGAAATACTGACTGAAGGAAGATATTTCAGGGATGGTAGGGGTGGGAAAAATGGAGAAATGGGAATAATGTAGGAATAGGTATGAAGGGATATTGCTAGGAAATGGGGTAAAATGATGGGAACAAGCTTCTGTGATTGAGGCTTCAAATCTTCTTATGATGAATCTGTCCTCCTTGATGAGCTTTTCCAGAATCTGCAAAATTCCATTGTAATATGCCAATCCTTGACAGGGATTATTAGTGCTAAATCTAATCTAATACTAAAAATACAGTGCAGAAAATTAAATGCTGTGAGGAGCAGAAGACTCCCCTAGAAAAAGATAATGAATATCATTCATGCAAGCAGTCTTGAAATCCTCTTTAGAGACAGGGCGCTGATATAGACGGAGCCTATGACCATTGACTAGTAGAGGTGTTTTAGAATCATCAATTGTTAAAAGTCTTACCGTTCCATTTGGGAAAACAACATCTACCTCATATGGTCCAAGCCAACGTGTACGTAGCTTACCCTGAAAGTTTTCAAACCGAGAGTCATACAACAAGGCCCAATTACCTTTTTGGAACTGCTTGTGTTTGATCATTTTGTCATGCCACTTCATCCTTTGTTGTTGTATCATGGTTGTTTGATGGATGGCATCTAATCTCTTTTCATCCAACTCCAGAAGCTGCTACAACCTAGCTGTCTGCACGTCAGTCAAATCAAGATTAACAGCTAAAGCAGTTCTTAAAGTTTTAATCTCGAATTCCACAGGAAAAACAGCATTTTTACCATAAACCAATTCATAGGGAGAAAAACCTGTAGTGTTTCTCCAAGTAGTTCTGTAAGCCCATAATGCCTCAGGGAGCCTTTGGGACCAATCCTTCCGGTTGTCCTTCACTGTTTTAGTTAGGATGGCTTCTAAAACTTTATTTGTGCTTTCCACCTGCCCATTAGCCTGGGGGTGGTATGGTGTAGTCATTCTATGTTGAATATGATATTTGTGAAGGGTAGATTTAAAACCATGAGAATTAAATGGAGGTCCTCCATCAGTAACTAGCTCTCTAGGAATTCCAAATCTAGTAAATATTTCTTCAAATAAGAAAGCTAGGACAGCCTCTTCATTGGCTCTAATAAGTGCTTTGGCCTCCACCCATTTAGTCATATAGTCTGTGCAGACTAATATATAAGTTCTTTGATTGGATGGAGGGTTAATGGGTCCTATGAAATCCAAGGCCCATCTTTCAAATGGTTCAGAAACTACCTGGGGGTTTAATGGCATTTGGTCTCTATGATTGGGTTGACCCATTCTCTGGCAGTTGTCACAAGCCCTTACATATTTCTTTGCATCCTTGAATAATGAGGGCCAATAGTAACCCATCCTCAGAATTTTTTGTGCTGTTCTCTTATCAGCAAAATGCCCTCCACAAGGGCCATCATGACAAGCTTTCAATATGTCATACACTTCATCTTCTCTAATGCATCTTCGGATTTCCTGATCAAGCCCAGTGTAGAAAAGACACCCGCTTATCCAGCTATACCTGGCACTTTGTTGAAAAATTCTTCTCTTTTCTCTGTATGACAGGTGTGATGGTAATTTTCCTGCAACCAAATAATTAGCAATATCTGCATACCATGGAGAGTGAGCAGAAACTGTAAACAAATACTCATCAGGAAAAGAATCATCTACTGGAATATCATTGTCAGTTTTTAACCGTGAAAGGAAATCAGCCACCACATTTTCCTTACCAGGCCGATCTACAATTGTGATATCAAATTCTTGCAATAATAATAGCCATCTGGTAACCCTAGCATTTGTGACAGATTTGTTCATTAAATACTTAATAGCTGAATGATCAGTGTGCACAAAAGTAGAATAACCAGTGATATAGTGTCGGAATTTATTAATGGCATAGATTACTGCAAGAAACTCTTTCTCGGTAACTGTATAATTAAGCTCAGCAGGGGTCATATTCTTACTAATAAAGTAGATAGCATAAGGAAGATGATTTTCCTCTTGTCCCAAGACAGCTCCAATTGCAATGTCTGAAGCATCAGAAGATATATGAAAAGGGAGATTCCAATCAGGCCCCCTCAAAATAGGAGCAGTAGACAACTGATGCTTGAGTTCTTCAAAAGATTTCTGACAAGAATTAGTCCATTTAAATTCAGCATTTTTCATAAGCAACACAAATAATAGAGAAGCTATCTTAGAGAAATCTTTAATAAATCTTCTGTAGTATCCTGCATGTCCTAGAAAACTTCTCACATCAGTTTGAGTTTTAGGAATAGAAAGATTCTGAATGACCAATATTTTAGATGGATCTACCTGAATACCTTGAGATGAAATAAAATGTCCAAGCACTATTCCTTCACTCATCATCATATGGCATTTTTCAGTACTTAGGGAAAGGTGAGCTTGTATACATCTTTTAAGTACTTTCTCAAGGTTTTGTAATGCATCTTCAAAAGTCACACCATAAGGAGTAAAATGATCCATAAATATTTCCATAGAATCATTCAGCATATCAGAAAAAATTCCTATAACAGCTCTTTGAAAAGTTGTTGGTGCATTACATAGCCCGAATGGAAGAACTCTATAGGCAAAAGTTCCCCAGGGGCTGGTGAAAGTGGTCTTGTCTTGGTCTTGGGGTGCAATTCTTATTTGATTATACCCACTAAATCCATCTAGAAAAGAAAAGAATTTCTTCCCTGCCAGACTATCCAACACCTGATCAATGAAGGGTAAAGGAAAGTGATCCTTTTGAGTAGCTTTGTTTAAGGCTCTGTAGTCAACACATACTCTCCATTTCCCGTTTTTCTTAGGAACAATTACTAATGGGGAAACCCATTCACTGTCATATATAGGGTATATAAATCCTGCATTAAGCAATTTTTGAAGTTCTTCTTTAACAATTTCTCGTAAATTAGGATTCATTCGTCTTTGGGGTTGACAAACAGGTCGGCATCCCTCTTTAATGTAAATTCGATGAGTACATAATTCAGAAGAAATACCTTTCATATCCGTATAATCCCATGCAAATGCCTCCTTATATTCATGCAATAACTTCATTAATTGTTGTGTTTCAGCATCTGTTAGATCAGGATTTATGTTTAATGTCTTGCCAGGTTCAATTTCAACTGTTATGCTTTTAGATGAGATGGTGGTTAAAGTCTGAGATGAGTCTTCAGATTCAATCTTTTCTTGTGTATCAGTTTCAAAAATTGCAGTTAATTGATTGTGTGTTTCAGCAATGACAGAAGAAGGTTCACAAATAAAATTATTAATTATCTCATCCTCTGTATTGTCTTTAAGAGTTAAAGCTTGTCCAATAGTTAGCATAGGCTGAACAGCATTATCATCATAATCCATCCATATAGAATCTTCATTATTAATTATTGGTGTAGCATGAGGATAAAGAGTAAGCTGTTTTGTTTCATAACCAATAGAAATTGTCATTGAACCAGATCTGCAACTGATAAAAGCATCAGCTGTGGCCAACCATGGCCTTCCTAGAATTAAGGGATGTCCCCCCAGCTTTGTTTTAGTCTGCAATACAACAAAATCAGCTGGGTATTTCCAGGATTCAACTGAAATAAGTAGATCCTCAACAACTCCTTCAGGTTTAATTGTAGAACGATCAGCCAACTCTAGAATGGTGGGTGTATCTCTGATTGTGTTATTCAGCTGTAAGAATTGTGAAGTTTCAAGAGTCATTATGTTAATTGCAGCACCTAAATCTACCAGAACTTGGGGAATCATTGTTTTACCAATCTGAACTGTCACTGTAGGATGGCCGGGATCACCATATTTCACAGGAGGGGCTTTTCCGGACATTAATGCGGACAAGTCCCCCATCACATGTACTGTAAGGGGGTCCTTAGTTTTCCTACCAGGTTTCTTAACACAAATATCCCTTAGTGTTCTGGCATAAATTGGTACATCTCTTAATGCTTGTAAAAGTGGAATTTTAACATACAAATTTTGCAATTCCCCTAAAAGATTAAAAGCAGGTGTTTCAGCTGTTCTGGTTAAAACCAAACGCTCGGGGAATGGTGGTTCTGTTTTTTCCACATTTTTGTTAGGAGGTGGTTGTGCTTTCTTGTGTTTCTCAGTTTCCTCTTTATCAGAATCAGAAGAAGTTATGTCATCAATAATAGGCTCTACTATTTTTCCAGATCTCAAATGAATATCGTTACATTGCATAGTAGGAAATATAGACTGATTCTGAATATCAATAACTTGCACAACTTTATTATTGGGGTTAGGATTTGGTTGCACGGGTAGCTGGGGTCTCATTTGGTTATTTGGCGGAGCATTTGATGGCAGAGGGAGTGGTTGTTGGAATTGAGGCAATTGATTTGGATACGGGAGTGGTTGACTTCTCCAATTTGAATTCCAAGGGTTAAAAGAAGATGGCTGCTGTGAGGGCCAAGGAGTCCACATTGAAGGATCAACAAAGGGTGGGTTTGATTGTTGCATGGGTGGGAAATTCATTTGGTTGAAGGGTGGGTATTGCATTTGATTGAAGGGAGGGTAATTTGTTTGACCAAAAGCAGAATAATTGTTCCAACGATTAAATGGCATACTAGAGTTCATACCTTGTCCTTTTGGTTGCCATTGTCTTCTTTGAGTTAGCAGGTAAACTGCTTCAACTTCTTCTTCCATTGGCTGCAATGCTGCCTTTATTCCTGGTAGAGATGGACATTGTTTTGTCTCATGATCTTTCTCACAAAGGGTACAAATTGGTATTTTATCCATTGGGCATTCCCTTAGTGGATGTTTGTCTCTACACTTCGGGCAAAAGACAGCCAGAGTTGCTTCCGCTTTAGCCTGCTTCTTCTTAACCTGCAAAGTGTCAATTTGTGAAGCAAAGGAGCTTAACATCTCAGTTTTAAATTCCTCAAGTAAATTACCTATTTCAGCTCTTGTTGCTCCTCCATTGGCTGATTTCTGCACTCTTGAATAGGTGGAATCTCTTGTTCTGTTTCTTGCAGCTCCCCTAGAACACCTCTTAGCAAGTTCACAAATCTCATCATATGATTCCTTAGATATATCTCCCTTGGCAAGCATGTTTAACATATCTAAACAATCATCCCTTAAACCCTTAAGTAATATGGTTTTGCGAATTTCCTTACTTATATTCGGATGATCGGATCTTTGTATATTGTACTGCAGCCTTTCTATATAGTCCTCCAGGCTCTCATCCGTCTTTTGTGTCATATTGAATAGTTCATCCTTCTTTTCTCTCGTCCGGCAGTAGTCTTGATATTTAAGCAGAAATTTCTGTTTCATCTGCTCCCATGTTGTGATCACCTGACTTCCAAGGCTCATGAACCATCTTAAAGCATTCCCTTTTAAGGTGGCTGGAAACAATTTCAACTTTTGAGCATTAGTAACATAATCATAACTTCTGCATAATATATCAAATTCAAAAAGAAATTCATCCGGATCCTCAGAGGATAAACCATGAAAGTTAGGTAAAGCAGACAATGGAATATTTTTCATAGGAGTTATCCCTGCAGGAAGATCACTGATAGGAAATCCCAAGGTAGAGAGGGAATTTTCATTCCTTCCTTCTTCTTCAGGATCTACACGTCCTCCACCAAAGAAACCATCATTGTTTCCTTCCATTGTTGGCTCTCCTACTGCACTTGCTCGATCGTCAAGATCTTCTATTGGCTCTTCGATGTTTTCTATCGGTCGTCCAACGCTTTCTATTATTTCCTCAATGTACGCTGCTGATTTACTAACACTTTCCTCTGACTCTCCAGCACTGACTGCTGGTTATTCTATATTTTCAGGACCCACAACTTCCTCTGTTCTGTAATCTGATTGAGGGGAGTGCTGAAATTTTGATTTTCGAGAACTTAATCTCTGTGATGATTCAGCCTTTGATACAATCTCGTCAATAAAAGTTTTTCTTCCTCCCCTTCCTTTGCCTTTGCCACCTGTGGGGTTATTTTTCTTCTGGTTTCCGCGTCCTCTCATACAATCTGCACATTTAAAAAGAAAAGATTAATGCTTTTGAAATCTATAATTACCTTCCCCGGCAACGGCGCCAAAATGTTGGTCGCTTTAATTGCTTTCACAATTCAAGCTTCACATAAATTGTCAACCCGAGGAAGTCTTTTTATTTCAAAGATAATCACGCACTGGATATGCTCAATTTCAAAAGCAGAAACAATGTTGCAGTAAAAAGCCACACAATTATTAATCTCACAAATCTACTGATTCACACTCTGTTTAATCAAAGATGAAGTCACTTAAGTTATAGCAGAACTAATTTCTATGTTGCAGTTAAAACCCAAACAAAAGAAGACCAATCTGCAAGAAAAGAAATCAATCAACCATAGCAGGAACAGGACCCTATTCCTTAGTTAGGAACTTCAGCACCTGCTGCCTGACACTTAATCACACTGTAGGAAAGGTAGCTTCAAGAGACCAAGACCCTATTCCCATGAACAGGAACCTTCAGCACTTGTTCTCTTGTTTCTAATCACACTGCAGAAAAAGGAAGGTAATTAATGGGAGCAGGACCCTATTCCCTTATACAGGAATCTTCAGCACCTGCTTCCCAACATCATACATTCATACAATCAATAGAAATGGATTTCTCAACTTCCAAGAGTGAATGCATTCAATACATGCAGCGCTAAAGAAACAGAGTATTACTAAACTGTGTAACTAGTGTCCAACAACAGAATTAAAGTGAAGTGCAAACAACATAAAGAATTAAACAAATTACAGGAATCAAAGGGTGAATCTTGTGAGGAAGGCGGGCCCTTTCCCTCTCACAAGATTCCCCGGGGGAAAGAATTAAATTCGAGCGCTCAAAAGAAGAATTTATTCATCTGTCAAAATAATTGATACATTACAAATGGAGACTAGCTCCAGTTCTCACACAATGTTCTCCTGTAGCTTTACAACAATGAACTCTCCCCTAATGATGATGTCTCCTCTTTTTAAAGAGGAGACATCTTTTACAATTTACATGAGAGCGAATCTACGTTATCTCAAATCTGTTCTCTTTCCCAAAACAGGACTATTCTGTTCTTCCAAGAAAAGATGTTGTTACAACAGAGACAACAAGAATGCTATCTTCAGGATGATCCAAGTAACCGTGTCTTCATGCTGTTGCTGTTGTTTCCACAAAAAGTTCTTCCAGAATCGCAAATTACGCATGACGGAATTTGCGTGCTTGACGGCTGTTTCAGCAACTGAGTCAGCTGTTTCAGCAACGGCCGCTTGTTCCTAGCAACGCATATAACTATCTGCGATCTTTGGACTTTTGTTAGCAACGATACACTTCAATTAATGATAAAATATAAGAGTATTATGGAATTAAATGTAAAACAAATTAAACGTATAATAAAGAAGAGGATTGTATATACCTTGGGATAAAGTAGATGAGAAATGATAATGGAATCCTTTCTAATCATGGTTTAAAAAGTAAAATGGTGTCAAAGTATATAGCAAAAATGATACATAGTGGAGTCCTAACAGGCCCTTTTGCGAAATGGAGCGTGGATTTTATGACGTGTAACCCTCATTAGGCCGGGGGTCATGCATATATAATCGTCACTGTCGACTACTTCACCAAGTGGGCCGAAGCGATGCCTACACTAGCTGCCGACGGTAAGACAGCTGCCCAATTCATCTTCAACCACATCATTGCACATTTCGGGGTCCCTCAAGCCATCGTTACTGATCATGGTACTCATTTCTGAGATTATATGATGGCCGAGCTGACTTCAAAGTTGGGCTTACGCCACGATAGCTCAACGCGATATTACCCTCAGGAAAATGGCCAGGTTGAAGCAGTGAACAAGGTTCTGGTCACTATGCTTCAACGAACAGTTGGTATCCACAAATCCAATTGGCACCTCCAACTGTTCTCGGCTCTATGGGCATACCGGACGTCTACAAAGAGTGCAACTGGATTCACACCATTTCAATTGGTGTATGGTCTGGAAGCAAATCTTCCGGTTGAATGCGAGATTCCTTCGTTGAAATTAGCTGTGGAACTTCTACCCGACACTTCTGCTGAGGAAGAGCATCTTTTGTATCTGGAATGGTTAGATGAAAACCGCCGCTTGACTGCTTTAGTCATTGAAGCACAAAAGAAGCGGGTCAAAGCTCACTTCGATCAATCGGTTTCTCCTCGTTCCTTTGTCGAAGGGGACCTCATCCTCCTCTACGATCAAGCACATGACAAGCTTGGGGCTAGCAAGTTCCAACCTATGTGGCATGGGCCCTACATAGTAAAACTCGTTTTGAAGAATGTGGCTTATGAGCTTATAGATTATGAAGGAGTTCCGCTGGCGCAGCCCAGGAATGGGCTGTACCTGAAAAAATACTACGCTTAAAGTCATTTTTGGTGTGGTGTGTGTTTTCATTTGTGTGCATGTGTGGTGTGGTGTGCGATGTAAACATCTTTCTGTTGATTAGGTCTTCCTAATTGTGCAGATGTCCATTCGTCCGTTTGTTGGTTTCGCGGATGGTGCCTCCCGCAGTACCATGAATCTGTCTTCGGTGGCCTGGGTAATCTATGATCCTGCTGGTGAGTTGGTCAACCTGCAAGGTGTGTGTCTGGGACGTACTACAAATAACATCGCGGAATATAGTGTTGTATTAGAATTATTAACTGAGGCTGTAAACCTTGGTATCCATGAATTTCTTGTGTATCTAGACTCACAACTTGTAGTACTACAGCTTAATGGTCATTATTCAGTCAGAAACCCATCCATTTTACTTCTGTATCTGCGTATTCATTTACTGGAAAGAAATTTTGACTATATTACATATCAACATATACCCAGGCATATGAATACATTAACAGATGCAGTAGCTAATTTGGTGTTAGATAGACATTTGCGCAATTGGTAAAATGACATCACATGAAAAGAAAGATCCATCCAGAAATAGATATGTATATATATAGATATCGAAATGTTTTGCGTCGCATAGAATCAAAAAATATATATGTTCGTCTTAATACATCCTTTGTCGAAGGGGACCTCGTCCTCCTGTACGATCAAGCACATGACAAGCTTGGGGCTGGCAAGTTCCAACCTATGTGGCATGGGCCCTACATAGTAAACCACGTTTTGAAGAATGGGGCTTATGAGCTTATAGATTATGAAGGAGTTCCGCTGGCGCAGCCCAGGAATGGGTTGTACCTGAAAAAATACTACGCTTAAAGTCATTTTTGGTGTGGTGTGTGTACATAGGTGTGTGTTTTTCATTTTTGTGCATGTGTGGTGTGGTGTGCAATGTAAACATCTTTACCCTTTGAGGGAGAGGTCTTGCGATTGTGCGAATGTCCCGTCGTCCGTTGTTGTTGGTTTAGCGGATGGTGCCTCATGATGCCGGAAATACGTCTTCGGCGACACAGGTAATCTATGATCCTGTGGTGAGTTGGTCGACACCCAAGGTGTGTGTGCAGGACGTACTACAAATAACATCGCGGAATATAGTGTTGTATTAGAATTATTAACCGGGGTTGTAAACCTTGGTATCCGTGAATTGCTTGTGTATCTAGACTCTCAACTTGTGAGCTTAATGGTCATTATTCAGTCGGAAACCCATCCATTTTACGTACGTATACGTATCGTGCCGTTTCTTGGAAAGAAATTTTGACTATATTACATATCAACATATACCCGGAGCATATGAATACATTAACGGATACGATAGCTAATTTGGTGTTAGATAGACATTTGCGCAATTTGTAAAACAACATCACATGAAAAGAAAGATCCATCCAGAAACAGATATGTATATATATAGATATCGAAATGTTTACATAGTGTGTGTCGCATAGAATCAAAAAATATATATTTTCATCTTAATACATCCGGAGATGACATGTCTCTCAAAAAATATGCATGATAAAGGCCCTATGAGTCTAATCCGCATGGTGCTCATGATAACAAGTGACTGCACACACTAAGCGTCTCAGAATTTGGTGGAGGCGATTAGGCACCCCCACCGTATGTCTCTGGTACGCCATCGGTACATCTGCCAGCTGGGCGTAGTTTGAGATCCCTCAGGCGATACCCTCAAGATTCTGGATCAAATCCCCCCCTCTGCACCCTTTGCCTAAGGATCAAGTGCGGGGAGAGTCCTCCGCGCGATAGGAGACATACTGGCTGGTCTCTCTGGGCCCATGTCTGCATTCATATTAAATGTGTCAGGATGGACATGTATTAACAAAAAAAATCATAAAACATAAAAATCAAAAAGAGAAGAGGGCATACCCAACTCCTAATCCCAATCATCTCCCTCCGGCAGTGGGTGATCTGGGTCTCCAGTGAAATTGGTTCCTGCATATGGCCAGTCTTCCACTTCGATCAACTGACGCCGCAACCACCCAAAAAACTCCGGCCTCCAGGACATCTGTTGGCCTCCTCCAGCTCTGGGCATCAGTGCTGCCCAATGAGCCATTCTTGGCTCTCATGGAATCGGCTCAGCTACTATGGCCCCTTGGCCCTGGAATATTGTTAATCGTTCTAGAATGAACGTTACCAGGATGGAACCGTAGCCAAATTGTTTCAGTTTGGCCTGCTTGCACTTCATGAGCTGTCTCTTGATATTTATTGTCACAGCTGTAGCCCAGTCGAACAATAGGGGACTCATGCACTCTGAGGCCAGTAAGAGTTGGGCCTTTGTTGCCTCGTGCGGTGCCTGTGATCCCGCAGCCCGCGTGATGGTGTGAAGCACTACTCTGAGTGCTAGATCAAGAATAGTATGGATGTCCAACTTTCCACTTCCTGATCCCAGTCGTGCCCCTCAACACACTCGTGCCATCACTTGCTCCATCTTCTCACCATATGGTCTGCTCCCTGTCAATATGGGCACCGGGCCTCTGCGCGATAATCCGGTTATGAAGTATATTTCAGATACCTCCAATTCTAATACGTGGTCCCGTAACTTGAACACTTGTTCCTGTTCGTCCCATATGCTGATCAGGTACTGTAGGAGCTTAGGCTGAGCTCGTAAACAAGGTGTCAGGAAGAACTTTTTTATCCCATATTTCTTGAGGGCATTGATGCAAGTTTCATTCTTCATGGCTTGTTCATCCTCTTCACCGTGCTCCCTCTCTTTCCACTCAATGACCATTTTGATTGGTTGCCTGCATTGACATGGTCAAAATACTTCAATTAGACCTCTGCTATCCTTGAAAATTCATGCAATTCATTCATTATGTGGAAATTTCAAGTGGAAAATTGTATTGCGCCTCTGGCGCGACTGTTTTCCCAACAGTCGCGCCAGTTGGCGGTGGTCCTTTGGAAATAAAATTCCATTGGTGCGGGTCCATGCCGGATACCCGCGCCAATGGGCGGAGCCCTAAAAATTCAAAAATTCCTCACAAGAAGTCTAATATACAATAAAAATCTATGAAAAATGGATTGAAATGGAGTACAAAGAAGCGCCTCTTACCTGGAACTGACGGGAATCTGAATGGTAGCCCGGATCGGTCGCAATCGTTGTCAGAAGTTCGCACACAAAATGGACCACTGCTGCTCTTCAGTGAGGTAAATAGTAAAAAGTAATTTTATTTTTACCATTTGACATATTTATAACTTTTTAAACTCAAAATAGGTTTTGAAAGTTATTTTTCTGAATATTTTAATATATTTTTATCGAAAATGGGTTTTACACTTGCTTTTTGTATAGCAACAGGTCTTTTACGCAACTCAGACGGTGAAACGAGTTGTATTTTATACTTTTTCGGACTCGGTAAATACACGAAAAAGTCACTCTGGAGTCATCTTTCAGCTCTTTTCTGACTCTCTAAACATGAAAATATTGCCGAGGCCCTTGTCATTTTGATCTCGTTAAAGTGGACACGAATCGACATCTACCCAGTATACGTTTACCCCTTTTTCGGGCTGGGATGGATTACCTATGAAAAAGGAATACCCTAGCCTATCTCGACTAGGAGGTTTTCTTGGATATTGTTTTCTACCTTTTTGGGTTTGAGGAACTATCTACAAAAAGGGACCACTAGAGTTTACTTTTCTGCTATCTTTTCAAACTCTCTAAACATGAAAAGACACCGAGTTCTTCCTTTGTCAGACTCGTTAAACCCTGATGACATTGGATGACGATGACATTGGATTCGGTCGAAATGACGTTCTCCGAGTTCCTCCTTCCTAGGGCTCGTTAAATGTACTAGGATGGATTCGCCCGGAAGGGCGGACTTATATTACAAGCATATGCTATCCCCTTCAAGATTGTTATAAAAAATAATTGGGGTACTCACCAGAAATGGTGGGGGAAAATGGAACCAGCACCATTGTCGTGTCGACAGTATGTCGCTCTTGAACATGGAACTTGTCTACATTCGTGTCGGGTTGGGGACATCTCATCTCGCTTTTCGCTTACCTCCGTGGGTTTGGATAATCCCTTTTGTCCTCTCATCTGCTCATTGCCTCGTCACCGTGACCTCTGATCCGTTGATGTCAAATACTGCCAAGTCCACTGTCGTGTCGTTTATATGTTCAAGAGAAGTTGACCTCTGCAAATATCAACCTCCCTCTGATTCTCGTTTGATCCTGATTCACAAAAAAAACATCATGTTCCTCTATCTCGTGTCAATGATGTGGGAAACACTATGGCCCGCCTTCAATCGAGGTCACTTCCTGTCGACTTCAGCTCATTATCCAGGAAGCTGATCTAGAGACTCCCTTATGGTACCTTGGATCCTGCATGCCTCAATGGCAGGTTTGTCTCATTCGACGTGAGGTTTTCATCATTGGCCTCCGATCGAGTGATTCTACGGGTGTTCGATGCCAGCTCATTGATTCGCACGCCGTAGATTGTACCTATAGTACCTTGAGGGCCATTGTCATTATTGGTGGTTCCTCTCGCGTCTGTTAACAGATTTCATCATTGGCTGGTAATCAGACGATGTTCTTGCATGTTCGACTTCAGCTCACATATTCACATGCTTGAAATTGTACTTTGTTCGGGTCGAGATGGAGCGCAAGATCCTGGATTTTGTCTGTTGGAATCCAGGCTGCGATTTTGTGGACTATTATTACATGACTCACTGATTGGATGGCTGCGACCATACCTGAGTCTATTTATCGATCCTCTCTAGATGGCTGCGTCCATGCCTTGGATCTAGATTATTGTATACTCTGTTATGGATGGTTGCGCCCATACCACGCATATATATCATGTATCTGAGACATAAGTTGTACTTCGCTCCGCAAGTTTTCCGATGGCAGTTTTTTCAGTCGGCATGTTCTCGTAAAGCATTTCACCCCTCTCTCTCTCTCAGACCTCATGCGTTAGGGGGCATCTGTTACACAGTAATTTGTCACCATCCCTACCATTCCCCATCCCGCACATTGGAGGGCTCATTCCGTGACCTGTGAGCAGAGATAAGACTTGAAAATACTTTCATTGCATCCCTCTGAAGATGAGCTTTCATTTCCCTGAAGACATCTCCTGCAAAAAACCTAAAAATAGCTCTTTTCCATTAGCGCAGTTCCACAATTGAAGCTCTGGCAAGGGGGTAAATCACTCCAAGAGGCGCACCAATTGGCGCTGCGATGTAGAGCCACACCACGCCAACCATATTAAGAGGTGTTTTTCACAAATAAGTGGCGGAAATTCATCCTAACAAATTCCTGGATTGATTTCTATGTTGAGTTGGGAGGTTTGGCTACGGATTTCCATAGAGAGGAAGTGGTTTTCCACCTCTCATGGAAGCTTCCTTGATGACAGGGCCAATCCCATAATTATAGGGATCCCAACTCCCCTTCCTCCTTCTATAAAAGCTTGCCCATTTCCATTGCAAGCTAGTTCCAAAAGAGTGGCAGAATTTCTAAGTTCCCAAGAGCTTTCATGCTGCAAAAGCCTTCTTGATTGCCTAAGGCCAAATCCAAGCAAGGAGACTATTTCCAAGTATCCGGGGAGAGAGGATTGTCCCATCCTTGACAAGCTTTATCGAGACATGTTCTACTGACGACTCGCCAAAGGAGAATTCGGCATCAAAGCTTTGGTTGTATTCTTCTTTTTGACTCATTAATGTTAAGCGACTATTGGTTATGGTTCCACTCTTGTTATTGATCATGTTCATGAGTTATGTCCTCTTCGACTGACATATAGTTGTATATACTGGATTTTATGCTTGCGTTTGTGTTGTTTCTTGCATGTGCAGGTGTCCGATCACGGAGATCGTGAGGATTGTGATCTGCCAGGGCAAAGGAACGGGAGCACCACCTCTTCTACAAATGACGGCGTTGGATTCCAGGTAAGCCTTCCTTGCAAGTCGGTTTATTTGCAATTAGGAACCTGCACTGTAGCGTGTTTGTTGTTTCTAGACACGATCTGGGCTAGTAGGGATTGCCTCTGTCCGCAGAGGGGATTTACCTCCTCAACACAAGTAGTAAAAAATTTCTTTACATCAGAGAACAAGGTTGGCCAATAAAATCCAGCTCTTAGGATCTTGTCTGTAGTTGATTTCCAATAAAGGTGTCCACCACAGTCTCCTGCATGGAATTCATTGAGAGCCTTGTCAGCTTCATCTTTTAACAAACAATTCAATAGAATGCCATCATGATTTTTCCAAAATAGAACATTATCTAAAATACAAAACTTTAAATATGTCAACTTTAAAAACCTTTTCTTTGTTCTGGATAACCCTGGAGGAGCTTGCAGGTTTAACAATACATAAATTATATCAGCATACCATGGTGAATCTAAGAAGGCCTGGATGATTTGTGGAGTCGCCATCTCCTGTTCGTCATCCAGTTCATTAATATCCAGGGCTTGGCAATTTGTTTCTGTCATGAGTTGAGCCAATCCCTGTCCCTTTATAAGCTTTGTAGGCCTTATCTCAATATCATATTCTAATATGGTAGCAATCCATTTATTTCTTTTTCCCTCAATTCCATCTTGAGTTAAGATGTCTTTGACAACAGCATTTGGTACATAGGCTATCACATGGGAATACAATATATAGATTATAAAATCTTTAATGGCTTTTACAAGTGCAAAAGCTTGTTTTTCCATGATGTTGTATTTTAATGATGCATCTCTCAGTGCTTTACTAAAAAAGGCTATAGGTTTTTCACATCCTTGATCATCCTTTTGTAATAAAACAGTTGCTACAGTTCTAATGAAAATGAAAATATTATGAAGTTTCTATGAAATTGTGGACTGGTAAGAACTGGTGTTCTGGTCAAAGCCATTTTAATTTCTTCAAATGCTTGTTTGGCTTCTACTGTCCATTTAATACTTGAATCCTTTCTTAACATGTTAGTAAGAAATATAATTAATTTAGCTAAGCTAGATATGAATCTTCTCAAAAAATTGATTTTTCCTATGAAAGCTTGAAGTTCTTTCACATTTCTAGGGTGAGGTATCTGCAATATAGCTTCTATTATGGCAGGATCGATTCTAATACCATCTTTGGAAATGATATGGCCCAAAATTTTACCTTCTTCAAGACCAAACAAGGATTTTTTTGGATTCAAAGAGATACCATACTTTTTTCATTTTATGAATACTTGTCTGAGATGGTCCAAATGTTGTTGATCTGATTTAGAAAAAACAGTTAAATCATCCAGATATATAACAAGAAAGTCATGCATTTATTTTGCAAATGCAATGTCCATTGCTCTTTGGAAGGTTGCTCTAGCATTTTTAAGTCCAAATGGCATTTTAACGTACTTGAATGTACCCCATGGTGTTGTAAAAGTTGTTTTCTCCTGGTCATCAGGATGAACCAGAATCTGGTTATATCCTAAGAACCCATCTAACACTGAAATCCTTGAAGCACCTACTACCCTTTGTAAAATGTGATCCATTTTGGGCAAAGGGTAATTATCCTTCAAATAAACCTTATTTACATTTCTTAAATCAACACATAATCTGATCTCTCCAGTTTTCTTCCTAGTAGGGACTAAGTTAGACACCCACTCTAAAAATCTAATAAGAGAAATTATCCCTGCTTCATACATTCGTTTGATTTCTTTTTCAATTAAAGGCAACAATACAGGGTTGATTCTTCTGAGTTTCTATTTGAATGGTTTCTGATTTTCTTTCAGAGATATTGTATGTTGAATTATAGAGGTGTCATATGATTTCAAGTCTTCATAACTCCAGGCAAAGACATCTTGGAATTCTCTTATTAGTTCAACATATTTTAGTTTTTTATTAGGAGGCAAAGATTTAGATAACTTTATTATTTTAGGATTTTCTTCAGTCCCCAGATTATATTCCTTAATATCAGTTTTCAATGGTTCCATTTTGGGTTTCTTTGGAATATCATTAGAATCGAAAAGATCTTCTAGAGGACTTAATCCTTTAGGCAAATGATTATCTTTCAAATTAATGATTTCAGATTCATCTTCTATAATCTCATCAACCTCCATTTGTTTAAGGTCCTACATTTCTTTTTTGGTGAACTTCGTTGGATGAAGCATTTGAATTGCATTCTCTTCTGAAAAATATGTTTCTTGTTCATTTATTTGATCAGATTCTATGATTGTATCTTCATCTATGTTACTGTTAGAAAATTCATTCTCTAGAGTCAGAAAATTGTTAATCTGATTGTCATTTGCAAACACTTGCCAATTCTTAAAATTGTCTCGTATAGCTGGTCTGTGTCTAATCTCAGCTGTGAACTAATGATTAGGTTCAAATGGTAATTTACAAGTGCTAGCAAACATTGCAAGACTATGAGCATGCAAATTTTGTTTTCTTGGGATTTTAGCGAGCTGAGTCTGCAGAAAAGTATTGAGAATCTCTACAATTGTTCCTCTATATTCTCTCAGTCTGGGATCATTTGTCAGAAAGTGACCTTTGATCTGTTGAATGATTAAATCAGAATCTCCTATAACAGATACTCTAATTGCCCCTAATCTTTTGACAAGTTTCAGCCCTAGCAAAAGAGCTTCATATTCTGCCATATTATTAGTGCACTTAAAGTTTAATCTGTAAGCATGGCCTTCATCATGATCATTTTCAAGGTTGTGTATCCAAATTCCAGCTCCTGCTCCTAATTTATTAACGGAACCATCAAATTCTAAGTGACAAATAATTTCATGTTCATAATTGGTGTCAGGAGTTTCAGGGATTTTCTTAACAGTGAGATCCGGTTTGTTACTTTATTTTGGTTTCTCTTGGGTATCTGATGTTTCTTTTCCCTCAGATATTTCCTGGATTTGAACATTAGATTTTTTATTTGCAATTTCTTTTGGTTTTGTTGCTGGTACTTCTAATTCAGTGGGAGGATCAGATTCAGCATTATAAAGAATAAATGAATCCATATCAGAGTGTACTGAGTAGATGGGGAAATTTTCAGGTTTCTCCTGACTATTGACCACATATTTCATTAAAGTTTCTCTGTATAGTCTCGTAGGTTGGCCGAACACTGAAATAGTAGCATATGACATATACAATTGAAGAGATCCTCTGAGCTTTGCACCCCAAGATCTGGACAATAGCATACCATATTTTGGAGGAATGTCTGCTACTACTATATCCATCAAATTTTTTTTTGCAGGGTATTGAACCAATGAAACACACAAGTCTTTGATTAATCTTAAACATCTCACCTGATTTGAGTCAAAAGAAAAGAGATCTTTGTATGGTCTGGTGATGTCTAGGTTTAATCTCCCCATTACAGCCTTGGGCATTATATTGTGAGATGCCCCAGAGTCAAGCATGGCATTATGAAGTATTTTACCATGTATGTTCAAACTCATATAAAATGGATGAGTTCCTCCACTTCCTGGTTTTCCATTTACTTCAGGGCCAAATAATAATCTAGGTTGGTCATCAAAAACATTTACTGAGTCATCACTTCCAGTAATATTAAGTGATCTATTGATTTGACTTCGGTAGACATCATGTTTAGCTAATTCAGACAATGGAACAGCTATTTTTATTTTGCCTACTTCAGCTTCCAAATTAAAAGGTTTTTCAGTCTGAGATCTTGTATTTCGAACAGTTGGATTTTCTTTATCTTCTGTGTTTTCGATATTTTTCTCCTTCTCAGGAATAGGGTTGTCGGTTGAAGTTGTTTCCGAATCAACTTATGGAGGTTCCTCTACATTTCCTTTGGGAGGAAGAGTATTGGAAAGTTGTCTATTATTCAGTTGAGTATCAGATACATCTTCAATTATTGGGTTGGCAGGATTAGGATCTGATCTAGAAATATTATGTACAGGGGTACTATTGGTTTTACCTTTGAGGGGTTGTTTTGTAGTTTTCTGTTTACTTGTTTCCGGAACATCAATTCTTCTGCTCCTCAAATTATATTGCTTGTGAAATTCGTAAATGGATGTATCATATCCTTCCTTAATATCGAATGATTCTCCTGAATGGGTTTGAAATTGCTTAAGAATGTGAGCTTCTTGATCCTCTTGGGTCAAGAAAAATTCTGGTTCGTTCTTGCGTTCAGTAAAGTTGTTTATTTGAACATCTTCAGTTGGTTCCTCAGAAGTTGAGGCTTCAATATAATTTTCCTGGAATGGGGGCCTAATATTTTGGTCAGGACCAGTTTTTCCAGTATTTTGATTTTGGTTCCTTCTGAAATTTGGATTTCTCACAGTATTTTTCGGTTGACCATCCCAAGGAGATTTCTTCTCAATTTTTTCTACTCTATCTCCTAACCTTTCCATTCCTTTGATAATAGCATCCAGTTTCTTTTCAAAAGCTGTGGGTCCTTCATTTAAAGGCATTCTCCTTTTAGCTCTGGCTCTGGCTCGTTTCTCTATCAGGTTGGCTTCAACACTAACAACTATGCTTTGCATCTCTTCTAAAGTTTGAGGAGCTCTTTCCCTAAGCTAATACGCCATATCAGAATCAAATCCATCAGGGAATTTGATTAATACTGAATCTGGAGGAGGTCTAAGATTTTGGGGAATAGCATTGTAGGCCTCATTGAACCTGGTGACGTAATCTTGCACAGTCTCATTTGGTCCTCTCTTTAGTTTTCCAAAGTCTGATAAGATTTGAAGAGGATCTTTCTTCTTTTCCCATCTGTTTAAAAATGATCTATAAAGAGCTTGTAAGTCAGCAACACTGTTTGCAGGAAGGGCTCTAAACCAGGTTCTAACTTCTCCAGTAAGACTTTGGACAAAAATTCTCATTCTTACATCATCAGCATCTGTTTCATAAATTTCAAAATAATCGGTCATCTTTTTAGTATGTTGTTGTGCAGTGTAAGTACCAGAACCATCAAAAGGAGTGATTTTACTTTGGTAATCTTGAGGCATAGCCCCTAGATTAGCAGGTAATACCAACGGAGCATATATGTTTGCCATTGCAGGAGGTAACGATGAAATAAAAGGTGAGGTTGGTCTATGAGTGGTGGGTGGAGGAATAGAAGGGGTAGTTTGAGGTTGAGATGTTTGAGGAAATGTTGATGAACTTGGAGAGGTTGAAGTGATCACGGAAATATTTGATGTTTCTTCAGAAGTAAACTCAAATTGTATGGAATTTTGCAAATGTTTATCAAGATATGAAGTAACAAATTCTAATTGTAAATATTCAAGAAATACTGGATCTGGATCCAAATTGGACAACTCAGATTCAGAAAAATTTACAAATAAAGATGTTTCAAACTGTTCATCAAAAGGTTCATCCTCAAGATAAATCCACTTCACAGGATAGGATATTGATCTATAGAGAGTTCAAGAACTGCCAGAGCTTTCTTGACTATCTTCTCTCCTAAGAATTCTGGGGATCAAATTTGGATTTTCGAACACAGGCGGTGGATTTGGATCAGGATTAGCCCTGGTGTAACGAGTCCTTTTTGAAGCCAAGTTTCTAGGTGATATTTTTTTTTGTTTGTTTTGTCTAAATGGAATGAAAAATACAACTTCGACAATCTCTTTAAGAAGTTTTTGATATTGGATTTAAATTTTCTCAAAGATTTATTTGACGGGAGGAACTGATCAAATGTTTGAAACCAAAGTTCAGTTCATAAACTAGACCGGAGATAGACTGAAGCAGCATTTATTTACTTATGCAATTGCAGAGAAAAAGCAGTTCAAAGGCTACCTGGCTAACTTCAGGCTCCGTCTGTAGTTTATAAAGTAAACAATAGTAACAATAAAATTATTCAGAAGTCCCCAGTGGAGTCGCCACTATGTTATCACTCAGATTTTCCTTGAAGTTTTTAGAAGAGGAAAGGGGTCTGAGGTAACCACAAACCAACTTTTAGGTACATAATCTAGCCAATATATACCCAAATAGGGCTCTCTCTGTAAAATTTAGCTTTGTTTTGAAAGATATTAGGCTAGTTATAAAGTCCAAGGATTTTGGTTGAATTTGCGTGGTGAAATTCTATAGCAGAGGGTAAGATTGAGTATTTCAGGCCATTGGGCTAATGGAGTCAAAAGTATAGCTTAACTGGATCAAGTTTCTTAACAAAAGATGGTTTCACAGGGCAAGGTAATCAGAAAGGGAACAATTATAGATGTAAGGTGAATGGAATGGGATCAAAATTGATGAAGGGAAATTAAGAATCCTTCAACACATTTGAAAGAGGGAAATTGAGTGATTATTAATAAAGAGCAATTAAGTATTCTTTACTAAATAATCAAAATGCATAAACTAGCAAAACAGGGGCAATTAAGAATTCACTGTTTAAACCAGTTCAGAAGAAAACATTTAGAATAACAACGATTAAAATCAGATTACACTTAAGCACTTTCTGATTTATTCCTTTTCGTTAATTATTCAGACATGAGACACAAATGATATAATAAACAAGTATAACACTTCAAAACATAAGAGATAGATGACTTATTGATCCTTATTCTGACGCAAGAATCCTGTAAAAAGTCTTTTGCATCGATTCCTCCTCCAGCTGGCCACACAAAATTTGTCCAAAAGCACTTTATTCCAAAATAGTCAATGTTACAGCAAAGTATAAGAATCCACCACCTCAATACTCCGATTGAGGGAGTATTTATACAAAAAATTATAAAAAATATCTCATAACAGATTGAGATATAATCTAAGATGACTCATAAGTATTTTACAACAAACTAGAGACAGATGGTCTCGTAGACAAGAGAAATGATAACTGATGTTGTGTTGTTTCCTTCTTTTGAGAATGTGCTAGATGCAAGCCCTAAGATTTGGCTCGTTGTTGTACTATTTAGTAATTTTATGCTGGCTGCTCCGTTTTACTGATACTCCTTAACCTCTGTTTATCTTTTTATCCTTATTTATCATGAATTACTATAGTACATAATAAAAAATTCAAGGATAATTTTACAAAAGTTCAAACATTTCTTTCCACCATTTAGCTTCTGGTATTCTGGTTCTTTGCAGTGGCAAAAAGTTCGAAGAGGATTTTCACTGAGAACAAGGTCTTTAATTTGGAAATCCCTATCTACTAGAGGCAGATAGTCTAAATCTCTGTGAGGGGCATTCAGAGGTGCGACATTCAAATCCACGGAAATTTCCATTTATGGTTCTTGTGGATTCAGAAATGAATTGCGGGTTTTTAAGAAAAACGAGCACAGTCACAGGTTGGGGAAGGCAATTGCAATTGAGGAATGAACTAAAGACTAGTCTTAAACTCTCCTTCAGTTTTTCGTGTAGAATTTAAAACATAAGCCAGGTTTTTACAATTAGGGTAAATATCTGTTTTCCGAGAAATAAACAGTGACTAAATAGGTGCTGGCTATGGCGGATGAACTCTGGATTACTCGAATGCAATTTTCTTCAGAAAAGTAGCGGTTGGCAAATTTCGACAGTTGATTTCGAAATTCGTTGCATGGGACACTGATCACTACATGAGATAGTGAAAATGACGCGGGTATGTTTGTTTTATTCACAAAGTCAAAGGTTGGCGGGTTTTTTATTATTTTAATGGATGACGTCAGCAAGTACGGTGGTTTCGTCATGGGAGGTAAGCGGTAAGCGATTTCCATCGCACTGCTTTTGGGGAAAGGCGGTTTTCAGTAGAGGGTGAGTGATTCCATACGATGAACGACGCATGGCACGGCACTGTTCAAAAAACCGCTTGGCCATCGCGCATTATCGTTCGAACGAGGATGGCCAGCGATATCAATGATAACCGTAGATCTTTGATTAACCGATCGAACGGTCGCTGGGAAGGTGAGATGACGGGAAGATAACAAGGCGGGCCCGATGTGATTTATTATGAAATAATCGCATCGGGGGCATTTTGATTGGTGGATTAGGTTATTAATTAACCATGAGGGTTAATTAATCCCTTTATACGGCGGAGTATCAGGTTTTTGTTTATTAATTGGAAATTCAACCAATTAATTAAATTTATATGGTTATTTTTCAACCAACGGGGTGGGATATTATTAATTTGGAAATTTTATTAAAATAATACAGGAAAAGGGGGAATTTACATAGGGATTTAAATAATAAGTTAAAAATTAATATGGAAATGAATGAAGCGCTAAGTGTAAACATTGGGTTAATGTCTTTAAATTATGCTTTTATGAATAAGGTTTTTATGAAATATTGCATAATTTTCCTAAGTAAAATAGGATTTTACTTAGGAAAAGATTTTTTAGAAGTGAGTGAATGTCATGATGAATTATTTTAAGTACTTAGGCTTTTCCAATTATTGGGCCGAGGGTTTGGTCCCTCCAAAAGTCAAGGAAATGCCTTGAGCCCCTCCAATTTTCAAATGCCTTAGTACTTAGGGGAAATTAGTGAAATTTTTAGGGAAAAATGAGAAGGGAAGTTAATAATCTGACTTTGCTTTGCTTGAAATTCTTCCAGTGTAGTGTCTGCCTTTGCACTTGTGATGAAAGTAAAGATTTAACACATCTAGAGTCATTATCCATCACATGTAATTCTGCAACAACATCTACCTACCCTACCTACTTTACCCTACCATTTTTCTTCTTTATTAGGGTGCACTTAGACTGGCAAACCCTTATCACACTTTCTTTTCTTTTACATGTATAAATCTATCTAAATCTAACCTTATTACATCCAAGGGCTCAGATTAAGCTGTTGAGCTCCTTTTATTTACTCTACCTATCTACTTATCTGCCAAGATTAAACAGTTTGGTCAGATTTTTTATTCTCTATCTCTAAAACATAAAATTGAAAGATGAACTAGCTGACTTAGTAATTTATTTGTTCATAAATTGTGGCATAAGATACAAGTTGCACACAATTTGTTTATTACATAAAATCAAAAAGTAGTGGCATTTAGACTTGTACACTCTCCTTAGCCTTTCTTTTGGTGGGGTTCATTTTCTTTCACTTTTTTGGCGATTTTTATTTTTTTCACCCTTTGATTTTTCTTTTAGGGTATACCCTCTTTACATTTTTTTAATTTTTTGATTTTTTGACAATATGGAAAACCTTTGCAACAAGAAAATGTATGAACATATTACATAGCTTATCAAGTCAATCATGATATATGACACCTATTGGTATAGGGTACGAGGTTCAAGATGGATATACAAGGTAAAGCAAGCTATTGATGGGAGTGTTGAGAAATACAAGGCCAAATTTGTGGCCCGGGGCTTCTCACAAATTGAGGGGATAGATTATGAAGAAACCTTTGCATCTGTCGCACGATATTCTTCCATAAGGACCATCCTTTCTCTCTCATCGCAGATGGGTTGGCACATTCATCAGATGGATGTGAAGATTGGGTTCCTTAATGGGATCATTGAGTAAGAGGTGTACATTGAGCATCCTGAAGGATTTGAGATCTTCAACAGCGAGTCGCATGTGTGTAGGCTCAAAAGAGCGTTGTATGGGCTAAAGCAAGTACCCCGTGCTTGGTACACTCAAATCAACAACTATTTCACCAAACTTGGCTTCAGCAAGAGTGAGGTGGATGAAAACCTATACCAAATTGTGGTGGAGGGTAAGCTTTTAATTATTTTTCTTTATGTTGATGATTTAATACTAACGAGTGATGAGCAGTTGATACACTCATGCAAGGAGGACCTTGCAAAGGAGTTTGAGATGAAGGATTTGGGCCTCCTTCATTATTTCCTTGGATTGGAAATATGGCAGTGAGAAGGTGAACTATTTGTCTCCAAGGAAAGTATGCGAGGAGATATTGAATAAGTTTCACATGGAGAGCTACAAACCCATGTATACTCCTCTTCCGAAGCGGAGTAAAAGAGGTTACTTCATACGGAGAGGGCAGTGGATCTTTATGTCTATCGACAGTTAGTGGGTTCACTAATGTATCTAGTGAACATGAGACCAGACATTTTCTATGCAGTTAACCAGCTAAGTCAAGCGATGGTTAAGCCTACCAAGCTCTTTTGGAAGGCGGGCAAGCATGTCCTAAGATACCTGAGGGGCACATCTGAGTATGGTTTATAGTACAGATAGACGGATGAGGTGAAGTTGCATGGCTTCACGGATGCAGATTGGGCAAGCAGCCCATCAGACAAAATGAGCACATCAAGGGGGGTCTTTAGCCTTGGATCTATAGTCGTTTCTTAGTACAACAGGAAGCAGAGATATGTGGCACTCAGTTCAGCGGAAGAGAAATACATGGCAGCGAGTCAAGCTGCATGTGAGGCTATCTAGATGAGAAAGGTCTTGGTTGGTTTGTTTGGTTCTCATTTAGATCCGAAAATGATTCATTGTGATAATTAGAGTGGTTCATGATAGATCTAAGCATATAGATATCTGGTATCATCATATCAGAGATTGTGTGCAGAGGAAGATCATGTTGCTTCAATACATTCCTACGGAAGATCAAGATGCAGATATTCTAATGAAGGTGCTCACTAGGAGCAAATTTGAATACCATAGAGACAGGATCAGGGTGAAGGATAATCTCTTTCTTGTTGAGAAGGAGTGTTGAGATTCAACAAGAAGATCCTAGTGAAAATTATGCACCTACACTAGGATGGAGCCTCAGGCTATTTTTAGGTGGATGTCTCTTTATAGATGCATGAGAAAATTCTATTTATAGATGTATGTGCAAGTTATATTTATAGATTGCATGTTTATTTATAGATGCATGTCGGCTATTATTATCCCTTAATATTAGTTGTACAATAAACAATAATCTATTCTCAATGAGCACTTGGAAATAGTTAACTAAAGTGGAAAATCCGTTAGCTATAGGAAGTTCGAGTTGAGTGGTTGATTGGTGGGACATGCAAGTGGAATTAGTTGTAACTGAGTGATTCGAAGTTGTAACAAATTTGGAAGTGTAGTTATGAGAGTTGTAAAGTAGTTTAGCTCAGTTGTGTTAGTTGTAACTGAAGATACACTAGTGAGATATCAAGTGAATTAATTATTAATTAATTCACAATCAATGGTCTCACATGCAACTGGATATTTACTACTATTAACTACATGCATGTCAGATCCAATGGAGACCCAGTTGATATGTAGGTGAAAGGGACAGATTGACTATCAGTTGTGACATTAATGGGTGCACACATGCAACCACACAAACATTGGATGT
The DNA here is from genome assembly GCA_034641835.2 of Pinus albicaulis. NCBI lineage: Eukaryota > Viridiplantae > Streptophyta > Pinopsida > Pinales > Pinaceae > Pinus > Pinus albicaulis. The sequence continues at coordinate 22,383,790 of CM076584.1, read as the reverse complement.
GCTCATGAGGATTGCACATTCAAGGAAATAAGGATTCCATCCATTCAGGAATTGCCATCAGTTGGGAATGCGCGATGGGGCGAGGGTTGTCTAGAGGCGATGGGGTAGCTGGGATGCCAATTTTTGTATGACAGTGTGACACAGTTAGCTATTGTACTGAGAGCTCTTGGATTGGATATTTGTATTTAATTGTTTCATGATCCATGATATAATACATAATATAAGATAGTGGGTTTTTTAGCTTTATGCTTTCCCAGTAAATTATCTGTGTTATGTGTGATTGATCTTTCTTCATGATATTGCTATTGGTGATTGTGTTTTAAATTCCGCAAAGATTTTGTAGAAGCGATTATGTATTTAATAGTGACATATAATTGTTAGATCAAGAGAATCCATGCAATACATATTTTGTATTAAATTTATACACTTAAGACAAAGCAGTTACATCTATTAGGATATTGAAATTAGAGGTTGAGGCCCTATATGGTTTCCTCGCCTTCTCTTGTTACATTTTGAGCTTGATGTTTAACCTCATATTTTTCCATTTCATTTGTTGAGCTTCCTCGCACCAATTCCTTGTCTATTTAATCAATTTCTTATTCTATGTTGTTAATTGATCATTTTCTTCTTATAGTGAGGTGTTATAACTCTCTAATATTTCATTTTCATTCTTAACATAATAGTCTAGGGGCTCTAATTCCCTTATTTTGTCTTTCAATTTCATTATTTTCTTATTTTTCTTCCATAATTCCAAAAGGATCGGAGTATCCCTAGGGCTGGAAGATACAACATCTTTTAGGCTCATGAACCTCTTGCTCATAATCAAATTCTTTACCTACTATATCATCCGGGTTTGGCTCAATGTACTTTGTGGTTTTGGGCTCAAAGAACTTAATTATCAACTTCTTGGGCCTTGCTTTAAATATGGTTGAATTATTCCCCTACCTTTCAAGTATAGGCTTAGTACCTATAATATTTCACTTAATGGTATCCTTTGAGTGATATTGGGTGGCTTATTGAATAGCCAATAGTGATACATGAGGATTCTATCTTTGTGGTTGTTGTTTGGAAATTTTTTTGGTGACCTTTCTAGTGATAATAGGTCCCAAGGGTTTGGTGCACTACCCCTTTTCTATCCTTGTATTATTATTCTTAGGTTTCCTTTTATGCACAACAAAATCAAGGTCCTTTCCTTGATCTTCATTGTTGTCAATAATGACAACATTTTCTTCTTGATTTTCCTCATCCATAACTACTCTAGTGAATCAATTTCAATTTAACAAATGATCTCATGTATCATTTCTTTTCTTCAACTCTTCCATAACCAAAGTTTTGATTGATCCATGGTGGTATAAGATCTTGCCTATTTTCTTATGGTTTCACTATATGTGATTAGAAATATTACATACGTTCTTCCACAAGTAGAATGAAAATTTACCTTCTCATTAGCCATGAAATGCATCAATAGTCGAATATGGTATAAAATGTGACTTTGCACCTACCTTCGTGAGTAATAATTTTTTTCAAAATGAATCATATGTTCTCGCATTATTCTTTAATCCACAATCACAACACTCCCTTGGCCCAATTTGAATTTTTTCAATTTGCATAGAGAAACTGAGCCCACACCCCCCTTTTGATTTACATATTTTTAAACTAATGTTCCCTTATTTGTGGCAGCGGATGCCTCAAGCCATATATTCTTTAGACACCATATTAATACTAAGTCACCAATCCTTGGAATTTTTCCATTGAAACCACTTTGCAAGGTTTTGGTCACTAAGTTGTTGCATCACTCGAACTTTTGGAAAAATGGGTACCAATCAACTACTTTGAATATAAGCTTGTATGCATTTAATTTTGGAAATTATTCCAATACTTCTATGTCTATAGATTCTTTTTCTCACCACCCTTACTTTCCCATAGTGGCAATTCTTAATGTGAGGAATTTATTGGGACACTTTATCTCTTGGCTATCGTTGTCAATTGAGTAAGTGCACAGTAGGCTGAGGTGTTGAGCAAGGTGTTTTCATTGATGTCAAAATTTTTTTTATTGTTAGTTGATTTCATTGATGTCGAAGGTTGATTTTATTGTCAGTTATTTTCATTGATGTCCAACTATGTCAACTTTAGGGGGAACTTGTTGAAGTGATATTGTTGAGCATGTTGGCAGTTGTAGTCGTTTGTGTTAAATTTAGATGGAGCCTGGTGTTATAACCAAAATTGGTCATCTAACCATTTCTAATTCGATAGATCGAAGTACACCATGTAAGACCAATTTTACCGTAGTAAAATTGCTTTCACTATAAGAAATAATTTAATAAACCATATTTTATTAAGTTATTTCTGGTTAAAACAAGAAATCTCATGAGGAATAATTAAATAAATCATTATTTATTTGACTTTCCTCTATGAATAATTAATTTAATCAGTGTTTAAATAATATTCCTGGTCATATTTAACCCAATTATGAGAAATAATTAGATAAATCATTATTTTTCTCTAGGAATAATTAATTAAATCATTATTTAGTTATTATTCCTTGTTAAATTTGACTAAATCACTTAGGAATAATTAGACAAATCATTATTTGTTTATTATTATATAACCACATTCTTGAAATGATAAATAAATAATTTATTTGTTTATTATTTCAAAGGTATTTAACCAATTTAAATATTTTTTCCCTCCAACAAAATATAATAAAATATTCCAAGCAGTGAGATCTACATTTTGGTTAATAATATTTTATTATTCTCCACTATCGAGGATAGCTCAATATTTTGTTGTAAATAGGAGGATTTTCCATTCATTCTTCACTTTAATCATTCTCGTTGTCACTGTCGTTTTCTTTTGCCATTTGAGCTCCCATTTGAGTTCAACACATGCTTTGGGTTTTCTACGCCATTGAAAGAGAAAAACTCACGAAACTAAAGCATTAAGGACAACCAAGAACCCATCCCATTGAGGGGGATTGGTAACATTTACTTGTTTCCTTCACCAGGTGTTATAATATAAGAAATCACTCTTTAATATTGTCTTGTATGTTGGCTACTTGGAGTTAATTTGGCATCCGTTGTTTTTTTTTTTTTGTTTAACTACTTTTACTGCATAGATTTGGGTTTTTGCACAATTTATTCACATTGTCTATTGCGGATCTAAAGAGTTACGCAACCATTTCTATTGTTAGGGCTATTCGTCACTCATAGCTAAAGTAGGATCTTTTCGTACACCTTCGATAATATTTTACACTAACACCTGGTAAATGTGTTATCATTGATGTGTTGTTGCTTAGCAAAAGTTCAAGGATAAGGGTTATATATTTTTAAACAATTCTTCTTTAGTTCCTCAGTTCCAATAAGGAAACCAAGTGTTTGATTGGATATTCCTCTCAAAGACCTTTCCAATGATATATGGCACTTGGTATAACTCTTAATGGATGAGGAGTTACCAAGCTTTGAAGTTTCATCAGGGTTCTAACGTTCATGGTTCCAACATGGGCCCTTCCTCACAATATCAGTTCCAACCTATAGAACAAAGCTCGGTAGGAAGAGAAATGGGTGCCAGGAGATAGAGCACTAAACCGCTAGTCCCAACCCTTGATCACAGGGAACTAGGCTAAAGAGATTAGGCACTTGTCGAATCGTTGAGTCCTATTAATAAGGAAAACTAATATGTTTCTTCCATCGTCTAGGGAGAAAGCATGTTGATTTCAACTTGAATTTCCAACTTCAAGCCAATGATATACCTTGTTATCTTCTTCGAGGTGTATTCTACATAACCTACCCTCAAATTCACCCTGTAAAACTCCTCAGTATATTCTCTAACTTCTAGTAGCCTCTACTTGACGTTATGCACCTATTTATAGAGGGATAGTTGATAGTATTTTGGCTGAAAACTCCCCTTTATCTTTGCTATCATCTTTCCCCAAATTTTAATCAATGGTTTCCCCTTTTTCATTCTCTCGGCCTACACATTGTCCCACCACAATGCAACATGGCCTTTCAATGTAGTTACAACAAATTTTACCTGCTTATCTTCTTCAATCTCCTTGTATTCGAAATATTTTTCTAGTTCACTAATCCAATCCATCAAATTATCAGCTACCAAAGTGCCATCATAGGTGGACAACTAAGGTTTTGGTTTTGAACTTGAGCTTAGCACTGACCTCAATAGTTTAAATTCTGGAGCTTCTTCCACAAGTGCTGCTCTTTCTGTTGTAGCTTCTTCCTCCGACCCGTTGTCATCTCCAGCCTTAGGGTCTTGCTGCCTGCAGGTCTCCATGGCCTCTAAATGAGCTTGCAACATTTGTATCTCTTCTTGGAGTTTTGAATTAGCTACGAGTCTCCCTCCACGACCTTGTGTTATTCTTGCTCACATTTCCATCTCTATTTTCTGCAAACAACACCACCAATGTTAACCGCAGCTCCACCAAAAATGTAGCTCTACTTCAAACCTGATTTGATACCAAAAATTGATGGCATCAAGCAGCCTAGAAGGAAATCTGGGCACACCATAGTGCAAAAATAAACCGCGTGTAGGCACTACGAAATATTTTCGTAGCGTCTCCCATTAGGGGAATTTTGAGGTCTAAAATGGACCTCCTAAGAAAATTATAAAATAATAGTGAAAATAATAAAATAAGATGTTTACATCATCAAAAAAACTGCTTTTTAAACTTGTATTTTCAACTTATCTCCCTATGGGTTCACTCAAATTTCGAGTGGGAAGACTCGTTGGATGCAGAATTTGATTCCTCATCCAAGAAGTACCCATGTTGCATACTTTTTATAGACCATGCTACACAAAAAAAAGATAAATACATGAAAAAATGTGATTGCAAATGAGAAATACATGAAACACTGTGATTGCAATCACGGTTTTTCATGTATTTCTCATTTTTTGTGTAGTATGGTCCATCAAAAGTATGAAACATGAATACTTTATTGATGAAGAATTAAATTTTACATCCAACGAATGCTCTCGCTCGAAATTTGAGTAAAACCTTAGGGAGATAAGTTGAAAATACAAGTTGAAAAAATAGTTTTATTATTTTATTATTTTTAATCTTTTTACTTTTTTACCCCAAAAATAGTGAATCATCCCCATGGTTGACATCGTCATCTTGAATCCTATTGGTTCTTATAAATTTTATTTTAGTTGTACATTTTTCTTAGGAGGCCCATTTTAGACCTCAAAAGTTATTAAATGAGAACTATGCTTTTCAGCCCTTGGAAGGTTGAACGACTTGCACTCTCTGCAGACTAGACTCTCCACTGCTTGAACACGTCTTGCACACTCAGGAATGGCCTCCCTCGTCTCCCTTATCAATGGTTACACTCAGGCTCCCAACAAAACTGTGACAACATCCAGACCAAAGGCTCTGTCTAACTGATCTGAAAATGTAACTATTTTTAAATGCTATGCAAAGTATCCATTTCCATTTAATTAAGTGTGCAAAGTATTATCCATGTCTTGCAGGTTAAACAAAGTTTTTTTGGTAACTGTTTATGATTTTATGTGTGAGGAAATGTTAATTAAGTTAACTGTTTAACATATTATATCAAAAATACACAGCAAGAGAAATTCACCATAGCATAACACAACAAACTGATGAGGCAATTCACCCCTCCTGGGCTACATCTGTCGGGTCCAAGGCTCCCAATGGGCATGTCCTTGCTCTATTAAGTTGCTCAAAATGGTTATACAGTGAAATATATGCCTAAACAGGCAAAAAAATCTGTGAATTTGACTTTAGAAGATAGAAATAAGCTAAAAATGGTTTTTGTTTCACCTAAAAAAGTGAAGTACAACCCAATACAGCGCCATCTTCCTGATGGCCCTCGTGGCCCTTTCCTCTTTCCTGAAGAAAAAATGGCTGAAGAACACCTATGTTCGCTCTGCAACCTGTCCCAAACACTCCAGAAGGTCGAAGAAAGCCAAAATTGACTAAAATTTCATCTTTTTTGGTCGAAAATTGACAAAGTTATGACCCAAACAAGATTTTGCCCGGTGGTACTAGAAAACCTCCTCCAAAACTGGAGGAACTCCAGTTAAACTCACCAAAAAGTCGGAATTGCCAAAAATGTCGGAACCGCACTCCAAATTAAGCGGTGGTAATAAATACTGGCGGTTTATAGTGGCACGTTCACATACGGATTGGGCGGAAACCGTAAGTGCTGGCGGATAAGGTTTTAAAGACTACGTCCATGGTCACGAGTCGAGGTCACTTGAGGGAGGAGCTAGAACCATAGGGGCTTAGCCCTAACTCTCTGTCGGTTTGAATGGTCTTGACCCTCGGTTCCAAGCGCGTGGTCACAGGGCATTATTCCTTAGCCCTGAGGGCTTAATCCCTAACTTCGCCCGTTCACAAGTTTAAACGACGACCCGACTTAAATGACTACCCATTATCCAATGACCCGAACACGTGTACCCTGACCCATCTGCAGTTTATAGGTGCTCGACCCGAATTCATGTTCAGAGTGACCCATATCCATTCAGGTCGGGTTGAGTCGGCCCACAACCAACTTAGCTTGCCTTTTGTACATTTTAACCAATTAAGCATGGGGCCACATGGCAGCCTTTGAGCAGGCCACGTGGAACCCACTGATAGGCCCTATAAAAACCATATAAAATTGAAATTTGCCATAATAATGTTTTTGCAAAATTTGACAAAATCATAGTCAAAAGTCTTGTTTTTGGAGGTCATTGGGCGATTTCAAACCTTAATAACTTTCACATATGACATCATATTTGAGTGTCATTCACGGCGCCAAAATTGCAGTAACGAGGCCTTTTCGGTCGTTCAGATTGCAACCAATTCTGAACAGTTCCATTTTTGAGCATTTTTTCAACTTGGACATGATCTCCTGATCACACCTCCCCATTGGGAAGCTTTTAGACCCTAAAAGCCTTCAATTACCTGTTAAGAAGATGAGGGTACAGATCCCTCACCTTTTCCACCTCCATCCATTTTGCGTTACTCGGTTTGCTGCCTTTACGACCAACCCGAAGATAATCTACAATTCCCCTCCTCAAAGTGTGTGTCCTTCTGTGAAAGATAGTATCCTCTTTTAGATCATCCAAAAATTCTGGCGAGAAATCCTCTATAAATGGCAGCTTAATGTCACTTTCATAATCAACAATTAAAGGAGGTTCATATAAACGTAAATTTTCCACATTCACAATGGAATACATTGTATATATGAAGGCATATCTAGTTGAAAAGCATTATTTCCAATTTTTTTAAAGATCTTGAATGGACCATAACGAATAGGCTTCAACTTTTTACCTTCTCCTTGCATTCTTTCCTTACTAATATGCAGCCATACCTCATCTCCTTCTTGAAACTTATGATCAATTTTGTGTTTGTCATGCCTCTCCTTGTACTTGCCTTGACTTTTTTCAAGCTGTTCTTAAACCTGCTGATGTATGAGATGAATTATTTCAAAGAACATGCGAGCTTTGTCAATGTAACTATGCCCATCAATGGCAACATCCTTCTCAAGAATGAAAACTAAAGGTGACCTAGGGAAATACCCAAAACAAGCTTCAAAAGGTGAAGTATTTGTAGAAGAGTGCTTGGTCTGGTTGTAAGCATGATGAATGTAATGCAAATGCTCATCCCAAAGCTTGGGATGCTCGCTGCAATAACCTCTCAAAAGATGTACAATGGTTCTGTTCACTACCTCTATTTGGCCATCTGTTTGCAGATGGAAAGCAGTGCTCTTCTTCAACTTGGTGTCCATCATCTTCCATAAATTGGACCAAAAATTCCCAACAAATCTGGAATCCCCGTCACTAACAATAGAAGTAGGCAAGCCATAATGAACCCATATATGTTGAAAATATAAATCAGTAATTTTTTGAGCAGTTATAGATTTCTTACATGGCATAAGAATACACATCTTGTTGAATCTATCAACTGCTACATAAAGATAATCATGTTGCTTTCTAGATAATGGTAGACATCCAACAAAATCCATAGAAACAATTTCCCATGGTCTAGAAGGTACCGACAATGGTGTATATAAACCAAGCTTCCTATTGCTAGGCTTGCTTGTAGCACATAATGAACAACCTCTAATGAAACGTGAGACACTATCTACCATGCGAGGCCAATAATAATACCTCTGTAAATATGCCACCGTTTTGCTTACCCCGAAATATCCAGCAATAAGAGAAGAATGAGCTTCTCTCATGACACTTAGTCTCTCCCCATGTGGTATACATAACTTGCCCATATGAAATAGCAAATTATTATGCAAGTGATAATCATTCTCCTCAACATGATTCCCTTCACTCAAGTTAGCATACACATCCTTAAAATCAACATCTGATGCATATTGTTCTATGTAGCTTTCATGTACAATAGAATCATTCTTAAGTAAAGTAGTAGCACTAATAATAAACCTTGAAAGAATATCGACAACTTTATTGAAAATACCTTTCTTGTACCTTATTACCAAGTGAAATTGTTGTAGGAAACCCATCCCTCTGAAATGTCGTCACTGCTGTAATTTACTTTGCGACTGCAAGTACTGTAAACGCTGATGGTCGGTATGAACAACTGTTTCTTTGCTCATTAAATAGTGTTTCCACTTTTTGATGCTTTGTACCAACGTATACAACTCCTTATCATATGTAGGATAATTCACAACAGCACCATTAAATGTCTCAGAATGAAATGCGATAGGCTTACCATGTTGTAAGAGAACGGCACCCATGGCGTAATCACTAGCATCAATCTGAATCTCGAATGGCTCTCTCAAGTCCGATAATGCAAGGACTTGAGTTGAACTTATCTTCTCTTTCAAAGACTCGAAAGCTTTCTGTTGCTTGCCTCCCCATTGGAAAGCACGTGTCACACTTGTCACTGCATGCATAGGAGCTGTTATGGCAAAGAAGTTAGAAATAAACTTCCTCCAATACTGAGCTGCACCCAAAAAACTTCTTACCTCTGTAATGGATTTGGGAGTAGGCCAATTCACAATGGCTTCTACTTTAGAAGGATCAATTCTCAAAGCACCTACTCCTACTATGTGTCTCAAATAAACCAAATAATTTTTTCCAAACTCACACTTTGAAATTTTAAGAAATCACTAATTTTTCTTCAAAATATCAAGTACTTTCTTAACATACATGGCATCCTCTTCTCTAGTCTTGCTGAAAATTAATATGTCATATAAGTAGACAATAACAAAATCATCAAGAAAAAAACGTAAGACATCATCCATTACCCGCATGAAAGTTGCATGTGCATTGCATAAACCAAATGGCATAACAAGTGACTCAAAGAGTCCCTGTTTGGTTTTAAATGTTGTCTTCCAAATGTCACTTTCTGCGATTCTAACTTGATGATAACCACTATGTATGTCTAACTTAGTGAAATATTTAGCATCTTTCAGCTGATCTAACAAATCATCTATCCTTGGGAGTGGGTAATGATTATTTACCGTTATCTTGTTCAATGCCTTGAAGTCCACACACATGCGCCAAGTTCCATCTTTCTTTGGAATCAACACGATCGGTGACCCACATGGCAAAGTGTTTGGTCTTATGAAACCTTTGTCCAACAAGTCTTTAATTTGCCTCTTTATTTCAGTATTCTCCATGATAGACATGCAGTATGTTATCACCCTAGTAATTCTCAGGTTGTGGGATGAGGATTTTGTAGTTAAGAAAACCAGGGGTAACCAAGAACCTCTTTTAGAATTCAGGATCTAGCCTTCCTGAGTTCCGGAGAGGGATCTCTCCTAAAGATTTAACTTTGTTTTGTAATGGATTTTAGGCTAGCTATGAATGGACAATTTGGTTTGATTTTTTGAATGTTGGTGGGAATAAAGGACTACAAAGGAAACCATAAAAAGATCTATCTAACCATTGGGCAATGGAGTCAAATTGCTAGCTAACAAGACTAGAAAACCAAGGTCAAAAGATGCAAATATGCTAAGGGAAAGTTAGATAACTTTCAGAGAGTTTGAAAGGCTAATTTGATGAAGTGATGTGATTCTGGACTAAGGGAAATTAAGAATCCTTAGATCACAGAAATGAAGAGAGAAAGGTGAGGTCAAACGAGACTAAAGAGCATGTAAGAATTCTATAGTCTGGAAATCAGCCGAAAACATAAATAATGACAACTATTAAATACAGAGAGCTTTTTAACACTGATTCTGTAATAAATTTCTTAGTTTATCATCTAAGAAGGAAAATACACATGATGTATGAATGAAACTTAAAGAAATTCACAATGAAAACATGAAAAAACTGTACTCATATGATTATCTCATGAATCCTTAACTATGATATATTTTGCTTTAGTTTTCAGCCTGTTGCTTCAATTTAACTCACAAAAAGTCCTAATGTTTCAACAAAATAAGTCTATAGTAATCTTCAGATTTTATTCCACACTGAATACTTCGAAAGATGAAGTATTTATACAATTGAATTACTTACAAAATATCTAAAGTTTTGAGATAATTTCTCAAGCAAAAATAGAAAATATTACATAAGAAGAGGGACAGCAGCAAAACAGTTTGTAAGCTGTCCTCTTTTACAAGGAAAAAGAGAATTGTTTATCTTAATCGAATTGATTTTTTTATTAGCTGGGAGCATCGCTGGAAATTGATGCATTATCTCGTGGAAGATGGCTTGTAGAACACTCTTTCTTTTTTACTTTCAATCCTGATACTCTTTATCTTTGCTTTTCACTGTTTTACTGCTGTAATTGAAAAATAACCAGCAGTAACAATTTGCTTTTACTGATACTCTTTGACATCTGATACAATTTGACCCTGAATTTTCACCCTAAGGTAACAATATTATTTCCTCAATGATTTTCCTGCTCTTTGTTTATCAAATTCACATAAGGTATGTGAAATCTTGCCACTTTTCAGGAGTGGGCTTATCAAGCTTAGAAGGCTCAGGCTGAGGTATATTACTAGAGATTTTTTTCTGAGATTTTGGGCCTCCTGATTTGGGAGTTACTTGTTTTTTTTTGTCATTTTTGGCTGAACAGAGCAAGTTTAAACAGTTTGTTTAGTTCTCTTTTTGAAACAAGGGGTATTTGAAGGACTTTTATGGAAAAATTTGGACTCTTAGCAGGTTTATGGATGATAAAAAGGGTTTTTAATGCACAGAGGATGGTTTTGATCAAGTTCAGCAGTGAAAATGATCTGGGAAAGGCTAAAAACCTGCTAAAATGGAAAATATGGATTCTGGAGAAAATTTGACAAGGTTTCCCCTGTATTTTGGAGGTTTTTAGATTTCAAAGATGGAAAATTTAAGCTTTTTAAAGGAAATGGAAGTTTAAATGATGATTTATCCTTTGAAATTGAAGTATTTTGGATAGGATTGACAGAAAAAATATCTTCAAAAGGTATTATTGTCGTCAAAGAAGTTGCAGTTACATTCACAGTTTTCAATTTCAGATAAATTGGGCTATCAGAGGTTATGGAATTCTCTGTGAGTGAATTTCATATTAAAATGGTTGTTCAAATGGCAACTGGTTCACAGGTAGCTTCGAAAATGAGGCAGGAAGGTGAAATCCGATGGAAATAAGGCTCTGCGAAGGTTTCTCAAAGGTTTACTTGCAAATAGGTGAAAATGTGATGAAAAACATTAAGTTTTAATGTATTAAACCATAAGTCGAATCACAGTTTAATTACATTTATTGCAGGAATGGCGGGAGCAGTGTTGGATTTGGCTTGGGCAGTTTTCGTGCAACTCTGAGGTGGAAAGAGGAAATTCACTTTTTGCACGTGATCCAATCAAATCAAGACATATCAACAAGGGGCGGTTTGAGAAAACAACCCATATCACGTATTTTTTATGAAACATGGGTCGAACACTTAAAACGCGCAATATGGGATATTCACCGTCAGATCTGCCTTTGAAAAGCGAATGGTCAAGATTAAATGAAAAGATGCAGGGAAAGTGTAGTGGGACCAGGGCATTGATTATTTCCCGTAGATCTGGCAGATGAAAGATCAACGGTGATCGCTTAACGCGATGGGTTGTGGTGGGGACAGAGACTGGGGCTATCAGGTGCAATCTGGATCGTCGGATCTTGAAGTTGATGAAGATCGAACAGTTGATAATTAAAGCGATGGGAAGGGTAAGGTTATGAAATAAAACTATCGCGCTTAATAGGAACCGCTGGATTGTGAAGGGATGATCGGACGGTTATAACGCAGCGCGATAGAATGTGAAGGGATATGGGGATAAGAATATCGCATTTGTTAGGAGCCATATGATCAAATGGGTGTTTGGGATTAGAGGACCAATATTGAATCTGGTGGGGTAAAGGGATTTTGTTAAGATTTATGTATAAACAGATTTATACATAGAATAAAATGGCCAGGACGGTTTTAAAAGGGCTTTACTCAGGGTTACTATTGCGGTAATATGATATATATCGGGGGAATTGAATTAGACTATAGTTTTAACCTTGGGTAAAGGGAGTCGAGAAAGGGAAATTAAACAAAGGGAATGGGTTTTATTTGAAGTTTAGTTTAAACGAAACTTCAGGTATTATTTTTTGTTTAAACACATATTGAACATGTTTAAGGATTTTTCATATATTTTTATTATATAGTTAATTAAATTAGAATGATTTAACAACCATAGGAGGCGGGATATTTATATAATGATATTTTTAGCCAAAGAGGGTATAATGTGGGTTTATATTTCAACATGTGGGGATAAATAACTTTGACTAAAATTATATTAATGGGTTTTTGGGGCTATTTTATAAAAGGGAGTTATATACTATAGGAAAAGGTTATTCTATAGGGAGTTAATAGATAAGTTAAAATTAATATGAAAAAGGGACAATATATACTCAAAATACATAAACATAACCATGTAAAGTGAAGTTTAAAAGGCAAATTTGCATCATACTAACCTCATCACTTTAACTTATGATAAAATGTAATTTTGAGGGTTTAATGTTTTCATGTGATGAAAGAAATTAGTCAAATGGGAATTAGAGTTTCTCTAAGTAAAAAAGAAGTTTTACTTAGGATTATTCATGGGAATGAATGCATGAAATGGAATAATGATGTGATTTTGAGGGATTAATATAGACATTTAACACTTTCCACTAATCAGCCATAGAGCCTTAGGTCTGGTCCCAACAAAAGTCAAGGAAATGCCTTGAGCCTTTCTGACTGATAGTTTAGAATGATAAATGGCTATGGGGAAAGGAAGTTAGTTATTTGCAACCCTGGTGAATAATATTTACGATGATGCTTCTCACCTTCTTCTACCTACCCATTTTACATGCTAACATTTTTTCTTCCGTTTTTGTTAGGTGCATTTGAGCTAGCGACCTTTGCAACATTTATTCTTTCTGAAAGCAAATAAAACTTATCTAATTCTACACTTATTTCATCCAGGAATTCAGATTAAACTGATGGATTCAAATTTATTCTCTACCTAACTACTAAATTGTCATGATTAAACTGTATGACAATTCTTATTCTCTATCTACAACAATTGAAATTGAAACATGACAAGTCCAGATTAGACTGTTTAACTCATCATGGACTATGGCATTTATTGACACTCTGCCATAGTAAAAGGTGAAAGTAGTGGCATTTAGTTTTGCACACTTTCATTTTTTATTCATCTTTTTCTTTTGGGGTCTTTTATTTTTTCTAAGTCTTTTGATTATTCTTTTAGGACTTTTTACCCTCTTTTTTATTTTATTTTTTATTTTTATTTTTTATTTTTACAAAATATGGAAAATAATTTGCAGAAAGCAAAGTTTGTACATATTTACAAGACTATCATCAGTCAAGTCAAAATTATGAATCCTATATTTATAGGTTGCTAACACAGTGCATGCCTATGTTAGGAAGAGGACAATCTTGTTGTAACTGGATTTCATGTTGAATCTCCCTTTTAGGAGGCAAACCTATCGGTCCCTGAAATATCTCATGATGTGCATCAACTGCATCATATAAATCTGATTTAAGCTTGGAAACACAATTTTCAAATGACTCATGATTCACATCAACCTTGGGCTTAACCATAAGAAGTACAAAACTCTAACTAGAATTCACTAGCCTTTTTACCTATCCCGCATTTACCATCGCTATATTTGTCTTCTTGCTATGTGCTCTGACAATAAACTCCTTGCCATCTTTAAAGAAATGATACTTATTTTCATGGCGATGGAAGATCGCTTTCCTATGAAATAAGTAAGGACTTCCCAAAATAATTCCTGATATATCAAGCGGTACTACATCAAGTTCAACTGTGTCAATAAAATGTGCAGTGATTGCAAATCGCAATATGCACTTTCTTGAGACTTGTAAGTTTGCATCCTTGCATATCCACCCAAGTGGATAAGGCTTTAGATGTGGAATGGTCTCAAGTTTAAGTTGTTTGCATATGATATTTGTTTGTGACTCACTGTCAAACAATGTGTCAATTTTTGTATGTTTTGAGACTACCCTCACATGGAACAATTCAATTCTTTCTTCCTCATTTGGAGCTTGTACATGACAGTTTCAAGTACTAGTGCTTGGCTTAGTTTCAGTTTCCTTTCCCTTCATACTCTTCAAACCCATGGCTGCAATTTTGGTTTCGTCACCTGAATCATCACACCTAAGTCTTGTGGTGTAGTTGTAGTAGCTACAGTTTTCTTCTTTCCTTTGTTTTTGTTAAACTGAGTTCTTTTTTTAGGATGAAGTTTTCCAACAATTTTTCTCTTCATGGCCTTCTCTTGAACAGTGTTTACATATCAATTTCTCACCCTCCTGTTTGACAGATGCATTCTTTTTGCCTTTTCCCTTAGAGGTTTTATCTTTGTTTTCCCCCTTAAAGGCTTGTTTCTACCCTCATCAAAAGTGTTTTTCCCTCTAGCCTTAAATGCGTAGCTTGTACACAAACTTCGTCTAGACTAATAGGATTGAACAGAAGGATAGTATCTATAAGGTAGCTGTAAAAACCACCTATATATTTTAGCAAAGTATCTTGACTTTGTAAATCTACCCCTAATAAGAGTGCTCTTCTCCTAAACTCTTGTGTGTAGTCTTGTACATTTTGTCCCTTAAGTTGTCTGAAGTTTTGCCAGTTCATGATAGCCTTTTGTAAATGAGCAATGAATAAAATTGTTTTTTAATTGCGGTAATAAATTTAGCCCATGATAAAACGATCTTACCATGTTTTTTAATTTCATCCTTGGTCTTGGCTTCCCACCATACCAATGCTGCTCCATCCATTCTCAAAGATGCTAACTGTATCTTCAAGTAAACTTCCAACTGTCTTATCAAATTGTCGAGTTTCTCTGCATTGACCTCACCATTAAACATAGGCAACTCAAATTTAACATCAAGCTTTAAAAATGGACTTTTACTAGTGGTTTTAGACTTGTGAGATTAATTCACCGAAGTAGAGGATGACGATGTAGAGAAAAAGGATGAAGATGGAGATGGTGGATCACCATTTCCTCCGTGTCCTTTCTTTGACTTGTCATCACTTTTCTTTCCTCCTGAAGAATCCTCTCCTTTCTGGTGTCTAGACTCTTTTCCAACAAGCCTATGATTCCTTTCTTGGTAGAGTATCCTCACTATCTCCATCATGTCCAAGAAAGCCTTTTGGAACACCCGTTCCTCTTCTTTGGAATCAATGTCTTCAGGAGCTTCTCATTCTCTTGAAGACGTGCTTGAAACTTCTTCAATGGCTCTTGGAGGTGGCTCTCTGCCCTTCTTGGTTGAGGATTACTTTGTGCACTAACCAAATGTCCTTCACCTCACATGAATTTAAGCCTAGTAAGCATCAAAACTTGCAAACAATCAACTATATCTTTGCACAAGAACAAATGCAGAGTAAAACTCGTGCTCCGATACCAACTAGTATCAATGCTCAAAGTTACTCAAGTTCTCCACATTGTCCTACTCAAAGAATGATCTCCTCATGCCTCTTCTGTGTCCAACATCCCCTCATCAAATCACTGGGCATGCTCAAATCAACAAACAATGTGTCCCTGCCTACAAAACAAAGACGCTGCAAAATATGGTTTAGGGGTCACTTTAACCAATACGCCTAACAACCACAATTCAAAAATCAAACATCTACAAGCACATAACGCTACAGCCCTTGTTCACATGGGTTCTGGAATGAAATTAAATGTATATACAATTCGAACACAGAGATAATAACGCAAAACTATGGAATGAATATGCTACACATTTCTTTTATTTATTTCATGGGTACATGTTCGAGGGAGGGGAAGAAGCTCTTCTCCTCTCCAATTGATACTTCTTTTTTGCACAACCTTGGCAACTAATTCTTCTCCTCTCCAATCGATACTTAACCTTGGCAACTGATTTGCTTCCCCTTCTGTCTAATTGAACGAAGTTGAAAAAACACAACAAAAATGACTCTTCATTTCCTAGACTCTACAACTTATTTGATCTCTGTATTTACATTAAATGTTTAAAATCTTTTCAAATTATCAAGCCACAAGCCACTTGGTCTAATGCTCTCCATTATATATATTAGGATTTTCAAAATTTTACTTTAATAAAATCATTAATAATATTAAGAAGATCCTCAAGACTATTTTTAATAGCATATACAAATCAAAAATAAAAAAAATTGAGATTTATTTTCAAAATAGTTATATTTTTTTCCTCATTTAATTAAATTAAATTTATTAATTAAATGAGTTATAGTTTTTTTGAGTATGTGGTATAAATAGACTATAATATTAAGAATTTTTTATGATGAGAATTTTTTATGATAAAAAAAGAGTGGACCTCTAAATTAAGAATTTTGTTAAAAAAAAAATTAATTTTAAAAACTTGAAATATATAATGGAATGTTTTGATGTTTATTATAAATTAATACTATTTAATTTATATAATAGACTGTTTTGATGTTTATTATAGATTAATACTATTTAAATTATATAACTAACCTAATTATTTAAAAGAACACTTATCATTTTATTATAAGTTTTATAAGCTTTAAATTGTAAAATTTTAATTATTAATTTTAATTTTATTATAGATTTATTATAAATTACAATTTAAAATATTAATTTTATAAAATTATTATATTTATAGTTTTATAAGTTTTAAAAAAAAATAAAAAATTGTAATATCATAAAATAAAATATAAATATAATATAAAATATAATTTGACATGAGCTCTAATTTAAAAAAGTTATTCAATAAAATATAATTTAAAAAATAAAAAAAAATATATATATATAATTTAAAAAAGTTATTCAATAAAATATAATTTAAAAAATAAAAAAAAATATATATATATAATTTAAAAATAAGAAAAAAAAAATTAATAATAATTCATTCACATATATACTCTCAAGCCCAAGCCCAAAAAAATATCATATAAATATCCTATTTGACTGTCAAAATATCCAATATCCGATGCCCAAAATATCCCATCTTGCTAGTGTCATGTCAAATTCCTTAAAACTGTTTACCAATATCCGATGCCCAAAATATCCCATCCTGATAGTGTGATGTCAAATTCCTTAAAGCTGTTTACCAATATCCCATGCCCAAAATATCCCATCCTGCTAGTGTTATGTCAAATTCCTTAAAGCTGTTTACCAATATCCCATGCCCAAACCAAAAACTGTTTACCAATATTGTAACTCTCACGACGACTCTTCGAATCCGTGAGATTTTCAATATTTGCCCTTCTACTACTTGCAATCCACCGAATTTTCACTCGAATATCTCACTGGAACTGCAAAATCGAAAGGTAAAAATATCGGTATACAAGCGAGGTAAAATATAAAATTTTCAAACCCCATTTGGATTGTGATGCAAGAAATACCGTAAAGTTCACAGAGACGGAAAAACTATTCCACGCAAATTGTTGGTAGTTGAAATCCATTATTGCGAAAAATTATCCGATGACTGATTCTTTACCAGTATCCAACTTGTGCGCGTCTGCATCGTAACAGATATCTGGAATAACTCGTTACTTTATAAAGATTTCTCACTTCAATTAATTTCCATCCGGTCTGTCGTGTTACTGGTTAATGAAAAGACGATGCCCCATATCATGCCATGCGTATTTCTTAATTACAATTGGTATATATATCAATTATAAAAAAAATGGATATTATCTGTGCACCGGAAAAGAAATCTCAACCACCATTTGAGAGGGAGGCTGAAATAACACGCCATGAATCAAACCTCTCTGAGGGCAGGTAAGACAACACGTCAGATTTAAACCGCTCCATCCAACTATATAAACAGTAAAATTGACCAAGGCATCGAATTTGCCCAACCATTTGAGAAACACATTCATATCTAAAAGCCCCATCCAACTATATAAACAGTAAATTTGACCAAGGTTTCGAATTTGCGTAACCATTTCAGAAACACATTCATATCTCTGGACATAAATGGAGAAACACATTATTATCTGGACATAAATGGAGAAATACATTTATAATAGGACATAATATAACCATATGCAAAAATTCACGGAAGCCTGAGTAAAAATGAGAATAACAGTTTTTAAGAGATTGAGACCATATTTCAAAATGATCACATCAGTTTCTACAAAGCATGTGTGGTAACAGGTTTTTTATTGCATTTTTCCATAGAAAATGTTGACAGGAAGCCCTGTGCCTAATTCGAAAAGAAACTGATTTAATGGGCAGTTAATAGTAGCCAGCATGGTTTAGTAAAATTACAAAAGGGCAGAGCGCAAACACCCAAAGAACTTCCATCTTGGGTGGTTACTTAGCCATGGTGAATTTGCGGCAGAAGAAATAGACTTTCTAGACCCTGGTCTTGGGTGGTTACAAAGCCGTAGTGAATTTGCAGCAGAAGACATTAGTGAGACTCAGACTTTCTGGCCCCTAAGCTGCTTCTGCGACTCTCTGGCCTTTCTAGATTTGTGTATATTTGAATACAAATTTCTGGTCCTGAAGCTCAAAAGAACATCCAAGCCGAAACCCAGAAGACAAACTCCGGCCATCACCAAGAAGACCAATCTGTAGCAATGGGCACCAACACAGTTATTGCTGTTCAGCTCTGACGAATAAGTGCCACTGAAAAGACCATGGATTTTATGGCTCTTGGCCGCCTCAATATCGTACAAAATTCCAGCCAATAGGCCAGAGAAGAGGAAAGAACCAATCGGCAAGTTGAGGATGAGAAAATTATAAATCATGCCATAATACTTTAATCCAAAAAGCTCTGATGCAGTGGGAACAGAAATAGAGAGACGAACGCCATAGCAGATCCCTACTACAATCGACCCAAGGTACAGCGACCCTGGCATACCGATGGCCATAAATATGTATCCTACAATCATAAATAGTTGCGCGGCTGCCATCCATACAGGTCTAGGAATGCCCGCTTTCCTGAAAGACAAGAAAAGAAAATACACAAACCCTGAGAAGAAGATATAAAATCGCATAATCTCAAAGAAAAATACACAAACCCTGAGAAGAAGATATTAAATGTGATAATCTCAAAGAAAAATACGCAAACCCTGAGATGCAGATATTTAATGTGATATTTTCAGCATAAAGAATATTTGTAAACAGAAAAATTTGCAGAAACCTTATAAAATGTTCGGAGATGGACCCTGCTCCAATCCTTCCAAAGAATCCCCAGATACTGATTAAAGAAACAAACATGGACACATCAACGTAGCCCATGGCAAGACCGATTTGGCCCATATTATTGATGACGGCCATGCCCGTCCCCACGCCACAAAGAAACGCGAAAAACAATAACCAGAAGTCAAACTTCTGTATCGCCTGAAATATTGTGTGGTCCTCGCCTATACGAGGAGGATTAGGACCGCACACTATCTGGTTCTCAGTGCTTTCGCTTTGTGAAGGCGGTGGTTCTGTAGCACGAATTTCAGCTTTAGCCTGCACGGATATTTCAGGGTTTTCTACCCCCTTGGCTTCCTCCGTGTTCGTTAATAAGGGCTCTCTGACTGGTTGTTTTTCTATATCTTGCGGTAGCCTGTTCGTGGAATTCCATTTCAAGAAATATGGAATCAATGGCTCGCCTCTAGAATACCTTTCTCTAATGAAAAGCTTCAGAGGAACGACCAGAGGCGCTGCGAGAAGAACGAGCAAGAAGCCTGCAAAAATGCGTGAGAGCACGATTCCATGATTTCCAGTGATGTCGAAGGCGAGCAAATAAACAGCCACGATGATTGCTATGACATTGAATGTAGAGAAGCTCTGAGCTTCTTCTTTTTCTTCTCTTTCGTCAGCGGAACAAGGAACAGGGCGCAGAAATATCATGGAAGTCACACACACGATGCCCGGGATAAGGGTGAGCAAAAGCACGAAAGAAGATGGGTTGCTAGCAAAGAGGGCGGTACAGAGGTCGGTGAAAATGGCAGTGCTGAGACCGATGTAACCCTTTAGTATTCCCACCACGGGTCCCCTATTCCTGCGGAAATTTCTCATGCACGTCACAAGCACCGCCGTGTTCATCCAGGTGGTGCTGTTACCTCCCATGCACAGAAATATGCACATCTGTCTACATGAAATTTACAGTCAGTAAAATAACAGAAATGAAATCAAAACGAAATCAAGAAAACCAAGAACACATCTCTCCACATGAAATTTACAGTCAGTAATTAATAGAAATGAAATCAAAATGAAAGCAATAAAATTTACAGACTAATTAATAGAAATGAAATCAAGAAATCCAAGAACAGAAGAACCTAAATGAAGAAGAAAATCAAGAAAATCAAGAAACTTCACCTGCCAATAGGGCAGGGGTCGAATCCTCTGGCTGAGCACAAGCCATTGTGCGCCATAACCCAGAAACCCTTCGAGAGAACCGATGAGCAAAATGAGCCAGGCGGGTAAATAATCAGAAGCAAACCCTGCCACAAGACCGAAGGCCTTCCCAACATCCTTAGCGACGCTGAGGTTATTCAACTGAACCTGGTTCAGGTCAAGAATCGATTTAAGCGCCACGGAATAGTTAGAGAAGGTGTAATTGTTCCCAGCAATGGCCTGCACCCATATGGCCGTCACGAAGCCAACCCACTTGATCACGGCCCCGGATGTGGATGGAGGAGAACGTGCCACGCCCATTGCAAAACACAGGACGTCTGCCGATCGAAACTCTAGCACAACTACTAGGCCTTCTTTACAACTACTAGCCCTTCTTAACTTCGACGACTTTCACTCCGCGCTAACAACACAGAACACACACGCGTTAAGGTTATTTAAAGTGACAGAAGGAAGGTTTGGTTGGACTGTTTGTTGCTCATACGTGGCAAATGCACAGTGATCCGCAGAGGGAAGGAATGTGCAGACGGCAAGCAGACAAAGTAGAGAAAACTAGAATACCGTCCCCTTCCGTGCAAGAGATTCGATCTCTGTACCTCTCAATCTCTGGTCCTCTGGATCACAGGCAGTGCCGTGCCCGATTGTGGTTCGGGGGTAACGGAATCTAGATTTCTTGAAATAAATTAGAATCAACAAGCCATTACAAAGATCTGTGTTAGATTACCTCTTAATTTTGCAAATTTATAAGAATTTTCTAAACCACAATTCTTAATTATTAACAAAATACCTAATAAATATTTAAAAATAATAATTATTGACATTTGCCAAGAATAGAACTTCCAAGCCACACATCTTAATAATTATTTTAAAAATCTAACATTAAAAATCTTCCTATTGACATTTGCCAAGGGTGCTTAACAATCTCCCATCAACGGAGAAAGAGAGGAGGTTGTTGAATTAAATTTAAAATTTGTGATTTTAATATTGAAATTATTCTTATTATTGACATTTGCCAAGGATGCTTAACAATCTCCCATCAACGGCTAAACAGAGGAGGTTGTTGAATTAAATTTAAAATTTGTGATTTTAATATTGAAATTTATGATTGTACAAATTTTAAAATTAGAAATCGGAAACAACGGAGTTTGTTGGTTGGGAAATTGAAAACTTAGTTCAGAGTTTGATATTAAAAATTTCTAATTTTTAAATTTAATAACAAGTTCAAAATTTTATGAAGTTATCAAATTGTAAAGGAAGTATGATGTTTTATTGTTAAAATGTCATTAAATACAATATTTAGTTTTATGTATGGAGATAAGATAAGGTGAATAT
Source organism: Pinus albicaulis (assembly GCA_034641835.2). Taxonomy (NCBI): domain Eukaryota; kingdom Viridiplantae; phylum Streptophyta; class Pinopsida; order Pinales; family Pinaceae; genus Pinus; species Pinus albicaulis. Next base: position 22,361,685 of record CM076584.1, on the reverse strand, counting down.
TTTTTGAATTAGATGTCATCCTATGAGTTGGGACTCAAGTTAGTGATATAAAGAGGAGGTTTTATGATGCATGACTGTGTTAATTGGTTGGTGGGTTTTCCAAGTAGGGATAATTGAATTCATGAATTTGAGTGTGCAAATAAGCCATAGCATGAGACAAGTGTGAGGATGGGGATATATTGCAAACCAAGGCCTTATAACGACCCATTGTGGTGATTTTGAGTCACGTATGGTTACAATCATCTTTGTAACTATGACAACCTATAACATGGGGATAATGAAAGGAAATGGGAAGTTGGCTTTATTTGGAACCACTTAAAGCATTCATAGTTTCAAGGTAAGTTTTTGGTAGTGGCCCTCTTGTTTTTTATTGGTTATCATTTTGTGTTCCTTGTCTTATTGTGAGGCAACAATAGCCAACTTGTACAACCCTAAATCCAACAACAAAGATGTGGTGAGGAGTGGAAGGGGGTGTGTCAATTCATCCACAAATCCTCATAGAATGGGTGCATACAGGGTTCCAAACAAGCTCATTCACAAAACCAATAAAGAATCACTCCATAAACACAAAAGAATTAGTGGAAGCATTGGTCAATTTAGTGAAAATTCGTCAGCAAACCTCCACATAGCATATCAACATTGAATTTCAAAGCTAGGTTCATGACTTGGTTTCTCTCACTCACGTGACCCCTATAACATCCCCATCTTGACCCGAGGGTTAATTTATAATTAACTATAACTAATTATGTTAATGGTATTGGTCGTGCTAGAATGGAAGTGTTGCTATTATGACAAAGATGAATTGGGTGAATCTAGGAACAATGCATATGTAATCTAAATGTTTGATTAATGAATATGTTGACATGGTCAACTGAGAACATAGAAGCACCAATACATGATATGATACCATGAGTGGATAAATGAGAAGGGGGTTGCACGATTTGTCTTGACAAAGCATTGCCATGAAATTCAAATTCAAATCTGAACATTTTCCCTCTTGAGCAAGAACTCATTGATTGTGAATGACCTGGTAGTTGGAACAATCACCCTCATAATTGTGGAAGATGGAGTGGTAGCTAAAATGTTGCTTCATAATTCAATGTAAGGAATGGGATAAGTGTATTCCTTAAAACTTGAAAATGACATGTGGGTTTGTTTATAAGATTGAGGTAAACACATGGTTGTACAATAGTCGGTTACATTGAATGTGGAAAATTTTGGAAGGGGCAAAGACCCAGGAACAAAAAAAGAGGTGAACCAAGCATTCATAAGAGAGTTTATTCATACACAAAGGAAGGGGAATTCAGCCATACATAGATAAATTAGGGGCATGAGTGTCTAGAGTAGTAAATTTACAAGCAAAATGATGCTAATATTCAGTGGAAAGCTTGTTGATGTGTTTTGGGCTCTCTAAAAATGAATTTGGTACTCAAAATATTGGCAAAGGAGCCCTAGGATTTAGCTAAGAAAATGGGTCATGAATTTATCTGTGTTGGGAAATCATGATAAGAAATGGGTAAGGAAATTGTTGAGGGACTGTAGAGCAATGCAGGGATATCCATATTCCTATGCTAGCTAGCTAAGAGGCATCTACAATTTGTGGAGACCCTAAGTTCAATAGATAGAGGAGTTCTCTAATGTTTTCATCCAGCGAGTTATCTTTTTGTACCTTGTGGTGTCATGAATTGACTAGAGGATGGCCAGTTGTAGAAAGTTGATTTCAGTTGAGCCTATGGATTGGTAGAAAAGGCTCATTCTCATATCAATTATTAGTAGCAAGTAATAAACATCCTTATGTTTTAAATGGAAATGTAATTATTCATTTATTTACATGAAAAGGATGAATACAAATGTGTGAATAAATGTGGTTGTTTGTTGAGTAGTAAAATTGGTTAATGAATTTATATGTATGGTGGTATGCTTGAATTTTTCTATGAGGATAGAGGATTTTCAGTTACCATAACCACCTGCTATCCTTGGAGACTGGGCTATAACAAGCCTATAGAATGAGAATGTAAGGTTGGAAGGATAGAGGAAAAAAATTGTGTCTTAGCCTCTCAAGCAGCGTCAATGGCTAGCTTGTAGTATAAAACTACCAGTGGATCCCAAATATGAGGGTTGGGATTGCATCAACCATGAAAAGGAGTTTTGGACATGTTACTCAAAGGCAGACTATCAATATGGATTCATAAATATAGTTCCAAGGGTAAAATCCCTAGTTTTTATGGTGAAGACTACATAAGAAAAGTCTTCACACAACAACTGAAAGAAATTGATATAATTTTCTCTAAAGAATCCATCATCTTGTGTTATCTACTTGAAGAGATGGATTGAAGGCCTTGGAGCCTTCTAAATATATTATTTATTATAAGAATTCTTGTGGGGAAAATTGTGGTGATTCATATAAATGAAATTTATTTTGATCAAGGCTTAAGAAGGTTTGAAGGTCTTCTTTCAAAGTTGTTTTCAACATTTGCAAGCCTTAAATCAATTTGGCCCTTACGGCCTTAAATAGATTTAATTTATGAAGTTTATATTATCGGTTTTAATGCTTAAAATCTAGTCATTTTATTTTTCCTTGTGTCTCTTCATCATTATGGGTAAGTTCTCGGCTCTATGTGGGTTGAGTCGTTGGTTAAGCATGGAAAGGGAACTCTCTCTCTCTCTGATGAAGAACATCCATTAAGAACTATATAGTTTATCAAATCTTAAGAAGGTAAGAGATTAAACATAATTCTTTAAAATTGTATTCCTATGCTCGAAAATTTGAGAGAAATGTTCCCAAATCGCCATATTTTTGTCAACTTAAAAGGTCAATAATAATAATAATCTAGTTTTAAGGTCACAACTAAGCCAGACACCAAATTGATGTATGAGGCTCCCTTGTTTGTGGGACAAGGGACCCATCTCCAAGCAATGATTCGACTACTAAAGTTTACAAAGTTGTACATACTCTACCCCCCTCTAGATTTGAATCTGCCACCTCTATAAATGAAGCACATTTTCTTAACCATTAGACATAGTTGTATTCATATGCATAAACTCGCTTGTATATCTAGGATGTGGTAGTTTTGGGTAAGATTATGATTAATTACTAGAGTTTAGTGAATCTTTGGAATGGCTTCATTTCCAAATATTAGAATTCATTTACATATTATTCATTATTCATATGCACTCTTGTGCAAATATTTATATGAATATTAGATGATTAGTAATTCTTGGTAAGGATTTTGTAACACCCTCCTCCAACATCTACCCAAGTAAGCAGCCAACTGGGGTAAACATGTGATGAAGAGTTACTATTATATGATTTGACTCCCTATATATCAATTAAGGAAGTGGAACCGACGGAACACAGCCAACCTGACCTTCTACACATGCAACAGAATCCACAGGAGTCATCCAACCCTTCCAGGTGACCAGCTCCTAAGACAACCTGACATTTTACTGCACTAGAGCCTCAGTCACTCCCATGACATGGGAATGCATGCAAATGGGACCCTCCAGTCTCTCCCACAGCAAGGCATGCCTGCAACTGGGGACTTTTCCAAGTAGTTTTGTGTCAGTGACTCTGAATTCGGTGCCACTTTTTCAGGGCCAGGACTCAGGTCATTGCCCAGGACTCCGTGAAACTTCTTGCAATGAAAAGTGACATCGAAACAATGATACAAATGTAAATACTTAAACAAGGACTTAACTAGACACCTACTAGCCATGACATAAATTTCGTCAAACATGTCACAAATATGCATTCTACAGGTTTAAACAATATATCTGAGCATAGGGGTCTCGTGCTTATATGAGAATCACTAAGAATCATTGAAGTCTGATCACAATAATTACATTACCATCTATTAAGCCATATACTCATTGTAAAATCAAGGATTAACCAAGACATGATGAGAGCCATACATTATCATTGTCATAACACTCAGTCATAACCATCATATAACCAACATAAATATCAAGGATATAACAATGTTGGAACGGGGTCTCCTAACAAGCTGCGAAACTGGTCCATTTTGAATATTTTTTATTATATTTAGTCTAACGCATTGTAATGGGTCAAAGGGTAAACTAGGGGTCCGAAAACCATGGGTTGCGGACCATAGGAAAGTTGAGGCTAGATTTTTATAAATAGAGTGTTAGGTCCCTATATTACTAGTATAGTCCCTTATTATTGTTAGTGTAACCCCCTTATTGTTATTATTGTACCCTTGTAACCCCATTTTGTTATTATTGTGCCCTTAAATTATTATTGTTAGGTCGGCTAGGATTACATTGTGGCCCACTAGGATTACATTATGGCCCCATGGACTCCTATATATAGAAAGGAGGTTTTTGTAAATTGTATCATCCAAGAATTGTTCATTTATGTAATGTATTGGAGGTTGCCCCCTCGAAGTGGCTCATTTCTAAGGCATTGATATCTCTTTCCTTCTATTTTTGGAGCTAGTTTCATAACATCTGGTATTCGAGCTTTGGATTCTAGGGTTTAGTTGCTCCAAACGAGGTCATCGTGGAATTTTAGGTACTTAAATTTTTTCTACGAAGTTTCGAGCAAAAATTTTTTAGGGTGCAGCTGAAATACGAGAAGATTGGCCCCTGCTTTTGAAACTTGGTTCGCAAAGCTGCCGAATATCATCGTAAATTAGGTCTTTTATCGACTCCTAAACGGTCATGTCGTGGAATTTTAGCTGTAATTTTTTTCTACGAAGGTTAAGAATGCGAAATTCGTATGGTGCAGGCCAAAATCTGAGAATAAGCACGGAAAAATTTCGAGCTTGAATTACTTAATATTTTGGAATATGATACGTGAAGGTAATTATTTTTCGAGGGCTCCTTAATTTCATCTCAAAAGGGTGATCATTGAGAAAAAGTTCAATAACTCTCTTTGAGCGTTAACGGATTCCACTGCCATAAAAGTAGTCGCAGTCGCAAGTTTGTGGTTTCTTGACTATCAATTTCAGAGAAAAAGGACGAAAGAGTGACACGTCGCAAGTCCTACAAGTTTGCTCTACTGAACCAGTCCAGAATTAGGTCATTGTGGGAGATTGGACACAACTTTTTCTTGGGTAATCCAAATTAGATCAGACCTGTGGAATTTGAAAGAAGCTTCAGAGGGCTACTACAGGGCTTAATTTCAGATATTGAAGATTTTCAATGACAGATATAATTCAATTTCAATATCGAGCTCCTCAAAGCAAGTAAAAGGTGTTTATTTTTTTTCCGAATTGCATAACTCGTGTTTGAAGAATCATGTTGAATTGATTCCAAGGGAATATTGTAGAATAGGTATCAATATTGGATTTGAAAATGGTGCCTAAAAATAATTCAACACCCATTAAGCCTTCAGAAGGCTCTACCATGACTCATGAAGATGAAGAATTGCAACATGATCTATCAAAATTACAAGAGCAAGTGCAACAAATTTCAATCTCGCAAAGAGCAACAAAAAATGAAATGGAAGTTTTGAAGAAAGGCGTGGAAGTGAAGATGGACGGTTTGAAGAAAGGCATGGAAGCTAAGATGGATGGCGTGGAAGTGAAGATGGACGGTTTGAAGAAAGGTGTGGAAGCTAAGATGGATGGTGTGGAAGCTAAGATGGATGGAATGGAAGCTGGCATGGAAGCTAAGATGGATGGAATGGAAGCTGGTATGGAAGCTAAGATGGATGATCTAAAATCAAACATCGAAGATTTGACAAAGTTGATACAAGAAAGGTTTCCTAATGGTGAAAAGATAGTAGAAGAACCTCATGATGAGAACAAAATAAATGTTAATCGTGATTTCATAAACTCTAATGTTGGCGGAAAGAACCACCATATTCCAAAAATGGATATGAGGAAGTTTGATGGAAAGGATCCTGTAACATGGATACTACAGATGGAGCAATATTTTGATCTCCATAATGTGCAAAACACACAAAAGGTACGCATTGCAACTTTGCATTTAGAACAAAAGACATTTGTATGGTATCGATGGCTTTGCTCCTGTAAAAAAATTGTCACTTGGTCAATTTTTACGGAGGAAATAATAGCACATTATGAGGATACAAAGAGCAACACCTTCTTTAGCCAATTGATAAATCTCAAACAAAAGGGTTTAGTGGGGCAGCACATTGAGGACTTCCAAAAATTGAATATAAGGGTAACTGATATTCTAGAGGAACACAAGATTGATCTCTTCATAGGCACTTTAAAGGATAACATCCGACATGAAGTTCGCGTTTTGGAACCCGATTCATTGGAGAAGGCATTCAGGTTGGCAAGAAAAGTTGAATGTAAAATTATGGCGACAAGGAAGCCTACCACTCAATTCTATAAAGAAGGAAGTGTTGCTACGCCTAGATTTCCACAACCTACAAGGTTGACACCACAAAAATTGGAAGAAAAAAGAGCGAAAGGGCTTTGCTACAGTTGTGATAGAAAATACACTAAAGGTCATAAGTGTGCCGAGAAGAAATTATTTTACATAGATTGTGAAGAGGAAGAAGAAAATGAACAAGAAGAAAATATACACCAGGAACCAACCCTAGAAGAGGAAGAAATGAGTCCAACCATATCGTGTAATGCATTGGCAGGAATTACCACTCCTCAAACTCTCAAGATAGAAGGACATATCAAGAAGAAAAAGGTAATAGTGTTGATTGATTCGGGTAGCACCCATAATTTTATTCATTGTAAGGTAGCCAAGGAATTGAATTGTTTCCTATACCCAGCACCAGAATGTCAAGTGATGGTTGCAAATGGAGGAACTATAAATTGCTCTGGAAAATGCCATAATATCGAGCTAACCATGGGGGAATATGTATTGAATAGTCCAATGCTTTCCATTCCTATGGGAGGTGCTGATGTTGTACTAGGAGTACAATGGTTACAATCTTTGGGGACGGTAGCTTTTAATTTTCAAGAACTTTTCTTGAAATTTTTTTCAGAAGGAAAGGAAGTCGAATTACGGGGTATTGAAGGGAAGGCGGGAAGGATAATAAGCTCTAATGTCATGACAAAGCTTCTAAAGAAAGAAAAACGAGGCGTAATTGCACAATTATGCTCACTAGACGTTCCGACATCAAAATCATCTATTTCGGCAGATCTCCAACAAGTCTTGGACAATCATTCCAAGGTGTTTGAAACTCTCAAAGGACTCCCACCTATTCGTGATCATGATCATGCTATTCATTTGATTCCGGGAAGTGTTCCTCCAAACATCAGGCCTTATAGATATCCTTACTTCCAAAAGAGCGAAATTGAACGTATGATTGCAGAAATGTTAGAGGTGGGTATAATTCAACCTAGTCAAAGTTCTTTCTCTGCTCCTGTAGTATTGGTACACAAGAAGGATGGATCATGGCGAATGTGTCCGGATTATAGGGAGCTTAATAAGCTCACCATTAAAGATAAATTTCCCATTCCTGTGATTGATGAATTATTGGATGAATTACATGGAGAAATTTATTTTACCAAGTTGGATCTTCGTTCAGGATATCATCAAATTAGAATGAAGACTGAAGATATTCTGAAAACAACATATCGAACTCATGAGGGTCATTATGAATTTTTGGTCATGCCTTCTGGTCTTAACGATGCACCTTCTACATTTCAAGGGTTGATGAATTCCATTTTCAAACCCTCCCTTAGAAAATTTGTGCTAGTATTTTTTGATGATATACTAATCTATAGCAGGTCTTGGAGGGATCATGTTGAACATGTTGACAGGGTGCTCAAACTATTGCAGGAGAAACAATTATATGCAAAAACATCCAAATGTTTCTTTGGAGTACAAGAGGTGGAATATCTAGGTCATATTATATCTCACGAGGGTGTTAAAGTAGACCCTAACAAAATTAAAGCCATTAAGGAATGGAAAGTCCCCAAGACAATAAAGCAGTTGCGAGGATTTCTCGGGTTAGCAGGCTATTATCGCAAGTTTGTTAAGAATTATGGGAGAATAGCAGCACCTCTAACAACATTATTGAAGAAAGATGCATTTTCATGGACTCCTGAAGCAACTAAGGCCTTTGAACATCTAAAAGAGGCAATGTGCCTAGCACCGGTCTTAGCTACGCCAGACTTCAAAAAAACCTTTATTGTGGAATGTGATGCCTCAGGAAATGGAATTGGTGCAGTTTTAATGCAGGAGGGAAGAGCCATTGCTTTTGAAAGTCGTCCAATCAAAGGAAAGTATTTACAGAAACCTATTTATGAGAAGGAAATGTTAGCAATACTGCATGCACTAAAGAAATGGCGAGCTTACCTAATGGGAAGACACTTCAAGGTAAAAACTGATCATGATAGTCTTAAACACTTTTTGGAACAAAGACTATCTTCAGAAGAGCGACAAAAATGGGTCACAAAGATGTTGGGTTATGACTTTGAAATAATCTACAAAAAAGGAAAGCTTAATGTTGTTGCAGATGCACTCTCAAGAAAGAATGAAGAGGTGGAAGCATTGCTTTGTGCCATTTCTATTATCCAACCAGATTGGATAACCGAAGCAAAAGATGAATGGAAGAAGGACAAAGATGTATGGACACTCATTCAAAAGTTGCAGCAAGATCCTAGTACATCTGATACATTTAGTTGGAAAACTGATTCCTTATGGTACAAAGATCGCTTATATCTTTGTAAGAATTCCCAACTAAAACAAAAGATTCTTCTGGAATTGCACACTTCTCCTTTAGGAGGACACTCAGGATTTTTAAAAACTTACCACGGGGTGAAGAAAGAATTTTTTTGGGATGGCCTTAAATCTGATATTCAAAAGTTTGTGGCGGAATGTTTGGTTTGCCAGCAGAATAAAGTGGAAACAATTAAGACCACGGGACTTCTACAACCTTTATCCATTCCAAGTCAACGTTGGGAGGAGATTTCAATGGATTTTATCACAGGTTTACCTAAGTCCGAAGGAAAGAGTGTCATCATAGTGGTAGTTGATAGACTTACCAAGTATGCACACTTTTGTGCATTATCTCATCCATTTAAAGCAAGTACAGTTGCTACTACATTTATGGACAGAATTCAAAAGCTACATGGAAGCCAAGGGTTATTGTGAGCGACAGAGATCCCATTTTTACTGGAAATTTTTGGACGGAGTTATTTTCTTGTTTGGGTACTCAATTAGCTCATAGCTCATCTTATCATCCTCAATCTGATGGTCAAACTGAGATAGTAAATAAATGTTTGGAAGGATATCTTCGTTGTTTTGTATCTGATAAACAAACACGATGGGTCAAGTGGTTACCTCTCGCTGAATGGTGGTATAACACTTCCTTCCATACTGCAGCAAAAATGACCCCATTTATGGCACTTTATGGATATCATCCACCATCAATCACATCATCTTTAAGGGAAAATTCGAAGGTTCAAGCAGTGGAAGATCACATCGAGCATCAGCAAGAAGTTCTCCAAGTCTTAAAGGATAACCTGAATTTGGCACAAAATCGAATGAAACAATAGGCAAATCAACATCGCAGCGAGAGAAGTTTTGATGTAGGAGATTGGGTATTTTTACGGCTACAACCATATAAACAAATGTCCCTCAAGCAAGCTAAGAAGGATAATAAATTATCGCCAAAGTACTATGGTCCTTACAAGGTGTTGCAAAAGATTGGTGCTATGGCATACAAATTGGAGCTTCCTGCTTCTTCGCGAGTACATCCAGTTTTCCATGTTTCGTGCTTAAAGAAGGTTATAGGTGAAAATCTTCCAGTTCAAACAATATTGCCAGACTTGATGAGGAAGTAAAAATCATATTGGAACCGGAAGCGGTCACGGAAACAAGAACTCGACAACTACGGAATCGATCAATTTCAGAGTATCTCATCAAGTGGAAGAACTTACCCACTGAAGATTCTACATGGGAGGATGGGAATTTTATACAAAAGCACCCAGAGCTACTCAAGCGTTGAGGAAAACACTTTTTTTGAAGGAGAGGGGCATGTTAGGTCCCTATATTACTAGTATAGTCCCTTATTGTTGTTAGTGTAACCCCCTTATTGTTATTATTGTACCCTTGTAACCCCATTTTGTTATTATTGTGCCCTTAAATTATTATTGTTAGGTCAGCTAGGATTACATTGTGGCCCACTAGGATTACATTATGGCCCCATGGACTCCTATATAGAAATGAGGTTTTGTAAATTGTATCATCCAAGAATTGTTCATTTATGTAATGTATTGGAGGTTGCCCCCTCGAAGTGGCTTATTTCTAAGGCATTGATATCTTTTTTCTTCTATTTTTGGAGCTGGTTACACAACATAGAGATGAATTTTGTATTGTAAGGGATAAGAAAATATGAGCCATTGATGCGAATAGTGGTTTGAGATATCTATTTGGGTTTTGGGGAAAGGACTCCTACTGGCTGTGTGCGCGGAGATCCAAGTCCAGCTGTGTGTGGACCCTGCTGCTGTGTGCGCAGATTGGGAAGGGAATTGTAAGGAATAATTGATGAATGAATGAATGCAGAAGATTGACATTAGAGAATTGAATATGTGAGTACTTTTTGTGTGAATTACTGATAATTGTTGTATTGTATGTTCTGTCTTTAAGCCGCGAAAGATCTGTGTACTGCGTTATTGGATCTAGATCTGTTATGTTATGTTTATGTACTGTTGTGTTGATGTTATAACAAGCATATAACTATAGATCTAGTACACGTGGATGCGAATAGAGACTTAATTAACTCTGCGCAGAACAAGGTAATCTAGGAATTACAGGATCTAGCGCAGCTCTGCTTTCCTTACCCATCCTTTCTCAGGGTGTGGAAACCTAGTTCCAACACCCACCCATACTACTTCGGGTGAGACTTTGACCTACGCAAGCCGGTCACTGCCGAAAGGGCCAATAGGGGTTTCTTGGCAAACATTGTACACCGAACCTGGGTCAAGACCCCTTAAGCCAAAAAATGGTTCCGTTGCCGGGATTGGAAGAAGTCTGAGAGAGGAATCGAGTAATGACAAGAGAATACTGGAAGCCTGAAAGAAAAGAGATCAAAGACTGTTTCGAAAGACAGATCCAAGAGTTCGCAGTAAAATAAAATCGCAGTGAGAAGTTAATGGCGGAAAGGTGGAAAAATAGGTACGTCCTTACTGAAAGCTACGAAATATTCTTTGTGACCTTTGTGATTGAACTCCAAGAGTGGATGGCCAGACTGGTGGAATTCCAGAAGTGTTGGAAGGATGAGCGAGTCACTAAGTGGACCCCAGAGCTACTCGAGCAGCTAGAAAAAACTGATAATACTATCACGCGCACGGTGGATCACTGGGTGGATAGTGTGCTAGGAGGATTTGTGACGAAATTTTCCATTGATAAGTTTGTATCATACTCTGAGGCCGAACAACGATTCTTCAAAGGGTTCCAGGGAAAATTTCTGAGAATGTTACCATTGCTGATCAATAAATTACTATGCGAAAAGAGCATTATGTGTAGTCATACTAACTAAATGACCTCAGATCTAGACGGGAGCACGACACGCAACGGTAAATACTATCGAAACAATCTGGACGGAGGGAGATCCGCCTATAATCTGTTACAAGAACCAGCTGCGCAATATCCCCCAACTACACCACCACCCAGGCCGCACAAAGGTAAGAATTCACCCATACCACCACCCCCCCTAGAAAGTGATATGGTTGCGCACCTATAATTGCCTACCTTCAAGGGGGTAGGAGATGAGGATATGGACCAGTTTTGGTTTGTTGCAGACTCTGGATGGACTGCGCAGAATGTGGCAAGTGACACGATAAAAAGGGAACAGCTGTCGCTGGCCTTTGAAGACAGGGCCCTGGACTGGTATATGTGCTACATTGCCCAGAATGGAAGCGCATCCATTCAAGATATCAAGGACGCTTTGAAACAACAATTCCGAAAGCTAAAATATTATTCCCAACTGGTAGCAGAAGTGAAGGACTTTAAACAAGGTGCGTCTGAATCAGTATGGGAGGCTGATCAACGATTAAAGAAGGCAATTAGGGAAGGAGGATTCAAGTATGATGATAGACAACATACAGAATGGTTCATCGCTATGTTGTTACTTCACCTACGCACACCAATGAGTCATCAAACCTTTGAGTCATAGGAGAATGCTGTGGAAGTTGCTATGAAACTAGAAGCTACACCTCGGGAGGATACGTCAGCAGGGGTACAACAAATCCAGGAACAACTGGGGGCTATGCATATGGAGATACAGAACCTGCGGAAAGAGCGAGGAAAGGACAGCTGCGCAGATCTCTGGTGCATATGATGCTGGGTGTCTAGCCATATGAAGGATCAGTGCCCTCTGTTGACGGATTACATACAAGCAGGAGGACCTAGTCCGGTACGCCCAGGGGCAAGTAGGGAACCCGTCCTGTTACGACCAGGTTCAAGCGGACCTGCGCTATGGTGTGATGATTGTTGGGTGGCAGGATTACATGATACGAACCATTGCCCTCGGCTAGGTGCGTATGTCCCAAAGCTAAAGCAACAATGGTGCCGATTCTGCCGATTAGTGGGACATGATGAATAGAACGGTCGTACTTATGACTTAATGATGGATCGTGGGAACTTATATAGGGTACAATCGGACCCTGTGTCACCGAGACTTTCTGCGCACTTTGGAGGACCACAAGCCAGAGGCAGAGGAGGTCGGGGAGGAAGCGCAGGGCGAGGATGTGGGCAGCTAATATGTTATAACTGTGGAGAAATAGGGCACTTTTCCAGAGAATTCCCAAATCCCACCAGGCCATCGTGCAAATATTGTAGGCAGCTGGACCATGAGGTGGAGGAATGCCCAATTTTAATAGCCAAGATGCAGGAAAACCAGCCCACCCCTAAGCAGAACGTACAAAGAGTTAAAACCGAGCTGAGGAAGGCAGATCCAAGTGTAAAAGTTATGACACGGAGTGGGTTGGTCACCCAGGGAGCGAAAGAGGGGCTTGCCTCTCAGGAAAGAGCACACTTCGAGGAACAAGCACCATTGGCCGCCCCCGTGCAGCTGCCAACGCAACCTCAGACTTATGAAGGAGTTAAGCCCTTTTTAAAAGCATGTCTGAAGCTTCTACGAAACCCACAGGCTATAGGAAATCTCCAAGCACTACTGAATACCTGCACAGCTCGGCCCAATTTGATCCCTGAGACCAAGGATGTACACAAATTATACAGCTATAAGAAACGCACCAGAAGAGAGATGCGATTAACTGCGCAGATCGGTGACTATGAGATGGATCAGGTTATCTTAGATCTCGGGTTGGATGCGAATGTATTACCAAAGTAGACATGGCAACGAATGGGAGAGCCTAAATTGGAATGGTCCACCATCCAAATGTGAATGGCAAATCAATAGAAGATCATCCCTCTGGGTAGGTTACCAAAAGTTATGGTTGAAATCGCAGGGGTAAGGGTCCTAACTGATTTTGAAGTAATAGAAATTGTGGAAGACGCGGACCCCTATCCTGCGCTCCTCGGACTGGACTGGGCAATAGACATGGGAGTTGTCATCAATCTCAAGAAGCGTAGCATGGTGTTTGAAAACAAAGGTATGTGTGTCATAGTGCCACTAGATCCAGCAGAAGGTGTGTGGTATACAGAGCCAGCCTATGAGGAGGAGGGATTATATTACATTTATAAATTAACTGCGCAAGATGAATATCGAGTTAACCCCATGGATGAAGGAATGCTCTGCTGGGAAAAGGACAGTGAATGTTTTTCCGACTTTGATGAGGAGCTAGAAAATTGGCAAGGTCAGTTGCATAAGGTTTCGATGCTTCGCTGTATTCAGACCATCAGGAATTTTCGTCGCATCTCTACTAAGGAAAGAAACCTACCCTGCCAGGAGGACGCAGGTGATAGTCAGCAGACTGTTGAACCTACGATTCCCACGGAACGCAGGCTAGGAGCACTGCCACTAACATAGCGCGAAGCACCTACGCAAGCACCGATATTCTTCACTAAAGGGAAGTATTGGAGTAAGGTAATCCTATGCATAGGGACCCCAGTTTCCAGATGGGCTCCGAGGTCAGTCGACCTACGCAGATGCTTACTGATGTACAAAACTCAAGGGTACGATCGGACCTTGCCCGGATAGGCTTGCTGGGGTACTACTGACCTAGGCATGCGTTGGATTACAGACCTGCCTGAATCCACATGTAACTGGGAGAATTTGCGAACACCTCAGGTAATAAATGGCACGAGGACGCGTGACGCAGACCTATCGTATAGGAATGTCTCGACCGAGGGCGGAGCGCATGGCTCGAAAATATTCATGGCCAACTTGCAGAAACACCTCGCGTCAACCTTAATTCAGGGTACGCGAACGACACGTAGGCGTCATCCATGGTCTGACATTCCGTGGAAGCGACCTCAGGCACGAAGGACGACCGTCAGCACATCCCGACTTGATAAAAAAGGAATCCTACAAGTACGCAAAATAGGCAGCAGATCATCAATACAGCCATTTATGGTAAGATTGATCCACCTGATCGATGGTCAGTCTCACGAATGGGCTACTCCACCATTAAATAGCTTTGGAAGTTGTGCGGTTGGCTGGGTAACTTCGCACCAGGCTATTTATTCAACCTACAACATGCTCCTGCTATCTGCATACTATTTTTTTGTGCTCATTAACATTCTCTAGGATGCCCGTTTTCTTGTTGCTAAGATGGACCCTAACCTGCCGAATGACCCAATCCCAGGCTGCTCGGCACCTGCAAATATCATCTTAAGAGGGCCTAGAAATGCTGAGTGCAGTCACAGGAGTGGGCATTGGCTTCTGACAGAAAGGATTGTCTGCGAGCCACACACAGAAGGAACGATGAGATACAGGGACATGTTGCACCTTCTCCGCCCTCTGGCTACCTTGCGCGTGCATTTCGAAGCCGCACCACTGCAGTGACTTGGGACAAGTCACAAGATTGTGTTGGGGGACTGTTGGAACAGGTCTCCTAACAAGCTGCGAAATTGGTCCATTTTGAATATTTTTTATTATATTTAGTCTAGCACAGGGGTTTTGGGGTGGGTCAAAGCCCCGAACGCATTGTAATGGGTCAAAGGGTAAACTAGGGGTCCAAAAACCATGGGTTGCGGACCATAGGAAAGTCGAGGCTAGATTGTTCTAAATAGAGATGCATTTTGTATTGTAAGGGATAAGCAAAGATGAGCTATTGATGCGAATAGTGGTTTGAAACTGGTCCATTTTGAATATTTTTTATTATATTTAGTCTAGCACAGGGGTTTTGGGGTGGGTCCAAGCCCCGAACGCATTGTAATGGGTCAAGGGTAAACTAGGGGTCCGAAAACCATGGGTTGCAGACCATAGGAAAGTCGAGGCTAGATTGTTATAACTAGAGATGCATTTTGTATTGTAAGGGATAAGAAAAGATGAGCTATTGATGTGAATAGTGGTTTGAGATATCTGTTTGGGTTTTGGGGAAAGGACTCCTGCTGGCTATGTGCACGGAGATCCAAGTCGAGCTGTGTGCGGACCCTGTTGCTGTGTGCGTAGGTTGGGAAGGGAATTGTAAGGAAGAATTGATGAATGAATGAATGCGGAAGATTGTTAGAGAACTGAATCTGTGAGTACTTTTTGTGTGAATTATTGATAATTGTTGTATTGTATGTTCTATCTTTAAGCTGCGAAAGATCTGTGTACTGCGTTATTGGATCTAGATATGTTATGTTATGTTTATGTACTGCTGTGTTGATGTTATAACAAGCATATAACTATAGATCTAGTGCACGTGGATGCGAATAGAGACTTAATTAACTCTGCGAAGAACAAGGTACTCTGGGAATTACAGGATCTAGCGTAGCTCTGCTTGCCTTACCCATCCTTTCTTAGGGTGCGGAAACCTAGTCCCAACCCCCACCCATACTACTTCGGGTGAGACTTTACCTGCACAAGCTGGTCACTGCCGAAAGGCCCAGAAGTATAGGGGTTTGTTGGCAAACCTTGCACACTGAACCCGGGTCAGGAACCCTCAAGCCAACAAACAACCATATAAACCACATATAAACAAGTATATTTACCCATACTAAGGAGAAATAGATATTATTAATGATTGCATAGGCCGGCTAGGTATGGGACTTCCACAACCCACCCAACTATAGACTAGACTTAACCAAATATTTCTTTAAGCCAGTCACCCCTGTGCCATATTCCAAGCATGAATGTAGGATCTCATAAAAAAAATCCATAAAAATCAAACCAGGGCTTCCAGAGGCCAAACCACCTCAACCCTCAACCAGTCATTCCATCTCACGGCCGGACATCACTAACCATCACCAAATTGGTCTCTAACCAAGTTGTCCAGGGGTCTAGAGCTTTTGTTCCAACTAGGGCTTCTAGGACTAGTAACTCAACTCACAGTTGTCGTCGGGCTTCCAAAGCGTTTGTCCAACCATGGCATCCAGACTAGTAACTCAACCCATAGTTTTTGTCGAGCTTCCAGAGTGTTTTTCCAATCAACTCTTCCAGAACTAGTAACTCAACCCAAGTTGTTACAGGGCTTCCATAGTGTTTGTCCAACCAAGGCTTCCAAGAACTAATAACTCAACATGATAGCCAAAGGAACAAGAAAACCAACCAGAAAACAAAAGTAAAACCCACAATACCATGGCTATTCAGGAAATGGCAAGGCTACAACCACTATCAATCTAGGAAATTCTCCATGCCAATGACAGGTCATAACTGAATAACCACATGCATATGCCATGCATACCAAAACTACTAGGGAAATCATACATGCAACTCGGTACCTATAAGAAAAACCCGTTGTAGTTGTTGATCTCGATGTCCTCTTGCGCTTTCCTACTTTTCTTTTTCCTTCTTGCTACAAATCCCAAGTATGCCACACTCCTCTAAGACTGCTCCAAGAAAACTCTAAGTGTCCAAGAGTATGAGAGAGAGAATAGAAGAGGGAACTTCATGCTAGAAAGGTCTAAAGGTTACCAATTGATTCTAAGAAGCCTTTTTATCAATGAGGCCTCTATTTTCTTCATTTTTCATTATTTTCCTTCATTTTCCTCTTCACATGCAACATGTGACCTTTCACCTCCCTTTTCTCCTATTTTCCTTTATTTTCATAAATAAGATGCCAATTAATGCCTCATGCCTTTTCAAAGACTTTTCCATTGCCTTTGCTAATTTCCTTAGACATAATAAACCGAAATAAACACCCACTAGGATGTTTTTCCCAGCATTTATCTTGGAATACATGTCCCATGACTAGGTCTTATATTTTTTTTTTACATGGATTTTTAACCAGGGTTGTTACAGAACCCTCCCCCTTGGGAGAACACCATCCTTGGTGTTCAATGACACCTATAAACCAGTAAACAGATGAAGACAAAACATATTGCCTATGGAGCTTTATAGCATAGCTCGTTGTAGTATTTACAATGACCAATGTTGAAAACATGACAAACATATTTTTTACTAGAGATTTATAACACAACTCATTTCGGTATTTACAATAACAAACACATATATAACCATACACATTTTCTTAAACCAGAAAATAACCATATTGTCTAGGGAGCTTTATAAATCCATCTCGATACAATATTTACAATGATATACACATATGCACATTTTTTCTAACCAATAAATAAAAGGATATGATGCAATGTATCTGCAACAAGGGAGTCCAAAGGCTCACATCTCCACCCTTAAAGTAATACCAGCATTCACCTCCTTCCCTGGAAGTCTATAATCCACTGTCAAAGCCAAAGGTTGTATCCAATTTCTAGCGCCACAATCCTACGCCACTTGTCCTCTCAATGAACAGTTACCACCCAATCATTATTCCAGGGCACACTCCCAATGTGCATCTAATTCCGTTTGGAAATTCTAATGACCAAAAACAAATACATCTCTGACTTTCCCTTCTCTACTACAAAGTCCCTCTGGAAATATGGTCACCCCCTTCTGTGCAGTCGCACACCTTCCAAGTTCCGCGAGCATCCCCTTCTCTGCTACACATTCCCTCAGGCGACCCCTCCCTTAGAAAGGCTTCCTCACATCGGAAGATCCAAAAACTTAGGCATATACCTACCTAAAACCATCATACCAGTCATAGCATGTTCATGGAAATCAATGGACATTATTGGGTACCAGTGCACCACAATGTCCATACTCCTGGAATGCTTTGCTAGCATACTGATGTCTGTTTCAATTTGTTTCACTATTGACGCTACTAATTCTTGCACTTTGTTTCAACCATCCCAAACCGAGAATTGCATGCTTTCCTGTACCAAGCACATAATTTCCATTAAATTCAAAATAAATTGAAATAAACTCAAATCATACCTCATCGGTAGCTCATCTATAAGGTATACTTGCAATCATGTTCACTTCTTGTCACAACAAGTCAAACTAGTTGTTTGATCAATCATCATGTATAAAATATCACATCTAGTTAGCTCAAAATGAAACCATCATAAATAAAAATCATATATTACGTGTAACCATGATAAACCAGAGTCATAGATCACACATAATTATCATGAGTCAAAATCATTGATCACATGCATAATAAAACTGAAATAAAACATTGATACTTATCCTTTAATCGATCCTTAGCTTCTACCACTATGCTTTGTCCTCTTCATACGCACACTGGATCTATTTCCACACCCGAAAACCACCCACTACCTTCTCTTCAACCACATACACATACACATAGCTCACATCACAACACATACATCCACACATGGCATACAATACCACACAATACATACACCCAAACCTAGTGTACAACACAACAAATACACCTACACCCAGTGTACAACACAATACATATAGACACACAAAGTACAACGCAATGAATACACATGTCAGGATACCATGACTACACAATGCACATACATAGTACAACATGCTTGCAACACAACATGTACGACATGCATACAATACCATTTTGGCATACCAATGTTTGAGACCATAGAGATACATCCTAAGGCGACAACCAACGCTAGAGTCGTTTTGGATAAATCCAAGGTTATTCCATGTAGATTTCTTCATGCAAGTCCCCATGTAAGAAGGTGGATTTAACATCCATTTGATGGACTTCTCATTTAAAGGAGGCAACAAGGGGAAGCAGAATGTGGATATAATTCATTTTGGCAATACGGGAGAAGGTTTCAGTATATTCAGTGCCTTAAACTTGTGAAAATCCTTTAGCAACAAGACGAGCTTTATGTTTATACAATTTTCCATCTGGTCCAAACTTTGTTCTGTAAACCCATTTGCATTTGACAATTTTTCTTCCCTTTGGAAGAGGAACACGATCCTAAGTATCGTTTGCCAATAAGGAACAATATTCTTCATTCATAGCTTCATCCCAATCTAGATGACCTAAAGCTTCTTCAAAGGTTTATGGATCAAGATTTTATGGAACTTGAGCCAATAAGGAAGAGGCTATGTTGAACCTAGAACGTGTACAACGTTGATCTGTAGGGTCACCTGTAAGAGAACCTACTGCATCTCAAGTAAAGTAGGCTTATTTTGGAAGCTATGGAGTTGAAGGAAGATCCTATGGAGGTGGAGGAGGATTTCCATCCTCGTTTTCATTATTTGAAGCAGAACGAATGTTTTCAGAAGTAGAAGCGACAGAGAGAGGTGGCACATATGTCGAATTAGGCTCGCAGGCCAAAGGTGGCACACCCACCAAACTAGGCTCGCAGGCTGATATATTTTCATTAAATTTTACATCCCTTATAGTGATTGAATTTTTGGATTTGGGTTGAAGAAGTCTATATCCTTTGACATCTTCTGAATATACAACAAAAATGCATTTTCACTCTTAGGTTCTAAGGCTTTATGTTTCTCATCAGGAATATGGGCCTAAGCTTCACTTCCAAAAACATAAAAGTGACTTACATCTGGTTTGATTGAGCTCCAGGATTCTTCTAGAGTTATATTCCTTAAAACCTTAGTAGGAGTTTGATTTACTATGTAATTGGAACAGTTAATTGTTTTTGCCCAAAAATTAAGACTAAGTCCTTTAGATTGAAGCATACAATTAGCCATTTCTTTTAGAGTGCAATTCTTCCTTTTAGCTACACCATTTTGTTGTGGAGTATAAAGAACAATATGTTGCAATTGAATTCCATGCTTAGTGCAAAAGTTGACAAATTCGTTGTTAACATTTTCTCCTCCATTGTTAGATCTTAACTTAAGAATGTCATGTCCAAATTGTTTCTCAACAAAGGCCTTAAAGGCCAAGAACATGCTAAAAAATTCACTCTTGAGTTTTTAGAAGTATAGCCAATTGCATCTAAGTATACCCAAGTGCATCTAGAAAAATCATCAATGAAAGCTAAGAAGTACTTGTAGCCAGAGAAAGAAACAACTAGAAGTGGACCACATAAATCACTGTGCACAAGCTGCAAAGGGGTTGAAGTGTGCTAAGAGGCACGTTTTTTAAAACTATCTTGATGATGTTTTCTGAGTACACAACCAGAACAAGCACCATCTTGGAAAGATATCATAGGAAGAACTGTGACCATATTTTCTTTACATAGAGTTTTAAGAGAGCGATAGTTTAAGTGACCAAACCACTCATGCCAAAGTTTTCTCATTTCATCATTATGAGCAACAAAAGCGAAGGGAATACATGATGACCCAAAATTATCAAACTTATACAACCTTGTGGAATCATCAGCAATGCCAGTAGCTAAAATATGTCTAGGATCTCTTAGTTCCTTAATTACAACATCATGAGGTGAGAATTCTACGGTTTTCCCTTCACGTGAATGAGTTATCTGATAAACAAATAGAAGGTTGCAGGACAAGATAGGAACACATAATACATCATTAAACTGACCATTATCTAGATGAATGGTTCGAGACCCTACAACACTAAGAGATCTATCATCACCAACATAAATATTTTTGGTGTTACAATCATTTAAAGAAGAAAACATGGTTTTATTTTTGGCCATGTGGTAAGAGGCTCCAGAATCAATGAGCCACTCATGAGAATCAGAAGAAGAAGATACATGCAATGCATAACTAGATATTGATGTTTGACAACCACATGTAGAAAGTTCCATTTCCGAAGATGAAGTTGAAGAGTTCTCCAAATGGATGTTGTGATTCTTCATTGTTGCTTCCAAGACTTCCATCTTCTTAAAACATTTTGACTCTATGTGGCCATCATGGTTACAAAAGTTGCAATGTCTATCTGTCTTCTTCCCTTTTTTTATTTATTTTCCTTATCAGTTTTTTGAATTGCTTTTTCAGTTTGCTGCTGAGATTGCTTAAGACCCTTGTTTGGTTTAGGACCATTCTTTTTAGGATTATGCTTCTTAGGATTCTTTGGATTTGGTTGTTGTTGGGCTGTGAAGGCTTTCTTAGAAGAGTTTCCAGTATTAATAAGACCAAGGTGTAAGAGTTTTTCTTGTTTTCTTATCAAAGAATCGCAAAAGGAATCAAAATAGGGGAACTTGTAGGTTGTTCCTTGAGAAATCAAGGCTTCTCTAGTGGAATGGAAGGTGGAAACAAATACAGAGTATGCAAGGCCTAGATTAGCAAGAATGGAATAGATAATACTACCATCTTCCTTTTTTACCTTACAACCTTCTACATGAAGTCTAAGAGTCCTAAATTTGGACACAAAATATTCAATAGAGGAGAAATTATTGGGGTCCAAAGTAAGCAATTCATTTTCAAGCTGGTGGGCTATGATTTCATTTTGAATGATAAAAACAATATTTAGTTTTTTCATAGCTTCATAAGGGGAGTCAATTTCTTGGATATGAAATCTAAGATCTTGAGCAATGGACTTTCCTATCAACCCTCATATTTGATCTTGTTTATTCTCCCATTTAGCATGTTTATCTTCATTAGTAGGTTTAGATTCTAGTCCCAAGGCTATTTTATAAAGCCCTTTACTTCTAAGTAAGTCTACCATGTATGATAGCCATTGGAAATAATTGGTGCTTTTAAGAATAACTAGGCATGCACTTTCCATTTTTAAAAACCGAAGCTGTAAAGATTGAAACTAACCATTCCAATGGAAAGATCTCGAAAAATTAGGCCGGTTAAAAAAAAAACGGCTCTGAAAAATGGCTTCCAGATGAAGAAGTTATGTCTTTTTTAAGAAAAGTTGTCGTAGATGTCAAGTAGTCACGTGATATGTTGAAAGTTGATGATGAAGTTGTACCTTTTTTTTTTTTTAATTCCCCCCTTTTTCCAAACTTAATATAATAAGCTCAATTTAAAAAAAAAACTACTTTATGTCACCCACTTTTATAAATAAGTGAGAGTCACTTTTACAATGTTACTTTATGAACTAATGACCAAGTAGACTGCAACTTAAATAAAATATAAAGTGACTTTAGACGGTAAGTGACTCACTTTTTATAATGGGTGAGAAACGCTATTACATAAAGTAACTTTAAAACTTAAGTTACATGTGCTTTAAAAAAAACTTGACAAAAAACTTTTTATAAAAAGTAACTTGATAAAGAGACTTGAACCCAAGACCTTTATTCTCATAAAGTAACTTTGGACCAAGTGAGCTAGTAAAAATATTTCATAATTGTTGGAAATGAGGAAGTTTTTTTTTTTTTTTTTTTTTTGGTGCGTGCTTTCTCCTGTAAAAAACAACCACACGAAAAACAATGCTTGCTGTTAGATTTCTAGTTAGTTCGCCCGGCAATTATGTATTTTTCTCGCTATTTCTGATTTCCCGAGATCACACAAAGTCACAAGTAAAGAGCATACGTAGGAGAAATTTTTTTTCTTTCTGTTCTGGTTTTCCAGGTTGCACATAGCGTAGAGAAAAGAGCATACGTAGAGAAGAGGTTATAGATCCGGTAATAGAAAAAAGACTATAAATGAAATAAACAGAGGTATAATTAAATATAACTGAAAAACATACTTTATATCTCCAGAGCTAAAATGACATAGTTAGGGCACCCAAAAACCTTTTTGCATGAAAGGAAAGGGGTTCCTCATTGGAATAGAGGCTCCAGACACAATAGAATAGTTCTCTCGGCCTGAAAGTGATCAGAAACAGTAGATCTGGAAAATGGTAGTCGCATGCAGTCAAACCTAGCTTTGGATTTGGATCAACAATGGATGCGACCCTCAAACAACTCCCATACAATGTAGGGATTTACAGGGTAATTTCCTTAGATTAAACACCAAAGGTCACCGCTCACAAACAGATCACAGATCACTACACCAATATTTGACGTGGTTAAAACCCTCAAAGAGGGAAACAATCCACGACTTGAGCCAACGCGACCACTTCAGGCATATACAGAAAGAAAATTTACACAAGCTTCTCTCATAAACGGTCACAGGACAAATGACCCTCCATGCTCTTTAAATAGAGATCATGGACCAATCGGGTGTTAAGCCATGGATCAAGTGTCGGTAATACCGAGGAGAGAATGAACCATCGGATCACTACATATCGTGACTGTCAGATTATAAGTTACAAAAGTACATAGTAAATAAACACACTTTACCTAACTCTACGCTTGACCAAGTTATACTTAAACTATTTCCTATGTGTTGGAATATCCTAACATTGTACGAACTGCTGACTGGGAAGCCTGCACAATTTTGCCAAAAAATTTCCTATTTGGCAAAACGAACAAAACGCATTTCCGAGAGCATACAGTGTTGGTTTTCTCTGAAATGTGTTTTGTCGAATTGAGAACAACGGGATCTACGTGGTCATTTAGGTTCCACACCATTCCAACAATTTTCATTTTTTAGCATAATTTTGAGCACCTTATGAGTCGTTGATACCTAGCTTCTTCATAACAACCCCTCAAGCATGTAAATGGTTGTTAGGTCGATTGTTTCATTAATTTATTCTTGTTGTAGGCCAATTTTTAAAGAAAAATAGTACTACAAAGGTGTTTTGTTTAAATAGTGAAAGTATAGGATTGTCACAATTGGCACTTGGGTCATACTTGATGAGGATGGTTATGATAAATAGAAGAAAGGATCCTTTTTATAATTACATTTAAACTTAACAAAAAATTCTAGGCCTGTAAAAGAGTTTGTCTGGTTGTGTAAATACATATTTTTTACTTTTACATGCGAAAAAGGATATATGGTTCTGATCTGGATTTATGCAGGAATGCAAAAGAATACACATATAACCATAAATACAAAGATGCAGCGGAAATTACACTTCATTTCATTAATATCAAAGAACTGAAATTTTCTTACAGAAAGAATGGAAATAACTATCTAGGGTGCTGAAAGCTTATCTTTGAGAAGAGATGTGGTGGCTATAGGGCTTTGAACTATGTTACAATGAGGCTCGAGGGCCTATTTATTATTTAGAAACAATGGAAAACCCTAAATTCCAGAAACCTAACACTATGAGATGAAGCGCCAAAACTATGGGCCCCGTTTGGGTAAATTGGTACATTAACTTCCCGGGGACGTAAATTTGGCATACGATCTCCATTTGATGCGCACCATAACTCGTTAGAAAGATCTATCCGAGGAATACAACTTTTGAGTGGGTAAAATTAAACCATGGGCCCATGTTGCTCTCAGGTTTTCCAAAAAAACATCGTTTAGGGCCTCAAAACAACTTCAGAAGTTCAAGACCCGAAAAACTGCTAAATATAGTAAACTGTGCTATAATTAAGGAAATTGAAAAACTGAAAGAGAAAATGGTGGGGCCCTAAGTGTATGAGTCTCGACCTCTCGTTGTTATTTTTACTTTGAGCAATAAGTTGTATAGGATACCAGAGGTACCACCGTCTACCACTATCTCTTTGGTTACTGCAAAACAATGCAGTAAGCTCATTTCCAAAATTGGAAAATTTATTTTCCTGATGATATGCCCCCAGGGCAAGAAGAAGATTGTGGCCATGACCTCCAGACAGGGCTCCTCCACATGACAACAACAAATGGACAAGGTCGTGGAGTACGGGAACATCTTCACCTCACCCACAGGGGTGCCTCTGCACTGTCAGGTCAAGCAGCCCATTGATCTGACCCCAGGTGCACTGCTACTCAATGGAACGATATATCGGTGCTCTGTACTGGAGAACAATGAAATCAAGAGGAAAATTCAGGAGCTGCTGCAGAAAGGTCACATCCGACCAATGTCATCGCCCTATGGGAGACCGATTATGTTGGTATAGAAGAAGGATGGGACTTGTAGATTTTTTATTGACTATCAGTGCTCAACAAGATCACTGTACAGAATATGTACCCGATCCCATGGATTGATGACCTTCTAGACCAACTCAAAGGGGCGAAATATTTCAGCAAGATCGACTTGAAGTCTAGGTATAACCAGGTACCAATTGAATCCTCCGATGTGTGGAAGATTGCCTTCAAAGACAAGGAGGGCCTTTTCAAATGGTTGGTCATGCCTTTCGGTTTCACGAATGCTCCCGCAAACTTCATGAGGTTGATGGATGACATCTTGCAACCATTCACCAACTCATTTGTAGTGGTGTACTTGGATGACATTATGGTCTTCAGCCAGACTTGGGAAGAGCACCTCCACCACATCTGACAGGTCCTCCAAACATTGCGACAGCACAAGTTGTGTGCCAATATGGAGAAGTGCACTTTTGGCATGACCCGGGTTCAGTATCTGGTATACATTATTGACGAAAGGGGGGTGCATGTGGATCCAACCAAGATCAAAGTCATTCGGGATTGGCTAGCCCCAACCACTCTAATAGAGCTTCGTAGCTTTCTGGGTCTTGCTAATTTCACCGCATGTTCGTGTTGGGATTCTATCATATCACTTGGTCCTTGAGTCAAGTCACCAAGGGAGGAGCGAAAGAAAAATTCATTTGGTCGGAATTTCAACAAAAGGCTTTCGTAGAATTGAAACATCGCCTCTGTTCTGCCCCAGTGGTCACATTACCATACTTGCAACAACCATTTGAGATCAAGACAGATGCCTCTAACTATGCTATTGGGGAAGTTCTTACTCAACGGGGGCATCCAGTGGCATATCACATTGAGACATTGTCTAGCACAGTCAACAAGTATCCCACTTATGACAAAGAAATGTATTCTATTGTGTAGGCTTCTTGATAATGGAAGCATTACATTTTGGGAAGGAAACAATAATCCACACAGACCATTGACCCATGAAGTTCATACAAACACAAAGGAAGTTGCAAAACGATCACCATCAGAAGTGGTCCACATATCTGCAGCAGTTTCATTTGAACATTAAGTACAAAAAGGGTAGCACCAATAATGTTGCAGACTGCCTCAGTTGACCATCGATCATGGCACGAACCACCATTCTCAACTCTTGTGGACACGAGACTTCTGATTGGTTGCTTCTCTACAAGAGGGATCCAGAATTCGGCCACACATACAAGACACTGTTGGAGGGTACGCAAGTTCCAAATTTTCACCTCCAAGATGCACTGCTATGTCACCTGGGACAACTTTGTGTTCCTTCAAGCGAGCATGCCAAGATGATTTGGGAAGCACACTATAGTCGAGTCACTGGGCATTTCGGGGTCAAGAAAACAATGGCAGTACCGCAGAAGTATTTCTATTGGTCGAACCTTTGACAAGATGTTGGGAAGTACATCAGATTTTGCAATTTTCTTGCGCCATTTCCAAACCGACCATGAAGAAGCAATCCCTCCATACTCCGCTACCTACCCTTAGTCGACCTTGGGAATCCATCTCCATGGATTATATGTCGGGCCTTCCTTCTACTAAGCATGGAAACGACTGTGTTTTTTTGGTTGTCGATAGATTCTCGAAGATGGCCATTATGGCGGCCTGCAAGAAGAATATCACAACGAAAGCCACTGTTAAAATCTTCTTTGAACGAGTGTGGGTGCACTTTTAGATCCCACTGTATATCATCTCATATCGGGATAGTAGGTTCCTCAACACATTTTGGTCCAGCCTATGGTCAATGCTGGACACCAAGCTCACCAAGTCCAAAACTTTCCATCCCAAAACTAATGGCTAGACAGAGGTTGTCAACAAGATTATTATACACATTATGAGATGTACAATTCAAATCATCCACGCACATGGGATGAGAGCCTCCCCTATGTACAAAAAAATTATAATTGGTCTCTCCATAGCTCAACCGGCCACAACCCCTTTCAGGTGGGCTTGGGATTCCAGCCATTATGCCCCATTGACGTAGCCATGCCATTTGCGGCTACTCAGGCCGATTCAGCTCATGTCCAGTCTGAAGCTAACAAAGTGAAAAAATTCATCGAGCGCATTGAGCACATTCGCCAACAGGTTCATAACATATTGGACAGAGCCAATGCTAAGTAAAAGCAACGACATGATCAACATCGGGTGCCACACAACTTCCAGGTGGGCGAAGCGCCTCAGTGGACCCCACCGCAAGCTTCGTCCGCTTTGATATGGGTCATACACCATCACCAAGGCTCTAGGGAACAATGCCTTCGAGCTCACTATTCCATCATTCCTTGGTTTGCACCCAATATTTAATGTGGGCCGCCTTCGGCCCTACATCCCACCTCTACTGGACACCTCCGACATTGCAGAACAACTCACACCAACAGAGTTAAACCCAGATTGTATGGAACATGCCACCACATATTCTATCACGTGTTAGTGTGAATTCTAATTGCAAGCGTACAAAAAACTCTCACTTTAGTTGTGCATTACAAACAACCCTAACATCAAAGATGGTTGTCAATTTCCTTAGATCTGCAGTTAGTTGATCAGAATAAATGCTACAAAATCCAGATCTATGCAGTCAAAGACATTAAACAGCAAATAAAAACAAGAGTTGCTCCATGCATCCAGTAGACAAGACAATAATATTTTTAAAGAATTTTTTATTTATGACACCTGGGAAGGGAACATAGAAAGATGTTACCACTCCCCCTCAATGGGATGGGTTCTTGTATGTCCTTAGTGCTTCAGATCTAAGATCTCTCTCTTGATGGTGTAGAAAACCCAAACAAAAATGGAACTCAAGGGGAGTTCACAAGAAAAAAGTAGAAAAATATGACAATAATGGAGGATCAATGTCAGACCAAAAGTATAAATCCAGAGTCATATTTAGGCAACAAAAGGTAGTGAATGAATGGAAAAACCCTTTTATTTATAACAAAATATTGAGTTAGTCTAGATATTGGTGAATAGTTAAAATATTATTAACCGAATCTAGATCCAACTTTTATGGAATTTTTTTATTATTTTTGTTGGAGGGAAAAGGAGTTTGAATTTGGTCAATTCCCTTTATTTGTAAATAATAAATAAATAAATGATTTATTTATTATTTTAAGAATGTGGTTGAGTAATAATTAAATAAATAGTGATTTATTCAATTATTTATAAATGATTTAGTCAAATTTAACAAGGAATATTATTTAAATAATGCTTTAAATAATTATTCCTAGACAATAATAAGATAAATAATGATTTATCTAATTATTTTTCCTATTTTGGGTTAAATATGACCAGGAATATTAATTAAAATGTGGTTTAATTAATTATCCCTCGAGGAAAACCAAACAAATAGGTATTTATTCAATCTTTCCTTATGGGATTTATTGTTTAGACCATAAACAACTTAATAAATTATGGATTAATAAGTTATTTTTCATAGTGAAAGCAATTTTACTAGGGAAAAAGTGGTCTTACATGGTGTACTTTGGTCCATCTAATAGTAACAGGTTAGATGACCAAAAGTTGGTGTAACAGATTTCCCCCCAGCATGCGAGCATTAGGAGCTAATCATATGACCGAAGTACATTGTAAGAACTCAATAACTAGACACCAAAGGGGGAGTCAGAGAGAGAGAAATGTAAGATAGACTAAAGCGCTAGAGGAAAAGACCTTGAGGAGGCGAGACTTATAGGTGCGACAAGTCTCTTTTATGAGTGAGTACCTGCTCTACATGAGGCGGGAGAGGCATACCTATGCCCGTTGAGATAACAAAGTACAAAGAATAATGCATCCAATAAACAAGGAACTGAACTATATAATACATGCTAGCATAAACATGGGCCAGATAAAGACATGATAATGAATCCCACATACATACTGTTCCTGGGACAATAGCCAGAACTTATACAATAATATCGGAGTACATGAGATATAAGTACAACCAAAGAGCACCTGTAAAACATGAAAGGGCTCTGAAAATTTGAATGATACATGCAAACTAAAGAGGCGCTGCAAGAGGCTGAGGCCGGAACCATCAAATCTATGGAGTTGCATCCAAGGCTGTAATAGAGAAGTCATCCAGTTACGTGGGGGGCTACCTGAATGTCCACCTCCTCATGAGGTCTGAAACATCTCACACACACCCTGCAATCACCGGTACAATTTGTTGCATCACTGAACCATCAATTATATGGATCTCGATGATGCCATATGGAGCTGGAGCTGAGAAAAAATCAAGTCAAAGGGACATAAAGAGTCCCTTTCCCTGATCTGAGGCACCGAACAAGAGTGGAAACTAGAACCAAGTACACCGCCCTCTAGACCTGCCTTCTCGAATGAATAAGCTGATGTCGACAGAAGGAGGTCCGCTATAGGTGAGGCAATAAGGGATCCTCAACTAAGGCATGAGAGATAATAGTAGAGTGAATGATAGATTAACGCCAGGGATAATGGTGGAATGGGGGTTACTGAGTAGCGGGCTGACGAGTTCCCTTGTTAGAGCATAAAGGGCACGAATGACCTGGTAGCTACTGACATGACACCAGAGGGGATAGGGGATAGTATGACTGGAGGCGAAAATGTGCGACACGAGAGAGGAACAAAGAAATGAAGGATGGAGTACTATAGCGAGATATAAAGGAACTCAGGATAGACTCCATGAATGCGATGATGACTCAACTCGGAAGCGCGACTTGATGATGCTGCCACACAGAATAGGCTTGGTGGGGACCATAAAAACATGAGTACAAGATGGTTACTCACGACGAAAATTGACACAAGCATGGACAAGTATGAAGGCAAAGTGGTGCCCCAATTACAAGTGTTGAAAATGAAGAAATTCGATTTTGAGGAGTGGTGAAGTGACCCTTCTTGGAAAAAATGTGTCCGGGTGAAGTATCAATTCACAAAAAAATAAAGGCTACCCATTTGAGAGCTCGGTGAGAGCTTTCCAACGGTGCTGACAATTTTTCAAACCGAGTTACGGTTTGGTCGTAGCCGGCAAAAGAAAAATCTGGGGTTTCTCTTTTAATAAGGCATTTTCCCTCCAATTTGATTCATTTGAAAGTGTACTTGTTGTGAATATAGAGAGGAGAAAAGGCCCTAAATCTTGCAGCGATCGTAGCGGACAAACCGACCGTTGGAATCGAGATCCATTAGTTGCAGGTAAGAGGCCTAACCTTACTCTTTCCATTTAGTGGACTAAAGTTTCAAATTAGGCACCCAGAGCTCAGGAACAGATCAATTCACACTTTTTGGGGTATGTTCTGCGACTTGGGTAGCAAGTACTGGGCATAAAACTGCGACCTGTTCCAGGAAATGACCTGAAAAGTGCGACCTGTCAAAGAAAGGGGGTTTCAGTGTTGTTTTTGGCTAAGCGCTGGGATTTTTATGGTTGAGGGGCATGGGTGCCCCCAAGCATGTTATGGTTATCTTCTGTGGGAAGAATGGATAGATGCAATTCGAGAAAGGGAATGGAGTATTACCAATCTCTTTTGGTATTGCATATATGAAGCAAATTGACTAAATTTCTGGGTTCACAGACATGGTGTCACTATACCAAAGAATAGATTTGGATATAATGAAATGGTGCTCACCTTGAAAACCCATAGGTTGTTCAACAACAATGTCTAATGGATTGGGTTGTTGATGTAAGATGAAGGAATGATGAAGTGGATCATCCCTAGAGTGATCTAAAGTGATATGGAACTTTATAGGTTCTTCTAAATGGGGAAGAATAATGGTACTAGAGTCGACATTACCAGATGCACTAGGAGGGTTGTGGAGAATTGCTTCTCCTGGACTCTCAAATATGGGTGCCCCCTTACCAAAACATTGGGTGTCAATGTAATGACCACAAGGTGTATGTGGACTGAAAGAATAGGTTTGATGTAAGGGGGGATATATAAAGTCAAGGGTGGTAAATGCTTCCATAATGTCGTCATTGCAATAGAAGATGGGGTGACTAGTGGAAGAAAAACCACGTGGTGCGGAAAAGCTACCTGACTCATTATGATGAGAAGAAAGGTTCACATGTGCATCGTCATGGAGGGTGACTGAAGAATAAGTAGATGAAGGATCCATTGATGTTGAGCCCAAGGTGATCGCTAAAGGGAGGTCAGGCGAAATAGAAGGGGAAGTCCTAGAGGGATCTTCCCCCATGGATCTCATAGATGATGACAGGTAGATGATAGTGGCCGAAAACTCTGTCATCTCGACTGTTAGGGACCTATAATAATAGGATTCATAATTTTGATTTGAATTTGATTAGTCTTGTAATATGTACATACTTTGCTTTCTGCAAATTGTTTTTCCATATCAGAAAAAAAGAAAAAGAAAAAAAAAAAAAAAAAAAAAAAGAAAAAGAAAAAGAAAAAGAAAAAGAAAAAGAGAAAAAGAAAAAGAAAGAAAAAAAAAAAAAAAAAAAAAAAAAAAAAGAAAAAAAAAGAAAAGAAAAAAAAAGAAAAAAAAGAAAAAAGAAAAAAAAAGGGTAAAAGTCCTAAAATAAAAATCAAAGGACTTGAAAGAAAAAATATAAAAAACAATAGAAAAATGGACCCCAAACAAAAAGAGATAAAAGATAAAACATGAAAGTGATGCAAATCCAAATGCCACTACTATATACTTTACTGCAAAATAAAAATTGTGTGCATCTTGTTAAAATGCCACAATCCATGAAGGTTAAACAACTTAATTTTAACCTCTCGTGCTTTAAATTTCATGTTGTTAGATAGAGAATAAAGATCTAGCCGAACAGTTTAATCTTGGCAGATCAGTAGTTAGGTAGAAAATAATAAGGAGCTCAACAGCTTAATCTGAGCCCTTGGAAGAAATAAGGATAAAATTAGTTAGTTTTATGTTTTAAAAGAAAAATGAACAAGAGTTTGCAAGCTCAAATGCACCCAAGTAAATGAAGAAAAATGTTAGGGTAGCAGATGGGTAGGTACAAGCAGTTTTTACACTCACGAAGGAGCAAAAAATTGGTCATTTCATTTACTAACCTCCTTCAAAAATCATCCCTTTGTAAAAATACTTCATCCCCTCCATTTTCATTCCTTCCCCTTCATTTTTCCCCTTTTTCCATTATCATTCACTTCCCTTTGCAAAAATTCCCTTTTTCTAAGTTTAAAACACATTTTACTTAAGAAAAGTAAAAAACCCTTTACTAATACTCTTTTTACCCAAAAATACCCAAAACCCAAAAAATACTTTATACTAAGTATAAATGTTAAAATCTTATGTTGGGACCCATTATGAAAAAAATTATTTCCAACATCCAATTTTACACTATACTTAGTCTATTTTAACATTCTGTAGTTACATTACATTTTTAACACTAACATAAAGTATTAACTCCTGTATATACCTTTTAGCTCATATTAAATTAATTCATTTATATATTATTTCCCACCCATATTTTAATTTTAACGTATGTTCTATTTCCCCACATGTTATATAACCCTTCATCCCATAGTTTAAAACTATTTAACTCGGCTTATATACCGGTCCCACTATATATAATCTCCGACAGTTGTAAACTTACATCTTCCCGCATCCAATTTGTTAAATAATACATTAACCTCTGCCTATAATAATGCAATCCAAACTATGTATTAAACCTTAGTTTAAATACATATTTAAACCTCCCGCGACTTTGAAACCCAGGCCCCACGCCATCTGACCTTGCATCTCTATCGCACAATCCACTTCGTCCGATCTCCATCTACCAGATCCAATGATGGCTATCCCTTGTCGCACATTCCTTAGCGCCATATTTAACCAACCCCAAAGCTTGCGATAAACGTGATTTTTGGGATTTCTCTCCCCGCTACGTGTCTTAATTATATTGGATCACATCAATCTAAATAATTCCGCTTACCACCTTTGAACCCTGTAAAAATAGCTTGGCAATTATTCCCTTCCCCGCGCCCAAACCACCCGCCTGTTTGAAATCACCGCGCAATTAATACATTCACTGTTGAATGAAAACACATATAAACCACCCAAATGCAATCTTTTATCATTTCTGTTTCATTTACACAAAGAAGAAGCATTTTCAGACCAAAATAACCATTGCCGACTCTGTTTTTAAAGCCTAATTGAAACACAATTCATCAAATTTGATTGCTACAAACAGTGCATAAGTTATCTGAGTGCCTATAAAGACCAACAAAAGCTACTGAAAGCTTTCTACAACCCCATAAACCCTCCTGCACAGCAACACTTCAGTTTTCCCAGGTATTCTTCAAAAAAACGGACCCATTCATCAATCTAAAAGAGCATTACAGTTAATCGAATCATTTAGGAGCCTCTAAAACTAAAGAAAGCCCCATTTGCTTCCTAAATCATTTATTCTGTAAACCTTGAGAAACCCTTTCACAGATTATGAAACCCTGGACTATTAAAAATCACAAGTTGAGTAAACTGAAGAAATTTAAGCCATCCACAGACCCGAGAAATCCCTCAGTGACCTTCAAACCTTTCCTACAGAACTTAGACATCCTTTTTACATAAAATTGATGTCTTGAGATTGTTTTTATCATAGAAAGTGAACTATAAACCCTAGATATCCTTTGTAGAAACTCTAAGGTCTTAAAGTTGCTCTTTTGTTACGAAGATTACAGCTTGGTTAATTGAGTGAGTTTAAAACCCTTTTGCAAACAATAGATAACTCATGTTTTATCCTAGTCTTTTTGCAAACTATTAAAACTTCTAGAGGTATTTTACAGGCTTAAATCAATGTTTTTTAAGGTCAAAAGAGTAAAAAATTGATAAATCAAACAAATCAATGGCTTCCAAAAACATTCTAGCAGTCAATCCTTTACAACCTCCTGTTGTAGATGTAGAGCACATTCCACTAGCAGATGTAGACTTCAAGATTACTGATATAGTGACATAATTCAATCTTCTTGAGCTCCATTGTTGGAGCCAAGAAAAATACCTAGATCAGGCTGATGAAGTATACATCTGGGAGTCAAATCTGCCAAAATATGTTTTTCCTCATTCTCATCAATGCCCATAAGTAATCAGACTTTGTCAATCATGCTATTTTCTAGATCAGAGAGCCATCATAAATCCTGAAAAATAAGTTTTGTTTACCATTACAGCTGAATCTATCAACCAGATGCTTCAGATACAACCTGGGCCAAATGAATTTCCTTTGTCCATTGAAACCCTCACTCAGTTATACTTGGATCTGGACTTCCCCAAGAGGTTCCAAATTTTTCAGAACTTCATGCCTTCTTATGTGGAAATTCCCAAGCTAAATCCTCCATATTCTTCTGCTAAATTCTTTGAAAGGACAAGACATATCATTTCCATGTTGTCTTTCATTCTTGGATATTTTACAGATGAACATGCTGATGTTGCAATGCTTGGTTTTTTGTCTACTTTTATACCTGGTCAACCTCCTGCTACCATTTTTAACTTTTCCCAATACATTGCTGACAATATCCATGAATAATTGGTCAAAATTCCTTCTGAAGGTGTTTTTAAGTATTCTTCATTCCTATTTCACATGTTCCTATATTTTTAGTCTGAGAAGTTTAATATGAACCTTTAGAAGCTTGATGTGGAAGGAAACCCACAATCAGTCATCTTTTGGACTTCCTTGATAAGGAAAGATTCAAATGAGTTCACCTATGCAGATTTTATAGATTCCTTTATTCATCCTATAGTCAATTTTCAGAACAACAGTATACAACCCAAAATCAGTAATGAAATCAAGAAGGTCCAGCAATTGTCTGAGCACAATAGGACAGGTGATTGGTACTTGTACCAAAATCACACTGAAATAAGAGTTTATGGATCAAGTCTTAACCCTTATAAACTACCCAAATACCTCCCTATGAGGTTATTTTCCATGGAATACATAAGGCAGATTCTAAATTCAGATGTAGTCAATTTCTTAATAGCAAAGAAGAAAACACAGTTCAATTTGAAGAACCAGATTGGCCCTTTTATCTGTAATAATAGAGAAGCAGGTCCTGAAGCAGAAAAACACTTGCAGGAGTTTAAATTCAGTCCTAGTTTTCTTTGGTATTATGATCCTCTTGGTGTTATTAGTAAAATGAGAGTTAAATGCAAATTAACTCCATATGTACATGAAAATAATCTAGAGATTGAAAAATTCTCAAACCAATCTGAATGGTTAGAGAATACATTGGTAGAGGTAGAGAAGCAAAGTGATACTAGTCAAACTTTGCAAACTCCATCCCAAGAAGACAGAAATGTGAAGAGAAACAGAGAGGAAGGATATTATATAGCAGAGACTACAACAGAGACAAAATTCAAATTAATATATAGTAAAAATCCAAAGCTAAATCCCGCCAATAAAAAAAAGGAAACAATAGAAGTGATTGATACAGAAATAACAGAAAAATATAATGCACCTCCTACAAGAATTGAAGAGAAAAAACAACCCACTACTTCAAAGACATAGCTAATTCAGAAACAACACAATATATAACTTTCTTCATCCAAGAAAACAACAGAAAAGGACATAGATATAAAGGAAAGATACAAAGAAATCAAAGCCAGAAATTAAGAAATTAAGACAAAAATATATTCTCGGTATCTATAACAAACTCCAGGCATCCAGAATAGGCTACTTTCAGCTTTTGACTACAAGAATAAAAAGATGCAGATGTCATTTCTTCAGCCTACAGTTCAGACTCCCAATACATCCTCAGATTACAAAAAGAGAGAGTTTGAAATTCCAGTCCAGGATATTCATCCTCTGGATCAAATTAAATTTCATAAGAAGGCAGGGGAAATGTTTTATTCTACAATAACCACTAAGGCCATGAGTGCACAAAAACTACAAAACACTCTGGTAAATGTCAGAGAAAAACTCAAATTGGAGAAAGCATCTTCACAGGAAAATGACACTAGAATCAAATCCTTGGAAGAGCTAGTAATTGAAGTAGGATATGATCCTAAAAATGTAAAAGTTGCAGAAGAATTAATCAAGAAGAAAAATGCATATATTGCTGCATTAAGGAAACAACTAAAACTTCCCCCTACAGAGCATCATCAAGCTAAGGAGGTCTTTCAGGAAACCAATTAGAAAGATGAGATGATGAGCCTCATGTTACAGTTAATGGCTCAGATAAAGGAAATGGAAATTGAAATGGACAAGTAGGTCCAGGAGAAAGAAGCCAACAAAGTAGAGAAGTTCCTGCAACTGTCATCCCTGTAGTTACAAAAACTATACCTTCTACTTTGGCATAATCACTAGCTCCTAATGTTCCAATAGCCACAACACTTCTAGTTAATTCATCTATAACTTTAGCCACAGAATCTTCAACCATAGCAGCACAACATTCAGATGAAGCAAGCAAACTAGTAAAGGCTATGCAAGATTTTTCTATTCAGACCAATGAGATAAACAAACTAAAAGAGCAACTCAAAAATCTTGAAGATGCTAAGAAACTTGCTCAAATAATTGTGTTACATGTTATTTTGTCACCACGACATTTGACTGTCTATATAGGTTCATCACTACCTATATTACGCTCCCTTAGAAGTCAAAAAACCCTAATGTTCCTAAACCAAGTCTTGGAATTGGAGAAAAGCTCATTAAAACCCTAAAAAGTCTAACTCGACACTTTTCCTAGATCTTTCCTATGGATCCGCAGATATTTGCTCTATAGCCTACGACACATCCCGCACGTTTTGCTTATAAAACCCGCGAACCCCTGTAAACAGTGAAATAAAGGAAAAAGTAAGTTCTAGACGCCCAGCTGGTCGAATATTCTCCCAACTGGAAGCTTCTAGAAGCGCATTTAGTTCGAGCTTTATCCTATACTCATGAGCTATATCCATTCACTAATGGAGTTTACCCTTTGGTATATGAAAATCAAATCCCTTCATGAGAGGAATCCATCCCCCTCTTCATGGAACTGAAACTACCTCCATTTCCCTATAAATTGAGCTCATGTTTAAGTCTGAAGGGTAGCTTGTAAATCGTAGAGACACACATGTGGTAATTGCTGAAGAAATTATTAAGAGAGCATACTCTCTATACTAGCCATTTTTTATATGAGAATGATCACACACTCATGTCCATAACTTCATGCTAGTTCAGAGAGAATAAGGCTTGTCAATCTGAGGAGGAATGATTGTTCAGGACCCCGGAAGAACCTGTATAACATCAAGGCTAAAGGTTGTAAGGTTACTTCTTATTATGCAATTTAATACAAATGGATTCCATTTTCTCATTGAATTGTTCATGTATCTATTTGAGTAATTCAATTCTTAGATTCCTTGATCACTGAGATAGATTAGTGTTTTCTAGATAGATTAGCGTTTTCTCAATTATTATATCTTGCAGGTGCTTTTAATCCTTTTATCTGTCTTTGATTGCATGTTTCACATGCCAAAGTGACCTCTTTTGGAGCGACTGGATAGAAGATTTCGACAAGCATTGGACTTCAGGTAGGGGCACGTCCTCGTAATTTTTTTTCTTTCTAATTTAGTTTAAATCTATTAAAGAGGAGAGTAATATACATCGCGGCCGAAGCCTTATCTTTGCCCAAAAAATGTGGCATGTTCAACAAAAGAAACTGAAAATTGACTGCCCACTAGGGGAAACCAGTCCAGTCCATACATTGTGCTAATGTGCTGCCCACGCAGGGGTATCAGCCTTAGATTACATTGTTCTTTGCATAGATTATAGACTGTTATACAAAAACTGCTGGATAACATTGCTAAAAAAACAAGATCAATCCCATAAAGATGGGACTCGTAATGTAAAAACCAAACACAATTTGAATGATTAAAAATCATGATGAGGAGGTGGTTCTTCAATAATGAGGCACCTGTAGGCCTCCATGTCGTCATCCTGCCTTGGCTTGTCTGCACTAGAGGCAGTGCTCTGCTTGGAGCGCCCACACCCACGGAGAACCTTCTCCTCATCACTTGAATCTTTTTCTTTGCCCTTATCCACCTGCCGCTTCTTTTCGTCCGCATCCTGAGCCGTTGCTGTGGTCGTCCCTCCCGAATGCACACTGGTATCAGCTAAATGTGGTTCCTCCTTGAACACAACCAATATGTAAGCGATGATATGGGGGCGGTTCAGGGAGTAGTTGAAGTAGCATTGAGTTGTCTGGGGAAAATTTGAAGCGAGAGTAACTGGGGTGGCAGGTGCAGGTGAATCCATTCTGAGACTGGCAGCATGGGATCTCCCCCTACCACTTCTTGTATTCGGGTACTTGCCTATGAAGTAGTCAGAGGAGGGGGAAGAGGAGGGGGTGTGCTGAGGACGGCTTCTGGTGCTGCCCCTACGACATCTCATGCGGTGGCAAAGTCTCGGCATGGTACCTGGCATAGAGGTTGGCAAATGAGGAGTTGGAGAAGCAGAGTGAGGATTGAACGAAGAGTAAATAAGGTCCAAAGTGACAGTGTTAAAATTACAGAGGTCAATTCGAGAAAGGTGAAACCCATTTCCCAGCTCAATGCAACAAGAAAGATGGCACTGTCTTCCCGTTGCAATGCGGGAGCAGGGTCTCATAGCAGAAGGGGAGCAGAAGCTCTGTAGCGAAGGAGGAGCGACTAAGTGATCTCTAACATCATCCATCTTAAAACATAGGGCGGAGTTGCCTCGATGCTCGCCTGGCGTGATTATACCATTAATTTGTTCAGAATGCTGGTGCAAAGAAATCCATACAAAGGCACGAGTGAGAATAATGGCTGGTTCTCGGCCTTAGTTCAGCTTAAATGCAGCCTTGATGACTGGACTGCGTTGGAGACGTTCGCGCATGGCTATGGCGTGGGTGGCCAAGTGTCCCCGCCACTTTCCTATCCCATGTCCCATCAACTTATTCCTCCAGCTAGACACCTGCATCTGGGAGTTCTGCATCATTCTGGACCAAAGTGTTACATTCCTATATTTGGGCGCTATCATGTAAAATGTCTAGAGAACCGTCCTCGTACTTTGTTATTAATAATTCTGAATCACAAATTATCTAGAGAAAATGGTTTGCATTTTGATCCAGGTGGATATCGGTGGCCTCCCACCTATTCCATTTGGACCCGCAACATCAATTATTTCAGTTTTTCAGCTTCAGCACAGCTTACTATTTATAGCAGGTTTTCGGGTCCTGCACACCCGGAGCCGTTTTGGGGCATTAATAATCCAGGTGGATATTGGTGGCCACCCATCGAGTCCATTTGAACCCCCACCATTGGTTATTTCAGTTTGTAAGTTTCGGTACAACTTACTATTTTTAGTAGTTTTTCGGGTCTTAAAATTCCGGAGTCGTTTTGAGGCCCTAAACGACGTTTTTTGGGAAAACGAAGAGCAACATGGGTCCATGGACCCATGTTGCTCGTTCAAAAGTTGTACTCCTCAGACAGATCTTTCTAACGAGCTATTGAGCGCATCAAACGGAGATCGGATGCCAAAGTTACGTCCCCAGGAAGTTGAACCACCAATTTACCCAAACGGGGCCCACAGTTTTGGCGCTTCATCTCCTACGGTTAGGGTTTTGGACGTTTCGGATTATACATTGTTTCTCAACAATAAATAGGGCCTCGAGCCTCATTGTAAGACAATTCAGGGGGCTGGGAGCCGATATATCTCTTCTCAGAGATAAGCGCTACCAGTGCCCTAGCTCGCCACATCTCTATCATGTCTGCATTGTAATACAGTTCAGGGGCTGGTAGCCGACACATCTCTTCTCAGGGATACACTGCCAGTGCCATAGCTATTTTATTTCCATTATGTCTGTAATGGGCCTGCGAGCCTCAATATAACATAGTTCAGAGGCCTGCATACGCCACATCTCTTCTCAGAGATACGCTACCAGCGCCCTAGCTTGTTTCCATTATGTTTGTAAGCTTATTTCAGTCATTCATTTATTAATGAAATGAAGCATTATTTTCACTGCTTCTCTGTGCTTATGGTTATATCTGTATTCTGTTGCGTTCTTGCATAAAATCCGGATCAGTGGTATCAAAGCAACCCCGATCAGTGGTATCAGAGCGGGTCTGCTTTTTCTTTGTTTTTCTTTTCATATCCCCAACGTGGCCAGGGTATAAGGAGTTCAACCTCGCAACCCCGACGACCCCCCATGGCAGAAGAAAAGAAAGACGAGGGAGCAGGAGATCCTATCAAAATCTTGCTCGAGGATGCCCTCGAGAAACAAAGGAACGCGATGTTGGACAATTTTTTTTCAGATCCTTCAACGGCTGCCCACCGGTGGCACATCTAAATCCAGCACCAAGTTCAACAAAATTTCCCCCCCATGGAGGAACTTAACGCAATGGAGACCATTGCTTCCTAAGGAGGGAGGAATGATCCATGTGGATATCGGTGGCCTCCCACCTATTCCATTTGGACCCGCAGCATCAATTCTTTCTGTTTTTCAGCTTCAGCACAGCTTACTATTTATAGTAGGTTTTCGGGTCCTGGACACCCGAAGCCGTTTTGGGGCATTAATAATCCAGGTGGATATTGGTGGCCACCCATCGAGTCCATTTGAACCCCCACCATCAGTTATTTCAGTTTGTAAGTTTCGGTACAACTTACTATTTTTAGCAGTTTTTCGGGTCTTAAACTTCCGGAGTCGTTTTGAGGCCCTAAACGATGTTTTTTGGGAAAACGGAGAGCATCATGGACCCAT
This sequence comes from Pinus albicaulis, assembly GCA_034641835.2. NCBI lineage: Eukaryota > Viridiplantae > Streptophyta > Pinopsida > Pinales > Pinaceae > Pinus > Pinus albicaulis. The sequence goes on along the minus strand of CM076584.1, from coordinate 22,320,945 downwards.
GTTGCTCATCCAAAAGTTGTACTCCTCGGACAGATCTTTCTAACGAGCTATTGAGCGCATCAAACGGAGATCGGATGCCAAAGTTACGTCCCCAGGAAGTTGAACCACCAATTTACCCAAACGGGGCCCACAATTTTGGCGCTTCATCTCCTACGGTTAGGGTTTTGGACGTTTCGGATTCTACACTGTTTCTTAACAATAAATAGGTCCTCGAGCCTCATTGTAAGACAGTTCAGGGGGCTGGGAGCCCTTACATCTCTTCTCAGAGATAAGCGCTACCAGTGCCCTAGCTCGCCACATCTCTATCATGTCTGCATTGTAATATAGTTCAGGGGCTGGTAGCCGACACATCTCTTCTCAGGGATACGCTGCCAGTACCATAGCTATTTTATTTCCATTATGTCTGTAATGGGCCTGCGAGCCTTAATGTAACACAGTTCAGAGGCCTGCGTACGCCACATCTCTTCTCAGAGATACGCTACCAGCGCCCTAGCTTGTTTCCATTATGTTTGTAAGCTTATTTCAGTCATTCATTTATTAATGAAATGAAGCATTATTTCCGTTGCATCTCTGTGCTTATGGTTATATCTGTATTCTGTTGCGTTCTTGCATAAAATCCGGATTAGTGGTATCAAAGCAACCCCGATCAGTGGTATCTGAGCGGGTCTGCTTTTTCTCTGTTTTTCTTTTCATATCCCCAACATGGCCAGGGTATAAGGAGTTCAACCTCGCAACCCTGACGACCCCCCATGGCGGAAGAAAAGAAAGACGAGGGAGCAGGAGATCCTATCAAAATCTTGCTCGAGGATGCCCTCGAGAAACAGAGGAACGCGATGATGGACAATTTTTTTTCAGATCCTTCAACGGCTGCCCACCGGTGGCACATCTAAATCAACACCAAGTTCGGCAAAATTTCCCCCCCCGGAGGAACTTAACGCAATGGAGACCATTGCTTCTAAGGAGGGAGGAATGATCGAGGGTGGATATCGGTGGCCTCCACCTATTCCATTTGGACCCGCAGCATCAATTGTTTTAGTTTTTTAGCATCAACACAGCTTACTATTTATAACAGGTTTTCGGGTCCTGCACAACCGGAGCCATTTTGGGGCATTAATAATCTAGGTGGATATTGGTGGCCACCCATCGAGTCCATTTGAACCCCCACCATCGATTATTTCAGTTTGTAAGTTTCGGCACAACTTACTATTTTTAGCAGTTTTTCGGGTCTTAAACTTCCGGAGCCGTTTTGAGGCCCTAAACAACGTTTTTTGGGAAAACATAGAGCAAAATGGGTCCATGGACCGATGTTTCTCATTCAAAATTTTTACTCCTCAGACAGATCTTTCTAACGAGCTATTGAGTGCATCAAACGGAGATCGGATTCCAAAGTTACGTCCCCGGGAAGTTGAACCACCAATTTACCCAAACGGGACGTTGCAACCATCTCTCTCTGATTTAGGGTTTTGGACGTTTGGATTCTGCTTGTTTCTTAACAATAAATAAGGTCCTCGAATATTTGTAAGACGGTTAGGAGGCTAAGAACCCTTACATCTCTTCTGGAGATAGCGCTGCGGTGCTAGCTCGCCACATCTCTATCATGTTTGCATTGTAACACAATTCAGGGGCTGGTAGCCGCCACATCTCTTCTCAGGGATATGCTGCCAGTGCCCTAGTTCATCTATTTCCATTATGTGTGTAATAGGCCTACGAGCCTCAATGTAACACATTTTAGAGGCCTAGATATGCTACATCTCTTCTCAGAGATACGGTACCTGCACCCTAGCTTTTTTCCATTATGTTTGTAAGATTATTGCAGTCAATATTTTATTAATAAAATGAAGCATTATTTCGTTGCATCTACTGTGCTTATGATTTATATCACCTAATATTACATTGCGTTCTTGCATAAAATCCCGGATTAGTGGTATCAAAGCAACCCGTCCCGGTGGTGTACGGCGGGTACTTGCTTCCCCTATACATTTTTCTTTTCATATCCCCAACGTGGCCAGGGTATAAGGAGTTCAACCTCGCAACCCTGACGACCCCCCATGGCGGAAGAAAAGAAAGACGAGGGAGCAGGAGATCCTATCAAAATCTTGCTCGAGGATGCCCTCGAGAAACAGAGGAACGCGATGATGGACAATTTTTTTTCAGATCCTTCAACGGCTGCCCACCGGTGGCACATCTAAATCCAACACCAAGTTCAGCAAAATTTCCCCCCCATGGAGGAACTTAACGCAATGGAGACCATTGCTTCCTAAGGAGGGAGGAATGATCCAGGTGGATATCGGTGGCCTCCCACCTATTCCATTTGGACCCGCGGCATCAATTCTTTCAGTTTTTCAGCTTCAGCACAGCTTACTATTTATAGCAGTTTTTCGGGTCCTGCACACCCGGAGCCATTTTGGGGCATTAATAATCCAGGTGGATATTGGTGGCCACCCATCGAGTCCATTTGAACCCCCACCATCAGTTATTTCAGTTTGTAAGTTTCGGCACAACTTACTATTTTTATCAGTTTTTCGGGTCTTAAACTTCCGGAGCCGTTTTGAGGCCCTAAACGACGTTTTTTGGGAAAACGGAGAGCAACATGGGTCCATGGACCGATGTTGCTCGTTCAAAAATTGAAGTCCTCGAATAGATCTTTCTAACGAGCTATTGAGCGCGTCAAACGGAGATCGGGTGCCAAAGTTATGCCCCCGGGAAGTTGAACCACCAATTTACCCAAACGGGCGCCCACAGTTTTGGCGCCTCATCTCCTACGGTTAGGTTTTTGGACGTTTCAGATTCTACATTGTTTCTCAACAATAAATAGGCCCTCGAGCCTCATTGTAATACAGTTCAGAGGTCTGTAGCCATCACATCTCTTCTCGAGGATATGGCGCTGCGATTGCCCTAGCTAAGCCACATCTCTATCATGTACGCATTGTAATACGGTTATGGGCTGGTAGTGACACATCTCTTCTCGGGGATGCGCTTCCGGTACCATGGCTTATTTTATTACCATTATATGCCTTAATGGGAAGCGAGCCTCAATGCCCAGCACGGTTAGGAGGCTGCGTGCGCACATCTCTTCTCAGAGATACGCTACCAGCACCCTAGCTTGTTTCCATTATGTTTGTAAGCTTATTTCAGTCATTCATTTATTAATAAAATGAAGCATTATTTCCGCTGCATCTCTGTGCTTATGGTTATATCTGTATTCTGTTGCGTTCCTGCATAAAATCCGGATCAGTGGTATCAAAGCAACCCCGATCACATTTGGTTGTTTATTTGTAGATATCCTTAGGATACTAGGGAGATCGTTCTTGTCCGCAAGAAGGATTTATTCGCATAACAAAATGCCAAGAATGAAGAACAAAAAGCCAATAGATTGAATGAGCAACTGAAAAAGTTGGAAAAAGAATTAACTCTGAAAGAACCAATGTCACATGTCAAGCAACAATTTTGGTCCAATATCATTGAAGCAGTCAATGATATTTGGCCATCCATACAAGTCATATATGAGCAAAAAGACTTAGTGAATAAGCAAGAGAAGCAATACATAAGATCAAAGAAGAGCTTGGAAAGAAACCTTAAGAAGCTCTAGAAATCATAAAGTTTCTTAATTCTAAAATAGACAAGAGCTGGAAGAAATTAGAATTAATGATAGAACAGAGACCACCTAGAAGTTAGAAAGGTAATCTCTAAGAAGAATTTGATGATACAGTTAGAGGAGAAATGCCAGAACATGGAAATTGCTATCACAAGGTTCATGATCAAGTTTGATGTTCTAAGGCACAAATTCCTTCCCAATCCTCTAGTGATTAATGAGAGATTAATGAAGCAGGATGATTATGATAAAAAGATAAGAGAGTTTACCAAATAGAAAGTAAAAAATTAAGCCTTGCAAGGAATCCCAACATGGAAGGTGCTATACAAAAATGTTGAGAATTTGTTTTACTTACAGCATGAAGTAAAACACTTATTTGTGAACAAACCAACATTCTCAAAGTATACTGAAGCTGATGAAAACTTCAGAAAGATGATGAAGATAAAACTTCCAGAGGCAGAATTCTGGGAAAAATTAACTGATTTACCGTGAAATCAGATTGCAGTGAGCACAGAGCAGTGAAATTAAAAAACAGAGCTTGTTGTTTTTACATCAACATTTACAGTTTTTGCAGTAAAAGAGTATCAGGATAAATAGAATCAGATGAAAGTGTATCAGTTGAAAGGTTAAAGTCAAAATCAGAGCAAAAATGAATTTGCGAGAATGAAAAGACACCTCATTGTCTCGCTGCAGCCTTCATTGAACAACAAAGAGATAAAGCAGTGAAAAAATCAAGACAACAAACCATTTATTTCAATAAAAAGGGATAGCTAGCATTAGTTAGGAAGCTGGCACTATGTTCTTGCATGAAGTTATTTATTTTCCATGAATAATTTCTAAGTTTATTCTAGGATATTTTGTATAAGTTTTTGTATAAATACTTCTCATTTGGAATTATTTAGGGTGGATGAATTGCTGAACATTTCTGTAGTTTTACTATTTTGAACCTAAGGGTTTTTATACCAATTTCAAGTTAGAAGACTATATTAAGGAAATAAAGCATCATATTATAGGATTAATGTGTTGGGCTACTACAGTGAAGTATTTTCACTTGTTAATTTGTCAATTTCTTATTTTTTCCATCAATACTTGAATGTGTTCTAATCTAAATGATAAATCAGTAATTGTTATTTCAGAATATGTTAAACGCACTATGTTTTGACTGAATATCATTTATATGTTTTCCATTGATATCTTGATTAGGGAACCCTTCATTTCTCCCTAGTTTCGATTGACCTCTGCCTTTTCACTCATAATCCAGATTTAAGAAATTTTAATTTCTCTTTTACCCTGATCAAAACCATTTTCACCATCAGCCTTGAAGATCTGAAGTGACTTAGCTATCTTGCCCCGTAAACATTTCCCTTTAGAACTTGATCCTGATCTGACTGGTTGACACATTGACTCCATTAGCCCAATGGAATACAGATCTACATCTATCCATCTAAGTAAATGATTTCACCGCCAAATCAACTCAAAATCCAAAATCAATTTACCCTACATAACTAGCCTAAAATCAAACACAATCAACAAAGATAAATAATATAGAGAGAGCCCTCTCTGAGCATCAGGAAGGCTAGATCCTAAGGCTTAAAAGTAGGTTTGTGGTTACCTCTAATATTATTTAAACACACAAAATCAAAAATCTCACAACTATTAAGAATTATTGGAGTGATAAGATACTAGCGACCATACTAGGGAACTAACCAATCCTCAGTGTTTAAAATAGACCTTAAAGGAAATATTTTCAATTATCTTTTCACCTTAATATTGTTTTAAATAAGTTGTGAGTATAATTTCATAAAAACTATAATTCTGGCTTCCAGAAGAGTCTACTATTCCAGGTCCAATCCAGATCGACAACCTGCTGTCATAGTAGATAATCCTGACAAAATTGGAAAGAAAAACAAAAGAGTAGAGACTTTAGGTAATAATATTTAATTGGTCAAAGCAAATTCTCTTCCAAATAAACTATCAAGTTTACAAGACATAGAATTTGATTTAAATTTTGAATAATCTTTATTCAGAACTAAATCAGAAAGTGACTTACATAATACTGTAATAGATCTTGATTTCATTTCATTTTTTGAAACTAAGAAGGAAACTGTTTCATTTGATTCTAATCAAAATATTTTTGAAGTTTATGATAAACTTGATGCTATAACTGCAACTTTGATTAAAGAAATTGATGAAGTTGATTTACAACATTCAGTTGAATTGACTGCTTTATCAGGCTATACCCCTAAGCCTTCTACTAGTCATTTAGATACCAGCCTTTTAGAATATGTAGGTTCATACTTATTCACTACCAATTCATCCATTGTTTCCACTACACTTCCTTCCATAGATTCATTTTTTCCTAAGCAACCATTTCAACCTAGAATTTTATTTCCATCTTCCACCACCACAAGTTCATCTCCTAGTATTTCTGCTGCATTTTCCAATACATCATTCTCATTTCCAAGCACCTCTTCTAGCATCCCAACTTCATTTTCTAGTATTTCAACCACATTTTCAAGTACATCTTCTTATATCACAATATCATCTGCAAGTGCTTTAACTACATTAGCAAGTACCTCTAGTTCTTCACCAAGTACTTCAAACTTACCTCCTAGCCAAGCTAAAATCCAAGCCATGGCTGCCAGATATGCTCCCTTGGTCCTACCAGCACAGTTACATAACATGCCCCAGGATTATCAAAGAAAAATCCCTCAATTTGATGGTACCACTCACTATACTGCACAACAACATGTTAATAAGATGACAAAATATTTTGAACTACATGAAATTGATGATGATGATGTCCAAATGAGACTTTTTGTTCAAATTTTAACTAGTGAGGTGAAAAAGTGGTTTAAAGGTTTGAATGTTGGTAGTATTGCCGATTTAGCATTTTTTCATAGAATGTTTCTAAATAGATGGGAGAAGAAGAAAAATCCACAACAAATTTCATCTGAAATTGAAAACATAGAAAGAGCACCAAATGAAAAAGTCCAAGATTATTGTACTAGATATAACAGTATTTACAATGCAATTCCTACGAATCTTAAACCTCCTCCAAAATCTGTCCTTATCAAATTCCCTGATGGATTTGATACATATATAGCTTATCAACTAAGAGAGAGAAATCTAGAAACCTTAGAGAAGATGCAAAGTAATGTTGTTAGTGTAGAGGCAAACTTGTTAAAAAAGAAAGCTAGATTAAGAAATGAAAGGAGAGTGACAATAAAAGAGGAAACATCAACTTAAGATTTAAAAATAGATAATTTAGCAAAAAAAATTGAGAGAATGATGGATAGGTTAGATAATATGGAAAGGAAGCCACGGTGGGATAACTAACAACAAGGACCTCAAATTAGAAATCCCAATTTCAGGAAAAACACCAACACTAGAAAATCTAGAGAATCAACACCTAACCAAACAATAAGACCACCTTTCCAAGAGAACTATGCTGAAATTTCTCATCAAAATGAAAATGATGAAGACACTCAGATCAATCTAATGGGCATTAATGATGATAACACCATTTTTCTTACACAAGAAGAACATGAGTTATATGAATTACAACAACTACAATTAGATTATAGTGAGTCTTTTGATTACAAACAAGGTTATGAGTTTGCAATTAATGAAGTTCATAAGTAATATAACCTTAGGAGAAATAAATATATAGAGCCTTCTATTAAAAATTCTGCCCAAACTCAAACAAAGAAGATAGTAGAGGCTCCTACCACTAAATTTTTGCAAATCCTCCCTAGGGAAACTCAGCAAAAATATAGTTCAACTTAGAAAATTTCAAGTCCCAAAATTTCACCCAGTGCTAAAATTGTTGACATCACATATTCTGTTGTCCAAACATCAACAAATCCTCAAAAATATGCTACTGCCAAGACAACAAATTATGTTAAAACAACAATTTCAAATCCAAAAACATCTACTGCTAATCCAAAATCAGCTGATCCTAAAGCAGCCACTGCTAAAACAACTGTTGTAACATCAAAACCTACCAAAACTTCCACTTCATCTCAAACTCTCCCTGAAAAGAAAATTAAAAGCAGTAAAACAGTGGAAATACAAACTAAAAATGAAAAACCAACTGTAGAAAAAGAAGATAAACCCACCCAAACTACAGTCACAAAAGAAGAAATAATTCAACTAGGAAAATCACAAGCACCATTTAACATCCAAGCTGAAATTTCCAAATTAAAGATACCAATTCCTTTGACAGAATTGGTAAAACATGACATATACAAAACACATATCACTAATACTTTAAATATGAATGATGGAGAAGATTCAGTTAATTTGAGTGATGATCAACCCAAACTAATATTTGGTCCTAATGTTAATGGGAAACACAAGGATGGAGCAGTTCCTCCTTTCTACATTAGCTTGACTGTTCATGATCAGATTTTGCATAATGAAATGGTAGATTTAGGGGTTTCACATAATTTGATTCCAAAAGCAATAATGGAAACCTTGAATCTAGACATCACTAGACCTTATAAAGATCTCTTCTCATTTGATTCCAACAAAGTGAAACGTTTAGGCTTGATAAAAGATTTATGTGTTACTTTAGTTCAATACCCTAGAAAAAGCATAGTCATGGATATTGCAGTATCTGACATCCCTCCTAAGTATGGCATGTTGTTATCTTGCTCATGGGGAGCTAAACTGCAGGGATCTCTACAACTAGATATGTCTTATGCAACAACATCAAATTTTGGCCAACCCAAGAAACTTTACAGAGAGACATTAATGAAACACATGGTTAGTAGTGTAGAAATACCTCGAAACTATCCCATTTACTCTACACCTACTGATATGGACTAATTCTAAAACTGGCATTGAGAACAACACTAAACTAAAATAGAAAAAGAAAGCACCAGACAGTGACAAAATTTTTCATGAATCAATGTGGCACCTAGATTTTGATGGATTAGTTAATAAATTAGGAGCAGGAGCAGGATTTTGAATACACAACATGGAAAAAAATCATGCAGAAGGTCATGCTTTTAGATTAAATTTTAAATGTACAAACAACATGGCTGAATATGAAGCTCTTATTTTAGGATTGCAGATTGTTAGAAATTTAGGAGCCAAAAGAGTGTCAATAATGGGAGACTCTGAGTTAATTGTGAAACAGATAACGTGAGAATATTCTGTATATAATCCAATATTAAGCCAATATAGAGAAACTGTTTTAGATCTGATTAAGGAACTCCTTGAATGTGACTTTGCTGCAATTCCTAGAAAACAGAGCATACAGACACACAACTTAGCAAAATTTTCTAGTACCTGCAATTTTCCCTTTCAACCAAATCATAAATATACAGCAGAGGTTAAACACAGGCCCACAATTCCGGATAATCTAAAATATTGGCAAATATTTTCACGAGATGAACAGATTTATCATTTCATGAATGCTGAAGGAGAATTTCAGAATTGTAACATAGACACAGATTGTACAGTAGATCAAACCATAGATAGTGAGATTGATATAAATGTTGTAGATGTAAATAACTTAGATTTTACTAAACCCATTAAATTTACTCAAATAGAAATAGATAATTTAGAGAAAGTAGAGATTGAAGAATTAGCAGATGATAATTCTGACATTTTAAACCTTAAGAGCAACTTTTTACCTAAGGGATTAGCCCCTTTAGAAGATCTTTTTTATTTTATTGATGTTGCAAGAAAACCTAAGGTGGAACCATTAAGATCTGACATTGAAGAGTGAAATATAGGAACATAATTAAAACCTAAGATGATAAAACTTTCAAAAGCCTTACCTCAAGAAGAAAAAGTGAAATACATAACTCTGTTTAAGAAATTTCAGGATGTATTTGCATGGAGTTATGAGGATTTAAAATCTTATGGCTCTAGCATAATACAACACAAAATACCCATAAAAGAAGACCAAAAACCCTTCAAACAAAAGCTTAGAAGAATCAATCCAGTTTTGATGCCTTTAATTGAAAAAGAGGTTAAGATAATGTATGAAGCCAAAATATTTGCACTAATTAGATATTCTGATTGGGTTTAAAACCTAGTTCCTACTAGGAAGAAGACAGGGGAAATTAGATTGTGTGTTGATTTCTGGAATTTAAATAAAGTGTCCTTAAAAGACAACTACACTCTTCCCAATATGGATCATATTTTACAGAGGGTGGTTGGTTCTTCCAGAATTTCATTGCTTGATGGATTCTCTAGATATAACCAGATTTTAGTTCAACCAGAAGGCCAACCTAAGATTGCTTTTACTACTCCTTGGGGTAATTTCATGTATGTGAAAATGCCTTTCGTATTAATGAATTCAGGAGTCACTTTTCAAAAAGCTATGGATATAGATTTTTCTAAAGAAATTCATGAATTCCTTGTGATCTATCTAGATGATATTACTATATTTTCAAAGGCTGATAATGAACATCTAGATCACCTCAGGCAAGTGTTTATCAAATGCAGGAAATTTGGAATTTCTTTAAATCTTAAAAAGACTCTATTTGGACTGGAAGAAGGTAAATTATTAGGACATATCATATCTAAAGAGGGAATTAGGATAGACCCAACTAGAATAGAGGCCGTTCTAAACATTAGTCATCCTAGGAATATTAAATAATTGCAAGCTTTCTTAGGTAAGATCAATTTTCTCAGAAGATTCATCTCAAACCTAGCATAAATAATTAGAGAAATCAATAATATGTTGAAAAAGACTCAATACTTAAATGGATTGTGGAGGCCAAACAATCATTTGAATCAATCAAACAAGCCTTGACAAAAACACCAGTCCTTGTAAGTCCCGATTTCAAAAAAGATTTCATTATTTTTTCCTTTGCTTCAGAACATACTATTGTTGCAGTCTTATTGTAGAAAAATGATTAGGGCTATGAGCAGTCCATTGCTTTTTTTAGCAAATCACTTAGAGATGTCACTTTAAAGTATAATATAATGGAAAATCAGGCACTAGCTTTAGTGAAAGCTATCAAAGACTTTAGAGTGTACATCCTTTATTCACATATCATTGCTTATGTTCCAAATTCAGTTGTAAAGGACATTATAACTTAGAATGGGTCTAATGGTAAAAGAGACAAATGGATTGCCACCATTTTGGAATATGACATAGAAATTAAGCCCACCAAACTCATTAAAGGTCAAGGTTTAACCAAACTCATGGCTAAATCAAATTGTCATGCTTTAGATATTAATTTTATTGTCCAAATAGATGATCAGGAAGAGATGGTGACTCCAGAGATCAGTGAAGCCTTTTCAGGCTCACCATGGTATGCAGGTATTATATTTGTATTACTAAATTTACAAGCTCCTCCTGGATTATCAAGAATTAAAGCTAGATTTTTAAAGTTAAAGGCAATGAAGTTTTGTATCATAGACAATGCACTGTTTTGGAAAGATCATCGTGGAATTTTATTGAATTTTTTGCTTAAAGAAGAAGCTGATAAAGTTTTGGAAGAGTTTCATGTAGGTGATTGTGGAGGACATCTTTACTGGAAGAATACTGCAGATAAAATCTTAAGAGCTGTTTTTTACTAGCCTACATTGTTTGCAAATGTGAAAAAGTATGTGACCTCTTGTCACAAGTGCCAAATCTTTGAAGGAAATAAAAAGCTGTTGCCTTTACCCCTTAAGCCTATCTCCACAGATGTGCCTTTTCAGCAATGGGTTCTTGACTTCATTGGTGAAATTCACCCTCTATCCTCAGCCCAACACAAGTGGATTTTGATAGCCACAAACTATTTCACTAAGTGGATAGAAGCCATACCTTCCAGGAAAACCACTGATACTGTCATAATCTCATTTTTAGAAAACAACATACTCTCAAGATTTGGATGCCCCCAAAATATCATCACTGATAATGAAACTGCATTCAAGTCCAAAAATATGATTGACTTTTGTAATAAATACCACATTACTCTTGGTCATTCTATTGCTTATTACCCCCAAGGTAATGGTATTGTTGAATCCTCCAATAAAATTCTGGTGAATATCATCAAGAAACTACTAGAAGACAATACGAAAACTTGGAACAAATGGTTAGTAAATGTCTTATGGGCAGATAGAATTACCACAAAGAAATCTATTAGTAGATCCCCTTACGAGCTTGTTTATGGGATGGATGTTTTTTTTCCATCTTCTTTAGGAGTATTGGTAATGAAGATAATCCAAGAACTGAAGGTTGAAACCAATGATATCCAAAGAAGAATAAAACAAACCATACACTTACAGCAAACCAGGGAAGATGTCTATCTCAAGTCTCAAGTTGTTCAAGAAAAGATTAAAATGATATTTGACAAGTAGACTAAGGAAGATGATTTTTATATAGGTGAAAAATTTCTTAAGTGGGATTCCATGAGAGAAGAGAAAGGTAAAAATGGGAAATTTGATTTCTTATGTAAAGGCCCTTATGTCATTTATGGATAAAGAGGTAACAATGCTTTCTTTTTGAAGAAGTTGGATGGATCACATCTCCCAGGTGGACCTACCAATGGTAGAATGTTGAAGCATTAATACTCCCCAGAATAAAAAATAGTTCACTTTGTTTACTTTACTCAATGTACATAACATTGCAGATTTTAGATCGGATTGGATGTTTTCCTAGCAAAGTTGAAGCCCAGAGAGAAGGCCCTAAGCTTTGAAGGGTAAAATATCATAAGTATAAACAATGCAGAGCTCAGAAAACAGTTTCAAGGCTAGCACAAGTCAAATTCAAAAGCTACTAGTCTCAAATTTCTTGACATTTCACCAGGAAATGCCATCTCCATGTGGAGCCACTGTTAGGGTCCTATAATAATAGGATTCATAATTTTGATTTGACTTTGATTAGTCTTGTAATATGTACATACTTTGCTTTCTGCAAATTGTTTTCCCATTTCAGAAAAACAAAAAATGTAAAGAGGGTAAAAGTCCTAAAAGAAAAATCAAAGGACTTGAAAGCAAAAATATCAAAAACAATAGAAAAATGGACCCCAAACAAAAAGAGATAAAAAATAAAACATGAAAGTCATGCAAATCCAAATGCCACTACTATTTACTTTTACTGCAAAATAAACATTGTGTGCATCTTGTTAAAATGCCACAATCCATGAACATTCAAAAACTTAATCTTAACCTTTCATGCTTTAAATTTCATGTTGTTAGACAGAGAATAAAGATCTATCCAAACAGTTTAATCTTGGTAGATTAGTAGTTAGGTAGAAAATAATAAGGAGCTCAACAGCTTAATTTTAGCTCTTGGAAGAAATAAGGATAGAAATAGTTAGTTTGTTGTTTTAAAATAAAAATGAACAAGGGTTTTCAAGCTCAAATGAACCCAGGTAAATGAAGAAAAAATGTTAGTGTAGCAGATGGGTAGGTACAAGCAGTTTTTACAATCATGAATGAGCATAAAATTGGTCATTTCATTTACTAGCTTCCTTCAAAAATCATCCCCTTGTAAAAATACTTCATCCCCTCCATTTTCATTCTTTCCCCTTCATTTGTCCCCTTTTCCCATTATCATCCATTTCCCTTTGCAAAAATCCCCTTTTCCTAAGTTTAAAAGACATTTTACTTAAGAAAAGTAAAAAAACCTTTACTAATACTCTTTTTACCCAAAAATACCCAAAACCCAAAAAATAATTTATACTAAGTATAAATGTTAAAATATTATGTTGGAACCCATTATGAAAAAAATTATTTCCAACTTCAGATTTTACACTATACTTAGTCTATTTTAACATTCCGCAATTACATTACATTTTTAATACTAACATAAAGTATTAACTCCTGTATATACCTTTTATCCCGTATTAAATTAATTCATTTATATATTATTTTCCACCCATATTTTAATTTTAACGTATGTTCTATTTCCCCACATGTTATATAACCCTTCATCCCATAGGTTAAAACTATTTAACTCGGCTTATATACTGGTCCCACTATATTTAATCCCCGACAGTTGTAAACTTACATCTGCCTGCATCCCATTTGTTAAATAATACATTAACCTCTGCCTATAATAATATAATCCCAACTATGTATTAAACCCTAGTTTAAATATATATTTAAACCTCCCACGACTTTGGAACCTCGGGCCCCATGCCATCTGATCCTGCATCTCTATTGCACAATCTGCTCCGTTTGATCTCCATCTACTAGATCCAACGGTGGTTATCCCTTGTCGCATATTCCTTAGCGCCATATTTAACCAACCCCAAAGCTTGTGATAAGCGTGGTTTTCGGGATTTCTCTCCCCGCTATGTGTCTTAATTATATTGGGTCGCATCAATCTAAATAATTCCGCTTACCACCTTTGAACCCTACGAAAACCGCTTGGTGGTTATTCCATCCCCTGCACCCAAACCACCTTCCTATTTGAAATGACCGCATAATTAATACGTTCACTGTTGAATGAAAGCGCATATAAACCACCCAAATGCATTCTTTTATCCTTTCTGTTACCGTTTACAGAAACAAGAAGCATTTGCAGAGCAAAAAGACCATTGTCGACTCTATTTTAAAGCCTAATTGAAACAAAATTCATCAAATTTAATTGCTACAAACAGTGCAGAAGTTGTCTGGGTGCCTATAAAGACCAACAAAAGCTTCTAAAAGCTTTCTACAACCCCAAAAACCCTCCTACACAACAACACTTCAGTTTTCTCAGGTATTCTTCAAAAAAATGGCCCATTTATCGATCTAAAAGAGTATTACAATTAATCGAATCATTTAGGAACCTCTGAAACTAAAGAAAACCCCATTTGCTTCCTAAATCATTTATTTTGTAAACCTTGAGAAATCCTTTCACAGATTATGAAACCCTGAACTATTAAGAATCACAAGTTGAGTAAACTGAAGAAATTTAAGCCATCTACAGACCTGAGAAAGCCCTCTATGACCTTCAAACCTTTCCTACAGTACTTAGTCATCCTTTTTACATAAAATTGATGTCTTGAGATTGTTTTTATCACAGAAAGTGAAATATAAACCCTATATATCCTTTGTAGAAACTCTGAGGTCTTGAAGTTGCTCTTTTATTACAGAGATTACAGCTTGGTTAATTGAGTGAGTTTAAAACCCTTTTGCAGACAGTAGATAACCTCTCTTTTATCCTAGTCTTTATGTAAATTATTAAAACATCCAAAGGTATTTTACAGGTTTAAATCAATGTTTTTTAAGGTCAAAACATTAAAAAATTGATAAATCAAACAAATCAATGGCTTCCAAAAACATTCTAGCAGTCAATCCTCTACAACCTCCTGTTGTAGATATAGAGCACATTCCACTAGTAGATGTAGATTTCAAGATTACTGATACAGTGACAGAATTCAATCTTTTTGAGCTCCACTACTGGAGCCAAGAAAAATCCCTAGATCAGGCTGATGAAGTATACATATGGGAGTCAAATCTGCCAAAATATGTTGTTCCTCATACTTATCAATGCTCAGAAGTAATCAGACTCTGTCATTCGTGCTATTTTCCATATCAGAGATCCATCATAAATCCTGAAAAAATAAGTTTTTTTACCATTACAGCTGAATTTATCAACCAGATGCTTTAGATACAACCTGGGTCAAATGAATTTCCTTTGTCCATTGAAACCCTCACTTAGTTATACTTGGATTTGGACTTCCCCAAGAGGTTCCAGATTTTTCAGACCTTCATGCCTTCTTATGTGGAAATTCCCAAGCTAAATCCTCCATATTCTTCTGCTAAATTCTCTGAAAGGACAAGACATATCATTTCCATGTTGTCTTTCATTCTTGGCTATTTTACAAATGAACATGCTGATGTTGTAGTGCTTGGTTTCTTGTCTACTCTTACACCTAGTCAGCCTATTGCTACCATTTTTAACTTTTCCCAATACATTGCTGACAGTATCCATGAACAATTGGTCAAAATGCCTTTTGAAGGTGTTTTTAAGTATTCTTCATTCCTATTTCACATGTTCCTTTATTTTTAGTCTGAGAAGTTTAATATGAACCTTTAGAAGCTTGATGTGGAAGGAAACCCACAATCAGTCATCTTTTGGACTTCCTTGATAAGGAAAGATTCAAATGAGTTCACCTATGCAGATTTTGCAGATTCCTTTATTCATCCCATAGTCAATTTACTGAACATCAGTATACAATCCAGAATCAGTAATGAAATCAAGAAGGTCCTGGAATTTTCTGAGCATAATAGGACAGGTGATTTGTACTTGTACCAAAATCACACTGAAATAAGAGTTTATGGATCAAGTCTTATCCCTTATAAACTGCCCAGCTACCTCCCTATGAGGTTATTTGCCCCGGAATACATAAGGCAGATTCTAAATTCAGATGCAATCAATTTCTTAATAGCAAAGACGAAAACATAGTTCAAGTTGAATAACTAGGTTGGTCCTTTTATCTGTAATAATAAAGAAGCAGGTCCTGAAGCAGAAAAACAGTTACAGGAGTTCAAATTCAGTCCTAGTTTCCTTTGGTATTATTATCCTCTTGGTGTTATTAGTAAAATGAGAGTTAAATGCAAATTAACTCCATATGTACATGAAAAGAAACCAGAGATTGAAAAATTCTCAAACCAATTTGAATGGTTGGAGAATACATTGGTAGAGGCAGAGAAGCAAAGTTATTCTAGTCAAACTTTGCAAACTACAGCCCAAGAAGACAAAAATGTGAAGAGAAATAGAGAGGAAATATCTTATACAACAGAGACTACAACAGAGACAAAATTCAAATTAAGATATAGTAAAAAGCCAAAGCTAAATCCCACCAATAAAGAAAAGGAAACAATAGAAGTGATTGATATAGAAATAGCAGAAAAGGATAATGCACCTCTTACGAGAATTGAAGAGGAACAACAACCCACTACTTCAAAGACACAACTAATTCAGGAACAACATAGTATAGAAGTTTCTTCATCCAAGAAAATAACAGAAAAGGACATAGATATAAAGGAAAGATACAAATAAATCATATCCAAAAATGAAGAAATTAAGACAGAAATATATTCTCAGTATTTAATGTTGAGATTCAACAAGATGATGAGCTTAGTGAAAAGTAAGCACCTTCATTAAGTGGGGCCCGCAGGCTATTTTTTGGTGTATGTATATTTTTAGACATGGTGAGCATATTCTATAAGTTGTAGGATGTTATTTATAGATGGTTGGTCAAATGTGAAAATAGATAAATTATATTTTTAGAATATTGGGTGAAGTCAATTTATAGATTGTCGATCTAAAAATAGATGCATGTCGATTATTATTAGCCCTTAATAATAATTCGACAATAAATATCAACTTATTCTCTTGGAGCACTTTATTTTAGTGAATAGATTTGGAAAATCAGTGGGTGGAAGGAATTATGCAATTCCTATGGATATTGGTGGCTCATGCATGGAGGAATCAGTTAGAACTCAAGTGGCAAAGTTATGACAGAGTTGGAAGAGTAGTTATGGGAGTTGTTATTTAGTTTAACTCAGTTGAGCTAGTTGTATCTAGTCTAATTGAAAGATACACTAATGAGAGTTTAGTTAATCAATTAGTTAATTAATTCACAACTAATAACTCACTAACAACTAAACAAATACAATATTTAGCTACTTGCATGTCAGTTCCAGTGGAGACCCAATGGAGAGATAGGTGAAAGGGTGAGATGGACTATCTATTGTGACTATAGTGATGCATTCAATGCATTTGACACACATTGAAGATGCCAATGAGGATTGCACAGTCAAGGCAAGGCCAATTCGAATTCATTCAGAGGTCTTCTTCAGCAGGGATTGTGCAGTGGAGGCAGGCTGTTAGGACGCAAGAAATTGGTGCCTAGATATGCAAATTTATGCATGACAATGTGTAATGATTGTTGATTGTACTAAGAGCTTGATGTACTAAGCTTTGTATGAGATTATTACATGATCCATTGGTATACATAATATATGATAGTTGGGGTTTTTAGCTTTAAGCTTTCCCGTTAAACAATTTTGTTTATGTGTGATTGATTTTCTTCACATGCGTTTGCAATTGAGTTTTAATTTCCGCAAGATTAACAGTGGAAGGATTCTGTATTTAGCAAGAAGATAAATATTGCTAGATCAGGAGAACCTGGTAATACATTAGTATTAATAATTTTCTACATGGTATCAGAGCAGTGTTAATAACTGGAGATTGCAATTGTGAAGAGGTGTTGAGTTTTGTGCTGGTGGACAATTTGAATTTGCTGCAGAAATTTCTTGGTGCGACAGTTGAGTATCCATTGAAATGTCCTTCAATGGGTTGTGATTGGAGTATGCCCTTGAGGGTAGCTCGAATTACATATCCTGGAAGGACAGGATGGAGGCGGTGCTTGAAGACAATGGATTGAAGGAGTTCATCGATAGTGATGTTCCTAAGCCTACTTCTAGCGATGTTGTAGGACTTGACGCATGGCAAAAGAAGGTAGCGAAGACAAGAAGAATTCTGTTGGAAGGTGTGAAACACCATATTGTGTCAAGTCTTCACAGGAAATCCACTCCATTTGCAATGTGGAAGGCTTTGACAGATCTTTTCCAAAGCAACAACAACCATAGGAAGTTGGCGCTGAAAGACAAGCTCAGAAAAATCAAAATGGAGAAGGGCGACAATATTCAAAAATATCTCACGAAGTTTGTCCAATGTAGGGATGAGCTAGGAAGTGTGGGGATTACAGTTGCGGATGATGACTTGGTGAGCTTGGATCTCCTTGGGCTTCCAAAGAGTTGACATAGCTACGAAGACTCTGTCAATGGACGGGAGAAACTGCCAAATTGGGAGCGACTTTGGTCACATCTTGTGCAGGAGGAGATAAGGTGGAATACCAGGGATGGCTCTTCAATGAAGAATGATGATGAAGAGAATTGCGCTTTGGCTACCAAATTAAGGAGAGGGAAGGGGAAGAAATCCCATCCAAAATCCGAGGCTAAAGGAAAGAAGCTGGATTTTTCCAAAGTGAAGTGTTTTCATTGTCACGAACATGGGCATCTCGCCACTAACTGCCCACAGAAAAAGAAGAGAAAGAAGGCTGCTAGAGTTGCAGCGGGTGAGGCCTTAGCCTCGCAATTTGAACTTGATTTCTCTTTGATCGCATGCTTGGTTTCAAGTGCAATGGGATCGGTGTGGTATCTTGATAGTGGTGCTTCCTTCCATATGACGGGAGACAAGGAGTTGTTTAGTGACTTGGAGGAGAAGGATCTCCAAATGCATATAGAGATGGGTGACAATGGCAGATACGGTGCAACCGACATTGGAACCATTACCTTTGAGAGGGATTCAGGTAAACCATTTCTGTTGAAAGATGTTATGCATGTTTAAGGTCTGAAGAAGAACTTGGTCTCGGTCGCCATGTTGGAGGACAGAGGTTATGACATTATTTTCAGCGAGGGAAAATATTTCCTGCGGCATAAAAAAATGGGTCATACCAAGAGGATAGGGATTCGAGTTAAGAATCTCTACAAGCTGGGGGTAGATGGCTGTGCTGCAATGATGGACAAAGCAGAAGAAGTGGTGAGCTAGAATGAGGGCGAATTATGGCACATGAGATTGGGCCATATTCACCATGGCACCTTGAAGATTTTGCAACAGATTTCTATTGGACTTCCCAAGGGTACTCTTGCGTAGTCAGATCAGTGCAAGGGATGTACTATGGGTAAGTTTGTGAATACCACCTTTCATGAGAAGGAGAACCGTGCTTCGGTGATCCTGGAGAGAATTCACACAGACGTGTGTGGACCTTTCTCGGTTGCTTCAACAACAAAACACACGTATTATGTTATTTTTGTTGATGACTATTCTCATAGATGTTGGATCTTATTCATGCAGAAGAAGAGCGAAAAATTCTCAAATTTCTGTGAGTTTAAATCATTGGTGGAGAAGGAGTCAGGGAAGCAAGTGAAGGCTCTGCGGAGTGATAATGGTGGTGAATATATCTCGAACAAATTCAAAGAATTTTGTAGCAAAGAAGGAATTCGAAGAGAACTCATAGCGCCCCATAACCCACAGCAGAATGGGGTCGCGGAGAGGAAGAATAGAACGATCATGGGTGTTGCACGAGCTATGTTGCATGACCAGGGCCTACCGATGCACTTGTGGGCAGAAGCATGCAACACTGCGATTTAAGTGCAAAATCGTTGTCCTCATAGAGTACTTGGCATGAGTACACCTGAAGAAGCTTTTACTGGTAAGAAGCCTGATATTTCTCATTTGAAGATTTTTGGCTCATCTGCTTACATTCATGTGACAATGGACGCTAGGAAGAAGCTGGAGCTGACTGCAGAAGTTGGGATATTTGTGGGGTACACAGAAACACCCCATAATTATCGTGTGTATTTTCCAAATAGTCGAATGGTTATGGTGCGACGGGATATAAAATTCGTTGAGGTGAAAGCCATGAAGTTGTCACTTGAGAGGGAGCCACACTTGCATGCAAAGGAGGAGCTACTTGTTCCCAAATATGAGCCTCTAGATGTGGATCAGCCACAGGAGGAGATTCATGGAGTGGAGGAGTCCACTCACACAGAACCAAACATCAGAACTGGCAGAAAGTGTACCACAGAAGCTGAGAGACTGAAGCTTGATGCAACACAAAATATAGGAGTCCCTACACCACAGCGCAGACAGAGACAGTCACCTGACCGGTTTACTAGATACTCACTGTTATGAGCAAGTGTATCATGACAGAGCCATCTTCTTTTGAAGAAGCAGTGCAGGAGCCCACATGGGTAGATGCCATGGTGAAGGAGTATGAATCCATTTTCAAAAACAATGCTTGGGAGATTGTTTCAAGGCCGATGGGTAAATCAGTTGTAGGATCAAGATGGATCCACAAGGTAAAGAAAGCTGCTGATGGGAGCGTCGAGAAGTATAAGGCAAGATTTGTTACTTGAGGCTTCCCACAGATCGAGGGGATTGATTATGAAGAAACCTTTGCACCTGTCTCACGGTATTCTTCCATAAGGACCATCCTTGCTCTCTTAGCGCAGATGGGTTGGCACATTCATTAGATGGATGTGAAGTTTGTGTCCTTAATGGGATCGTTGAGGAAGAAGTGTACATTGAGCAGCCTGAAGGATTTGAGATCTTCAGCAGCGAGTCGCATGTGTGCAGACTCAAAAGAGTGCTGTATGGGCTGAGGCAATCACCACGTGCCTGGTACACACGGATCGATAGCTATTTCACTGGACTTGGCTTCACCAAGAGTGAAGCAGATGCAAACCTGTACCAAATTGTGGTGGAGGGTAATATTTTAATCATTGTTCTTTATGTTGATGATTTAATACTAATGGGTGATGAGTAGTTGATACACTCATGCAAGGAAGATCTTGAAAAGGAGTTTGAGATGAAGGATTTGGGCCTCCTTCATTATTTCCTTGGATTGGAAATATGGCATCGAGAAGGTGAACTGTTTGTGTCTCAAGGAAAGTATGCTTGGGAGATACTTGGTAAGTTTCACACGGAGGACTGCAAGCCCATGGATACTCCTCTTCCAGCAAATTGGAGGAAAGAGGATGCTACATCGGCAGAGGTAGTGGATGCCACTGTTTATCGACAATTGGTGGGTTTTCTCATGTATTTCGTTAATACAAGACCGAACATATGATATGTGGTGAACCAGATTTCTCAAGCGATGGTTAAGCCTGCCAAGCTCTTTTGGAAGGCAGGAAAGCATGTCCTGAGGTATCTCAGGGGCACATTTGAGTATGGATTATGGTACAAACAGATGAATGAGGTGACGTTGCATGGCTTCACGGATGCATATTGGGCAGGCAACCCAACGAATACAAAGAGCACATCAAGAGGGGTTTTCAGTATCGGATCTACATCATTTTCTTGGTACAGCAGGAAAAAAAGATCTGTGGCACTCAGTTCAGCAAAAGTAGAATACATGGTAGCAAGTCAAGCTGCATGTGAGGCTATCTGGATGAGGAAGATCCTGGTCGGTTTGTATGGTTCACATTTAGATCCTACAGTGATACATTGTGATAATCATAGTTTCATTAAACTCTCGATTAATCTTGTGTTTCATGATAGATCTAAACATATATTGATATTCGGTATCATCATATCAGAGATTGTGTGCAGCGGAAGATCATGTTGCTTCAGTACATTCCTACGAAATATTATGATGCAGATATTCTGACGAAGGCGCTCAACAGAAGCAAATTCGAATACAATAGAGGCAGGATCGGGGTGAAGGATAATCCCTATCTTATTGAGAGGGATTGTTGAGATTCAACAAGATGATGAGCTTAGTGAAAAGTAAGCACCTTCACTAAGTGGGGCCTGCAGGCTATTTTTAGGTGTATGTCTATTTTTAGACATGGTGAGCATATTCTATAAGTTGCAGGATGCTATTTGTAGATGGTTGGTAAAATGTGAAAATAGATAAAAAAAAAAATTTAGAATATTGGGCGAAGTCTATTTATAGATCGTTAATCTAAAAATAGATGCATGTCGATTATTATTAGCCCTTAATAATAATCCAACAATAAGTATCAACTTATTCTCTTGGAGTACTTTATTTCAGTGAACAGATTTGGAAAATCAGTGGGCTGAAGGAATTACGCAATTCCTAGGGTTATTGGTGGCTCATGCATGGAGGACTCAGTTAAACTGAAGTGGCAAAGTTATGACAGAGTTGGAAAAGTAGTTATGGGAGTTGTTATTTAATTTAACTCAGTTAAGTGAGTTAAACTCAGTTGAACTAGTTGTATCTAGTCTAAATGGAAGATACACTAGTGAGAGTTTAGTAAATTAATTAGTTAATTAATTCATAGCCAATAACTCACTAAAAACTGAACAAATACAACAGTTAACTACTTTCATGTCAATTCCAGTGGAGATATAGGTGAAAGGGTGAGATGGACTATTTGTTGTGACTATAGTGATGCATTCAATGCATCTGACACACATTGGAGATGCCAATGAGGATTGCGCAGTCAAGGCAAGGCCATTTAGAATTAATTTAGAGGCCTTTCTTGACTGAGGATCAACAACGCAGTCGGTAAATGGGGAGGCAAAGAAATTAGTATAGATATGCAAATTTAAATGACAGTGTGAAATGATTGTTGATTATACTGAGAGCTTGATGTACTAAGCTTTGTATGAGATTATTACATGATCCATTGATATACATAATATATGATAGTTGGGGTTTTTAGCTTTAAGCTTTCCCGTTAAACAACTATGTTTATGTGTGATTGATTTTCTTCACATGTGTTTGCAATTGAGTTTTAATTTCTGCAAGATTAACAATGGAAGGATTATGTATTTAGCAAGAAGATAAATACTGTTAGATCAGGAGAATCCGATAATACATCAATATTAATAAATTTCTACATCTAAAACAAACTCCAAGCATCCAGAATAGGCTACTTTCAGCCTTTGACTACAAGAATAAAAAGATGCAGATGTCATTTCTTCAGCCTATAGTTTAGACTCCCAAGACATCCCCAGATTACAAAAATATGGAGTTTGAAGTTCCAGTCCAAGATATTCATCCTCTGGATCAAATTGAATTTCATAAGAAGGTAGGGGAAATGATTTATTCTACAATAAACACTAAGTCCATGAGTTCACAAAAACTGCAAAACACTCTGGTAAATGTCAGAGAACAACTCAAATTGGAGAAAGCATCTTCACGGGCAAAGGACACTAGAATCAAATCCTTGGAAGAGCTAGTAATTGAAGTAGAATATGATCCTCAAAATGTAAAATTTGCAGAAGAATTAATCAAGAATAAAAACGCAGATATTGCTACATTAAGGAAACAACTAAAACTACCCCCTATAGAGCATCCTCAATCAAAGGAGGTCTTACAGGAAACCAATCAGAAAGATGAGATGATGAGTCTCATTTTACAGTTAACAGCTCAGATAAAGGAAACGGAAATTGAAATGGACAAGTTGGTCTAGGAGAAAGAAGCCAAAAAAGCAGAAGAAGTTCCTGCCACTATCATCCTAGTAGTTACAACAATTGTACCTTCTAATTTGGCAGAATCACTAGCTCCTGATGTTCCAATAGCCACAACACTTCCAGTTACTTCATCTACAACTTCAGCCACATCATCTTCAACCACAGCAGCATAACATTCAGATGAAGCAAGTAAACTAGTAAAGGCTATGCAATATATGTCTATTCAGACCAATGAGATAAACAGACTAAAAGAACAACTCAAAAATATT
The DNA here is from genome assembly GCA_034641835.2 of Pinus albicaulis. Classification (NCBI taxonomy): domain Eukaryota; kingdom Viridiplantae; phylum Streptophyta; class Pinopsida; order Pinales; family Pinaceae; genus Pinus; species Pinus albicaulis. Next base: position 22,297,178 of record CM076584.1, on the reverse strand, counting down.
GAAGATGCTAAGAAACTTGCTCAAATAAATGCCAAGACTGAAGAACAAAAAGCCAACAGATTGAATGAGCAACTGGAAAAGTTGGAAAAATAATTAACGCTGAAAGAACCAATGTCACATGTCAAGCAACAATTATGGTCCAATATCATTGAAGCAGTCAATGATATTTGGCAATCCATACAAGTCATATATGAGCAAAAATACTTAGTGAAATCAACAAGAGAAGCAATATAGAAGATCAAAGAAGAGCTTGGCAAGAAACCTGAAGAAGCTCTAGAAATCATCAAGTTTCTTAGTTCTAAAAATAGACAAGAGCTGGAAGCAATTAGAATTAATGATAGAACATAGACCATCCTAGAATTTAGGAAGGTAATCTCTAAGAAGAATATGATGATACAATTAGAGGAGAAATGCCAGAACATGGAAATTGCTATCACAAGGTTCATGATAAAGTTTGATGTTCTAAGGCAAAAAGGCCTTCCCAATCCTCTAGTGATTAATGATAGATTAATGAAGCAGGATGATTATGATAAAAATATAAGAGAGTTTTCCAAAGAGCAAGTAAACAATTCAGCCTTGCAGGGAATCCCAACAGGGAAGGTGCTATATGAAAATTTTGAGAATTTGTTTTACTTACAACATGAAGTAATACACTTATTTGTGAACAAACCAACATTCTCAAAGTATACTGAAGCTGATGAAAACTTCAGAAAGATGATGAAGATAAATTTTCCAGAGGCAGAATTCTGGGAAAAATTAACTGATTTACTGTGAAATTAGATTGCAATGAGCACAAAGCAGTGAAAGTAAAAAACAGAGCTTGTTGTTTTTACACCAGCATTTATAGTTTTTGCAGTAAAAGAGTATCCAAATAAAGAGAATCAGATGTAAGTGTATCAGTTGAAAGGTTAAAGTCAAAATCAGAGCAAAAATGAATATGCCAGCATGAAAGACACCTCATTTTCCAGATGCAGCCTTCATTGAACATCAAAGAGATAAAGCAATGACAAAATCAAGACAACAAACCATTTATTTCAATAAAAAAGGGACAACTAGCATCAGTTAGGAAGCTGTGACTATCTTCTTACATGAAGATATTTATTTTCCATGAATAATTCCTAAGTTTATTCTAGGATATTTTGTATAAGTTTTTGTATAAATACTTCTCATTTGGAAGTATTTAGGGTGGATGAATTGTTGAACATTTATGTAGTTGTAATATTCTGAACGTAAGGGTTTTTGTACTAATTTCAAGTCAACAGACTGGATTAAGGAAATAAAGCATCATATTACAAGATTCATGTGTTGGGCTACTACAGTGAAGTATTTTTACTTATTATTTTGTCAATTTCTTATGTTTTCCATCAATACTTGAATGTGTTCTAATCTAAATGATAAATCATGAATTGTTATTTCAGAATATGTTAAAAGAACTCTGTTTTGACTGAATATCATTTATATGTTTTCCATTGATATCTAGATTAGGGAACCCTTAATTGCTCCCTAGTTTCGACTGACCTTTTCCTTTTCACTCATAATCTGGATTTAAGAACCCTTAATTGCTTTTTTATCCCAATCAAAACCATTTTCACCATCAGCGTTGAAGATCTGAAGTGACTTAGCTATCTTTCCCTGTAAACATTTCCATTTAGAACTTGATCCTGATGTGACTGCTTGACACATTGACTCCATTAGCCCAATGGAATACAGATCTACATCTATCCATCTAAGTAAGTGATTTCACCACCAAATCAACTCAAAATCCAAAATCAATTTACCCTACATAACTAGCCTAAAATTAAATACAATCAACAAAGATAAATCATATAGAGAGAGCCCTCTCTGAGCATTAGGAAGGCTAGATCCTAAGGCTTAAAAGTAGGTTTGTGGTTACCTCTAATGAGAAGGGTTTGTCTAGGCAGCCTTGTCTTTAGGTGCCTTCTTGCGAGATTTCCCCCCCTCACCTGAAGCTTGCGCAACAGGATTGGGTTCCTGTTGAGGTGGTTGAGGCATAGAAGCAAAGGGAGAGGTCATGGCGATCGGTTGGACTGTGGTAAAAGTAGTATAAGGTTTGGGCTAACCAGGCGGGATAGCGGCTAGGGGATCAATGTACTAGACTGGGATCCTCAGGGTCATGTTAGGAAGAGATAAGGTAGCCATGACAAGTATAAAAAATACTCCAAGAGGAACCGTTCCAGGAGGGTAGATAGGCTCATGGATACTAGCTGTAGATGAGGGGCCTTGAGGAGGGGGTCCTGAAGGCTAAGTCGATGTACTAGGAGTAGGTTGTGGAGGGCAGGGCTTATAACTAGTCGAACCAGTCCGTTTGAGGTCAGATCGAGATGATTGCATCATGCAAACGTTCAAAGAGTTGGGATCAGAGATAGGAGGAGAGAGACCAGGGAATGAACCAAGCAAAGAGGAGTCTTTGTAGACCCTGGGTGAGACACTGGTCGGAGGTTCGACTGCTTATTTATTGGCCACCAAAGAGATGATGGATTCAGGGGAAGACTGAGACTTCGGTTCGTAATATGTCAACAGGTCGATGGTGACAATTTTTCCGTTATGGGGAAAGCACATCATACGGTGAACCGCAGATGGGACAAAAAACATCGCATAAGTATAGCTACGACCCAATAGAACATTGTAGTCTAAGGGGGCATCAATGACTTATATATTAACACAAACAATCTTACTCGCAAGAGTAATGGGACAATTGCGGAAGATACCAAGGGGCTGGGAAGAGTGGCCATCCCACGCTCGAAGGGTGATCGTGGAAGGGGCTAACTCAGGATATCCGAGTTGCTTCCAAACCGAAGCGGACATCACACAGGTGGATGCCCCCTCATTAATGATATGACGAGAGACGTTGGAATTCTGGATCTTGACAGGGATTTGGAAGGCGAAAGAAGCAGGAAGGGGGGGATGTTCTGACTGGTCAACATCGAAGATGATCAAATGATCATCTGAAGGATCCACAATTCCCAAAGTAGTTAGTAGATATTTTCATTGTGAAGGGCACAACTGGAGGACTTCTAGCATTGACATGGAGGTAGGGGATTGCGCCAAGTCATCTACTATACTATAGGAGTGGGCAGCTTTACCAGAAGCAGCGTTTCAGCGTAATGGTCCCCTGGGGATCTTGCTATGAACCTATGCCTTAGGCTGGGGATCAATAAAGGACCATTGGGTGTCGAAAGAGGCTCTGTGGGACCTGAAGAAGGGGCCTCGGTAGCAGTCGTAGCGGGGGGCTGGTTATACTGATAGGACCGAGTCTAAAGGTTGAGGTCAACGGTATTAGGTTGGTCAGAATTTATCATAAGGGTCCGGTAATAAGAGGTACCAGACAGAGGAGGTTGAGCAGTTTCCTAACCTTCAAGGAGTTGGGAAACCACATATCCGTGCTGGGGGAAAGGATTGGTAAACACAACCTGTTGAGTAGGCGCAACATTAGGAGGAACCAAAGCAGAGGCTTGTTGTCCTTGAGATGCTGCTTGAGATTCCCACAGTTGACGCATCTGAGGTAAAAGGGGAAAATTGTGGATATAGTGACCATAGACACCGCAACAAGAACAAGGTTTGTTCGTGTGAACAGACCTGTCCTACTTAGGATGAGTGCCCTGTTACTATGTTAGGTGCATTTCCTTGGGGATTGGGTCCTATATTACCTGGGGCATATTGGTTTTGGTTGCATTTCCTCTTCTTTTTGGAAGTAGGAGGATTAGTCGCACCCTACTGTGCATACACCTGACCCTGGGGGGGTGGTGGCTGCTGTTGTGGGGGTTGAGAAGGCAAGGGAGGCTGAGGTGCTAATGCTGGAGGAGCTAGAGCACCAGGCCGTGGATACAGATAATAAGGAGGTTGGGAAACATTGTGGTATGCAGGTTTGGAAAAAATAGGAGGCATGTCGTATCCTGGATATATGCTACAGGGAGGGGGAAAAGTGCTGGAGGAGCTAGCCCCTCCCCGAGGGAAACCATAACCCATGGGAGGATGAGTGTACGGATGAGAAATGGCTCCAACGATACCATCGGCGGCATGGGATTCCCCTGGTGCATTGGCACCACCGGGTCTAGGGAGATCAGGTAAGACGGTATAAACATAACCAGATTGTGCGTAGATCAGGCCATATTTAATTGCAATCTGGAGGGAAGTTTCTTCAGTATGAGGGAAATGAGATGCGACATCTTTGCCAATAGAAGACAAAAGAGATGTGAGAAACTAGTCCATGTAGACACGATATTTGAAGGTAGGAGCTTGATATAGGCTCTTTCTTGTCCGCCATTCCTGGAAATGATCGGATAGGTGGGTCGCAGACGATTGACAGAAAGAGGTAAAAGTTTCGGTACCAGTGTCATAACGAAGGGGAAGCTGGAAGTAAGACAGAAAAGCCCTGGCAAGAGTCACAAAAGTAGTATGAGAGGAGGAGGCCTGGTCGACATACCACTTGGAAGCTTCTCCAGTAAGCGTATGTTGGAACAACTGAAGACAGACAGAGTCATCGATGATGGAGTTAGACAAACACCACATGTGGACAAAACGAACATAGTTTATAGGATCCTCTCCAACAAGACCTTAAAACTTGGGGATGTATGAAGGGAGCTTGGTTGGCATAACAGGCCAACCAAGATCATGGTGTATGGGGTCATTGATCAACTGGTTAAAATCGGAAAGACTGAGGCCTGCCATATAAGGGAGCAAGGGAGCAGTCGGGATAGTTCTTGTTGCGGTCCCACTAGTAGTATTCCCAGCATTAGGACCGGGGCTACCACCAGAGTTAGGCCCTGAACCAGACATTGTGAAGGTGACAGGAGGAGAACCGGGGATAGAACCAGAAGGGGAAACCGATGAACCAAAAGCAAAGTCAGAATGGGGACTTGGTGGAGGACTAACTTGAACCCTACGCGGAGGAGTAAGTCTTCCTAACGGAAACTGAGGATGAAGGCCAAGAAGTCTCTGGGGTAAACACCTTGGGGGTGCAATGATGGAAAATCTGACACAGATCACAAAAGGAAGAGAGACCAGCAAGGGCAAGGAGGTTCAGGATCAAATGATTACAATGTCGAAACAAGGGCAGGGAGGTGGAGGATCAATTGATTACAATGTTATTGTCTTGGCCTGGCGGTGTAAACCAGGTGCTCTTCACTTATGGTGTGCGTGTGTGATAAGTGTGTTAATTTTAATTAAACCCAAACATGTGTAGAGAAAAAAGAAAAAAGGTGATGTATAACTATAAATAAATCTGAAAATAACAGTTAAGGAAACTGAATATGACAGAAAATAAAAATCTAAAGATGCCTCAATTTAAACCCAAGGAGGAGGGTTTCCCAACAAATAGTCTATGGGTGGGAAAAATCTAGTCAAAACACACAAAATGGCCAATGGATCTAAATTCGGGAGGGACAGGGATCTAAAGGTTAGATCTGCTGGAAATGAGTGCATAAAACATCAAAAAACCAAAGGGAAAAGTGCTGCAAAAAAGGTGGCAAAAGTCTACAGCCTGAAGGGAAATGGAGGGGACCCTATAGGAGGACCAAAATAATTGAAAAGAGGTGTTTTGGATGGATGAATAACCAATCTGAAATGGATTTGAAAGTTAAGGATTAGATCTAAAAAATGGCTAAACACATCGAAATCTCAGATGAACTACTTTAGCTAAACTCCTCCTAAAAAGGTGGAAGCTTACTGAAGCCCTCACGGGCTTGGTTGCTACTTCAACGAGTGAAAAATAGCTAGTACAGGTCCAAGACGAGTGGAGAGAGAGGTCAGACAACCCTGAACAGTAGCCCAGACAAACCCAGAAAAATTCCCGCAAAAAAGTTTAAGTCGCAGTTTTTGACCTGTTTTATGTTGAGGTCGCGGTTTTTTGCAAGTTTTCGACTACTTGAGAGCTGAGGTCGCAGGTTTTTGCCCAAAAAGTGCGACTTGCACTTCCGTCCATCTCGGGAGCAGGTTTGAGAAAAAAATGTCGTCTCAGCTGCGACTGATACCTGTCACCTGCGCAATAGGCCTAGAAACACACAAAAGTTAGAATTTTTATTGTTTTAGGGTTTTAAAGGTTAAAAACAACATCAAGAAAAGAAAAACAATAACTTGAAGAAAAACCCTAGGGGTTGAAGCAGATGGTCATGTATGGATCTGAAAAACGACAACAGTCGTATTCATAAACCCTTGTGGAGTTTCCAGTTGTTAGTGTGAATTCTAATCGCAAGCATACAAAAAAAACTCACTTTAGTTGTGCATAACAAACAACCCTAACATCAAAGATGGCTGTCAATTTACTTAGATCTGCAGTTAGTTGATCAGAATAAATGCTACAAAATCTAGATCTATGTAGTTAAAGACATTAAACAACAAATAAAAACAAGAGTTGCTCCATGCATCCAATAGACAAGACAAGAATATTTTTAAAGAATTTTGTATTTATAACACTTGGGAAGGGAAAATAGAAAGACGTTACCAGTCCCCCTCAATTGGATGGGTTCTTGTATGTCCTCAATGGGATGCTCCCGAGTTTTCCAAAAACGTTGTTTAGGGCCTCAAAACGGCTTTGGAAGTTTAAGACCCGAAAAACTGCTAAAAATAGTAAACTGTGTTGTAATTAAGGAAACTGAAAAACTAAAAGAGACAATGGTGGGGCCCCAAGTGGAATAGGCGTGTGGCCACCAATATCCACCTGGATCATTCCTCCCCCCTTAGGAAGCAATGGTACCCATTGTGTTGAGTTCCTCCATGAGATGAGGACACTTCCGCTGAACTTGTTCCCTGGTGAACCACTTGCCTTGGTGCAGGAGTTGGCAAGCTTTGACAACCCGATACAGTTGGATCTTCTGCTAGCGAGTGTTCTTGATTTGCATGTCCATGATACAATTTGTGGTGGCATGTTCCATGCAGTCTGGGTTTAACTCTGTTGGTGTGATTTGTTCTGCAATGTCAGAGGTGTCCAATAGAGGTGGGAAGTAGGGCCGAAGGTGGTCCACATTGAATACTGGGTGCAGACCAAGGAATTGTGGAATAATGAGCTTGAAGGCATTTTTCCCTACAACCTTAGTGATGGTGTATGACCCAAATCGAAGCGGGTGAAGCTTGCGGTGGCGTCCAGTGAGGCGCTCCTTCTGCAAATGTATTCACACTTTTTCGCCCACCTGGAAGTTGTGTGGCACCCGATGTTAATCATGTCGATGCATGTACTTAGCATTGGCTCTATCCAATATGTCATGAACTTGTTGGCGGATGTGCTGAATGCGATCGATGAAGTTGTTCTCTTTGTCAGCTTCAGACTGGACATGAACCGAATCGGCCTGAGTAGCCGCAAATGTCATGGCTACATCAATGGGGCATAGTGGTTGGAATCCCAAGCCCACCTGAAAGGGGTTGTGGCCGGTTGAGCTATCGAGAGCCCGATTATAACTGTGTTGTCCATAGGGGAGGCTCTCATCCCATGTGCGTGGATTCTTTGAATTGTACATGCACAGAATGTGTACAATCATCCTGTTGATGACCTCTATTTGGACATTAGTTTGGGGATGGAAATTTGTGGACTTGGTGAGCTTGGTGTCTAGCATTGACCAGAGGCTGGACCAAAATGTGCTGAGGAACCTGTTGTCCTGATATGAGATTATAGAATATGGGATCCCAAAGTGCACCCAAAATCATTCAAAGAAGAGTTTAGAAGTGGCTTCCACTGTGATAATCATCTTCGATAATCTATCGACGACCATTAAAACACAGTCGTTTCCATGCTTAGTAGAAGGAAGGCTCAACATGTAATCCATGGAGATGGATTCCCAAGGTCGACTAGGGGTAGGTAGCATAGTATAGAGGCCTTTCTTCTTGATGGTCCGTTTGGAAATGGTGCAAGTAGTGCAGGATCTAATGTACTTCCCGACATCCTATCAAAGGTTCAGCCAATAGAAATACTTCTGCAGTACTGCCACTGTTTTCTCGACCCTGAAATGCCCAGCGACTTGACTATAGTGTGCTTCCCATATCATCTTGGCATGCTTGCTTGAAGGAACACAAAGGTGTCCCAGGTGACATAACGGTGCATCTTGGAGGTGAAATTTTGGAACTTGTATACCCTCCAAGAGTGTCTTATATGTGTGGTCGAATTCTGGATTGCTCTTGTAGAGAAGCGACCAATCAGAAGTCTCATGCCCACAAGAGTTGAGAATGGTGGTTAGCGCCACTATCGGTGGTCGGCTGAGGTAGTCTGCAACAATATTAGTGCTACCCTTCTTGTACTTGATGTTCAAATCGAACTGCTGCAGATATGTGGACCACTTCTGATGGTGATCATTCTGCAACTTCCCTTGTGTCTGTATGAACTTCGGGGGTTGTTGGTCTATGTGGATGATTGTTTCCTTCCCCAAAATGTAATTCTTCCATTGTCGACAAGCATGCACAATGGAATACATTTCTTTTTCATAAGTGGGATACTTGCAGACTGTTTCGGATAATGTCTCACTGTGATATGCCCCTGGATGCCCCTGTTGAGTAAGAACTGCCCCAATAACATAGTCAGAGGCATCTGCCTCGATCTCAAATGGTTGTTACAAGTCTGGTAATGTGAGAAATGGGGAAGAACATAGGCAATGTTTCAATTCTATGAACGCCTTCTGTTGAGATTCCGACAAAAATAATTTTTCTTTCGCTCCTCCCATGGTGACTTGATTCAAGGGCCAAGTGATATGAGAGAATCCCAACATGAACCTGCTGTAGAACATAGCAAGACCCAAAAAGTTGCGAAGCTCTGTTACAGTGGTTGGGGTTGGCTAATCCTGAATGACTTGGATCTTGGTTGGATCCACATGCACCCCCCTTTCATCAATAAAGTATCGCAAATACTAAACCTAAGTCAGGCCAAAAGTGCACTTCTCTAAATTGGCACATAAATTGTGTTGCCACAGTGTTTGGAGGACCTATCGGATGTGGTGGAGGTGCTCTTCCCAAGTCTGGCTGAAGATTAGAATGTCATCCAAGTACACCACTACAAATGAGTTGGAGAATGGCCGCAAGATGTTGTCCATCAACCTCATGAAGGTTGCGGGAGCATTCGTCAAACCGAAAGGCATGAACAACCATTAGAAAAGGCCCTCCTTTGCTTTGAAGGAAGTCTTCCACACATTAGAGGGTTCTATTGGTACATGGTGATACCCAGGCTTCAAATCGATCTTGCTGAAATATTTTTCCCCTTTTAGTTGGTCTAGAAGGTCATCAATCCATGGTATTGGGTACCTATTCCGGACAGTGATCTTGTTCAGCGTCGATAGTCAATACATAGTCTCCAAGTCCTATATTTCTTCTGTACCAACATGATCGGGCTCCCACATTGTAGTGAACTCGGTCGGATGTGACCTTTCTACAGCAGCTCTTGAATCTGCCTCTTGACTTCATCGTTCTCCAGTGCAAAGCACTAATAGATCGGTCCATTGGGTAGCGACGCACCTGGGGTCATATCAATGGGGTGCTTGTCCTGACAGTGCAGAGGCACCTTGTTGGTGAGATGAAGATGTCCTCGTACTCCTACACAACCTTTTCCATTTGTTGTTGTTGTGTAGAGGAGCACTGTCTGGAGGTGGTGGCCACAATATTCTTCTTGCCCTGGGGGCGGATCATCAGGAAAACAAATTTTCCAGCTTTTAAAATGAGCTTACTGCATTGTTTTGTAGTAACCAAAGAGATAGCAGGAGGCGGTGGTACCTCTGGTATCCTGTACAATTTATTTCCCAAAGTAACAATGACAACGCGAGGCCGGGACTCATACACATCATGTCGCTTCCACAAGTATGGTTGGCCTAATAATACATCACAAACATCAAGAGGAGCAATGTCACATAATACCTCATTCGTGAAGGGCTTGATACTGTAGGGAAGGCGACACTGCTGGCTGACGTGGAGATCTTGTCCTTGGTGAAGCCACTCGATGGTGTATGGCTGTGGGTGTGCTATGGTTGAAAATCCAAACTGCTTCATGACCTCTACTGAAATGAGGTTCTTTTGGCTCCCACTGTCGACAATGAACTATAGCGGGGAACCCTTTACCCACATCTGGGAGTGAAAGAGACGCTCCTCCTCCTCTGGATATTTCGGTTCCTCCTTTTGGATCTTTGCAGTGGAAACAATGGCATTGGGCTCCACATCAATAATATGCTTCCCTTTTTCATTCCCCTTGTTGAGTTTTGATTCAGAGTCAGAGCATGCATCTGATTCAAAAGCCCGCCACTCACTTGTGTTGTGAGTGGAGCTCTTATGGAACTCACACCACTTTCCTGTGTCCTTCTTTGGCTTCATGGTTTTTTTCTTTGATTGTGGCTTTGGCAAGTTGACTTGGGCTGCCATGCCTTGGCTTTGTCGTTTGTTCTACGGTTTTGGGTCACCTTTCCCTTGCTTTTCATTCGTAGATCCAAAGTCTCACTTCTTCTATTTGAATTTCTGCTCAATCTTGGCAGCATATCGGTATGCCGTACAAAGTGAGGATATGTCGAGGAACTCCATCTCCTCCTGAATGTATATGTGCAGAAAAATATGATAATTTAGCACCAAATGTTTCTTTGAATCTTTGACACCCAACTTTGTGTGCAAGGTATGGAACAAATTCGTTAGCTCATGCATATCTTGATCCCTTTGCTGCCGCAACGTGGTCCATTGTATGTAATTATCCTCATAGCTCCCCACGGGATAGTATTGTTCCTTGATGACGTCTCAGAAATAATTCCAAGTGGGTACAACCGAGAACAGAGAGGGTTTCGTCTCGTCCTTTTTCTCATGGCAGGTTTCCCACCAGTCCTTCACATGGGGGGTAGCTTTGAGGAGTGCAAAAATAATCTTCTGCCAGTCGTAAAAGTCATGAACTGAGAAATATACTTCTAATAGATTCATCCATCTATCTATGACATCTGCATCTATTTGGCCCTCAAATATGGGAATTTCAAAGTTTACTTGTACCTTGAAGTGAGTCGCGCCTCCAGAGTGGCTGCTGGATGCAGATGCACTGCCGGTGGGCAGTCGTTGAAGGATCTAGGCAAATTTATCCATCATCGCGTTTATTTGTTTTTCAAGGGCCTCCTCGAGAAATATTTTGATAGGATCTCCTCCTCCCTCATACTTATTTTCGTCCCCCATGGGCAGTTGTCGGGGTTTGCGAGGCTGATCTTGCAAAGGTTCAACCAGATCGAGCCCTAACTCCTTATACCCCGACCTTGTTGGGGACATGCAAAGAAGGATCGAGAAAAAGTAGACCGCTCTGATACCACTGATCCGGATTTATGCAAGAACACAATAGAATACACATATAAACATAAATACAAAGATGCAACGAAAATAACACTTCATTTCATTAATATCAAAGAACTGAAATTCGCTTATAGACAGAATGGAAATAACTAACTAGGGCGCTGGTAGCTTATCTCTGAGAAGAGATGTAGTGGCTGCAGGCCTCTGAACTGTGTTACAATGAGCCTCGAGGGCCTATTTATTATTGAGAAACAATGGAAAACCTTAAACATCCAAAAGCCTAACCCTAGGAGATGAAGCGCCAAAACTATGGGCCCCGTTTGGGTAAATCGATATATCAACTTCTCAAGGATGTAAATTTAGCATACAATCTCCGTTTGACGCGCACCATACCTCGTTAGAAATATCTATCCAAGGACTACAGATTTGTAGTGAGAAACATTGGCCCATGAACCCATATTTCTCTCGGTTTTTACAAAAAAAGTCATTTAGGGTCTCAAAATGGCTCCGAAAATTGAGGACCCGAAAAACTACTAAAAATATTAAATTGTGCTATAATTAAGGAAACTGAAAAATTGAAAGAGACAATGGTGGCGCCCTAAGTGGAATAGGCGGATGGCCACCAATATCCACCTAGATCAGGTTCTCTTTTGTGTGAATATTTCAATATTGGGAATATCTGTCATAACTCAATTGTCAACCAAAAGTGGGGATGGTTATCACTGGATATTATCCACAAATGTGAGCTAACTCATCACCATTATTAAAAAAAAACCACGCCACCTAAAATGACCCTTTAATGGTTTGTGATAGAGTAAGCTTTTACTCCTACCAGATGCCTCCAAGTCGTGGGCCTTTCCTTATATTCATGGAAGATGAATTTTGTCCAAGCAAAAAGAGTTTTATGTCATACTCCAAGACCAATGTCTTGTGTGACTTTCCTCAAACGAGGATATGTTCTTTTTACGAAAGTAAATTTTTTTAAATGTTGAAATATTTTATTTTGGCTCTATCAATTTAGATTTTTCATCACAATAACAAGAAGAATATGAAATTAGTGGAGCTTAGTTTCATGACATTGGGAATGATTATAGACCAATTGAGCATTTAAGCACCAATGTTAAGGAAGGCTTGTAATGTACATATTGTGAATACAATTCTCTTATTTTGTTGACTTATTTTGTCTAGATTTCACATGGGGGTTGGGAAATAAGCTATCAGAAAGATTTCATCCCTTGCATAAAAGGTTTTTATATTGTTATCATTAAAAAGGAGGAAAATTGCAACTCAGGAAGAACTTGCCCATAATTCCTTTAAAATTTAAAATTTAATAACTTGTACTTCTATTTAATTATATACAAAAAGAATTTGTAAAACAATCTATTACCTATCACAATCAATAACACATCCATAGAGTTATTTTTTTTGTCAAATATCTTCATATCTACATGCTTCTACATACAACTTGGATTTTCACCATAAATAGGAATCCTCTATTTTCGTGAGACATTGATTAACTCCAACTACAATATGATGGCATGCACTATCACTCTTAAATTTTCTTTTACTTTGCTTTGTTTTATATCACTGAGTTTTCGATTGAAGTTTGTGATTGGTATTGAAAATGTTCTCTCTTATGTTAAATATGTTGTTTTTTCCTTTGCATTATTTTGTATTTAGTTGTCAAGGTTTGGTTTTAGTCACTCCTTCAACATGCTTAAATGAACATTGATTCTACCCTAACTTTTCATTTTATACAAGAAACTATTTTCCTTATTTTTAACGAAAAAGAAAAATACCACATGCCTTTACTCAACCCTTAAGAGGGATGGAATACAAAGGTTGAATTGACTAGCCTTTGATATCGAAGCTATCTTTATCACACACGTAAATCAAGGGCTTGTGTTGAAGAAGCATGAAACACCAAAACCCATTGTTTCACTTGTATTAGGCTAAGTCTAATGCCACAATTCAAGCCAAAAATGTTATACTCCTCTTGGAGAGATAAGCGTGATCGCCCAAGTTATCATCATCATAAAAAATAAATTAGCGTTTTATTCAAACAATCAGAAAAATCCAAAACCATTATTTCATTTATCCTAATTTATGGCCAATTCCATAATTTAGATAAAATTTTAAAGACCTAAAATTTAAAGACAATTTGTGAAAGTGAAAGGAATTTTCCCATCAAACTTGAAAAAATTCAACCTCTTACGAAACCCAAGAATGAGTAACACAATTCCCATTTCATTGAAACCCTAAATAATGCACACTTCAATCAGATAATACATTTCATTTCCATCTCATTTTAGTCCTTGATCCTACCTTTTCTCCTTTGATGTTACAATTACATTTTTGATCAAATTGAAATTTTGTTAGTGTGTCGCTTGATTGTGTCGAGAGTCATTCTCTAGCCTAATATGGTAGATATGTTGCAATGTAATGTCATGTCAATATTTTGACTTAGTAAAATAAAATAAAAATAAAAATAACCTTATGTTAAAACGAAACTAACTTTAAATTGAGGGGGTGGAGGGTTGGACGACCACTATTGCTTCTCGAACCTCTATTTCATGCCTTTTCCCATGCCAGGGTTTTTTCATTGACAATGGGATGGGTCTAATCTACGACTAGTTCTGGATATTCTGTGAGTGGTCTCCTTCATATTTGCAGTGGTTTGACTATTTTGTTAGCGCCATTGTCCTTGTCTCTAGTCTGGGTGCTGCATTTATGTTTTTGGGTGTGTTTATTCTCTTCCACTTCTCACCACTTTTCTTGTCGTTTCTATAGGGTATATTTTTAGTTCACTTCAAGGATACCACCGTGGTTTCTAGCTGTCAAGCTTAGATGCGCTTTTTTGTTTCTTGAGACCAACTTCTAGGTCTCTCTCTTGAGCTAGCAGGGTGGCTTGTGCCCTGAATTTTCCATGTTTGTTTTTTTTTTTGTTATTGGGTTTTTTTATGCCCCAATGTATGTAAATTTGTGTGGCGAGGGTTTCTTTCCTAGTTTTTGTTTATTTTTAGATTTGTTGTGGGGCGTTAATTTCGAATGTGATACAACATGTTCTCTATTTCTTTGTTTCTATGATGTGATTTCTCATGCATACACACTTGGTGTGTCTACATAATGTAATTTTTATTTATCTTAATAAAAATTGCAGTTTTATTCTATGGGAAAAAATAACTTAAAACTAAAAAATAACATAAATAAAAATTTTAGGTTATTATTTTTTAATTAATTTTTGTTAGGTAGTTAACGTAAAGTGGTTTTTGGGTTCTAGGTTTATGAGAACCCATAGTATTGACCAAGGTATTCATTTGAAATATAGCTTATTTAAATGAGGAAATTAAACCAACTTAGATCCATCTTAACTATGGATCTACCAAGCGTCGTCGAGAGGGATCAAATTTAGATTTATTTTTCCATGAGGGTAAACCTAAAGCTTAACATTGTTTTTCTTTATTTCATAGTTTTAGAAAATTATTTTTAGCCACTAAGTTTACTTCAAACTAAGTTGATGTTAACATGGGTAAAAGTGCCCAACCTATTAATTAGTAAAAAAAATCCCAATAAACATTAAATGACAAAAAAAAATTTATACAAATTTTCATTCGTGCTATTGTGGATGCATTCCATAGTATACATTTTGACTTTTATGTTAAACCATTATAAATATGTGGGACTATTGGGGATGAGATGAACAACTGCATCATGGAATTAGAGAGGGTTATGATTGGTAGTTGGTGATGTCCCCTATAATGTCTCAACTTCATGTGACACATTCATGCTTTGGTCATTTGCCACGTGTTTCTTACCTCTAAATTAACATTTTAAACAAAAACAAATCAAAACAAGTTGTATTTATCCAAAATCTTACTTTCTTCTACAATACTTGATATAAGTTAAAATCATTCAAAATAAAAGACAATTTAGCCAAATATACCTAATGAAAACAAAATAAGACTTGTGGTATTTCTCTATAATGTTTTTAAAATATTCATTTAAGGTTTGTGTTTGCACTAAGAACTTGTGGTTCTATTACAAGAAAAGGTTGGAAATCTCTTTTGAAATATACGGGCCTATGGTTCTTTGAGGTCTATTATGGTATCTACACAAATACTATGCTATTTTAGGGTTGAAATTAGTGGTTTGACAAAAATTTACATGAGCATCATGGAATTGGCATTGGTGGTGTGATAATATGTTATTTGAGCATATAGAGTACACAAATTTTATTCTCTTTTATCATTGGCATTTTTGGCATCATGGAATTGGCATTGGTGGTGTGATAATATGTTATTTGAGCATATAGAGTACACAAATTTTATTCTCTTTTATTATTGGCATTTTTGACATGACGATATGCTACTTGCAACATGCTAGTATCGACCATTTTCATTTCACTAATTTGAATTCAATGCATTTCTCCTCCCCATGTAGTATTATAAATTGGTATGGTAATCAAGAGTGAAAAAAGTGGATGATAATAATTTCTCTTGTGGCCACTTGAAACTTTGCTACCATGTGGGTATCCATATATTTCTTCTCAAAAACACCCTTTATTTGAATAATATTGGTTTTCATGCATTGATCTATCTTTATCTTTGTGTGACCATCATTATAATTTTTGCAATAGAGCAAAATTTGACCCACCCAAGTATAACACTTTCACTATTAAATAATGTGATTAATTTCTACATTCAAAGGACAAGAAATTTGGTAAGTGCTAATATGTTAAAATTTTAAAACACCTATCACTTATAAATTTCACTATTTTGAAAACATAATAAAATGTATTTAACCATATTTTTTATAATTGATATAATATTATTAATTTTACATAAATATCTTTATTATTATTTTTAACAAACAATATTCATTAACTCATTAACCTAAAAACTACGCTCTACTCTCCTTTTATAATATATCCACTCTCTTTTCTATTCTTTCTTGTGTCTCCTTCCCCACCTAGGATATGCTAGTTATATGATAATTAAATTATATCCATCTTGGAAAAACAACGGGAAAAAAATTATACTATTATTAAATGATATCTAAAACCATTGGAAAAGACTGTCCGTTTATTCTTTTTCGCATCCCTGTTTCTTAAAAGTTTACGGTGCAAAACATATATTTACGATTTTAAATTTATTAGTTTTTTTTTAATTATCATTAAGTTGCATTAATATAATATAAATATAATTTTCTATTATATTTTATTAATATTTATTTTTAAAGTTTAAAATTAGAGATGAGACATTTAAAATTAAAAAGGTATAGTTTAACTTATAGACGAAATAGGTTTTTAAATTCATTAAAATTTGAAATTACAATGTCAAGAATTTTTGTTGTTTAAAATACATTTTTGAATGTATATATGGATTCAACCCACTAAAAAAAATCAAGACACTAAAATTATGCAAATTAAACAATTCAAACTCAAATTTTTAAAAATTTACAAATTTTAATTAAAATTAACTAAAAAAAAATACATGAAAAAAACCATTTCTTCTATAAATTAAACTACACTTATATAAATGATTTTCAATGAAAAAGAATTAAATAAATAATAACAATAATATTAAATTTTATAACTATATAAGATTTGAAAGTGATAATGAAATTATGAATAAAATTTAAATAAACCAAATATTTTTTAATATAATAAAAAATAATATATTGTTAAAAAAATCAAATTTAATTTTTCAACGGTCAATTTTAACATCCAATATATTTTTCGAATTTTGGCTTCTGTGATCCATCTTAAAATTGTATAGAATTCTTGCGATAATAATCACATTCAAATGAACTTTGTTGACGCGTTTCAAACCAACCAGTGTGGTTCATCATCAGGGCTAGGTGAGAGATCACATCTGGACGTTGAGTTTAAATAGATGCAGAAAAAATTAATCTAATCGTTAGGATAATGGCTAATTTGACTTTAAATTTTTTTAAATAGATTAATAACGGCTAGTTTTATTTAATTAGTAAATTATTTAATTATTTAATAAAATATATAGATATTTTTGTTTAACTTAATCTAATTTATTAGCTATTATTATTCTTTATTACCTATTTTATTATATTATATTTATTTATTTATTAATATTAATTTCCTCTCTTTTTAAGAAATAATAATAAATAAATAAATAAAATAAAATAATATATATATCAAAAAAAAAGAAAAAAAGGAAACCACGAGATCACTAAGAATATAGAGCAGGGATCCAACACCTGCTTATATTCCAGTAGTCATCTCTATTGATATTTATGGGTCTTTTTTCAATTTCTAAAGCCTCTCTTAACTTACGATGATGGAAATGGTCAATCCTAGCTATGACCCTTGCCTCTTCGATGCAGATATGATGGTTAGTCTTTTCCGCATGCTCAGCTAAGACGGAGGTGCGAGATCTTCCATGTTTAATGTCAGCGACATGTTCATAGAGCCTCTGGTTTATAGACCGACCAGTTTAGTTTCACCAATGTAAAGTGTCCCACAAGAACAAGGAATAATATAGACACCTTTCCCATCCTTAGGGTTTACTTGATCTTTAATCGATTTAAGATAGCTGCGAATTGTGCTAAGGGGCCTGAAGGAACCACTGATAGGATTGTTAGGATCCTTAAGAAACATAATGTTTCTTCTTCCAATGATAGGATTGCTAGGATCCTTAATTGCTAGGACCCTTAGCACGATTCACAGCTCTCTTAAATCGGTTAAAGATCAAGTAAACCCTAAGGATGGGAAAGGTGTCTATATTATTCCTTGTTCTTGTGGGACACCTTACATTGGTGAAATTGGTCGGTCTATAAACTAGAGGATCTGTGAACATGCTGCTGACATTAAACATGGAAGATCCCGCACCTCCGCCCTAGCTGAGCATGCGGAAAAGACTAACCATCATATCTACATCGAAGATGCGAGGGTCATAGCTAGGATTGACCATTTCTATCATCGTAAATTAAGAGAGGCTTTAAAAATTGAAAAAAGACCCATAAATCTCAATAGAGATGACTTGACTATTTCTATCATCGTAAGTTAAGAGAGGCTTTAAAATTTGAAAAAAGACCCATAAATCTCAATAGAGATGATAGTTGGAATATAAACAAGTGTTGAATCCTTGCTCTATATTCTTAGTGGTCTGGTGGTTTCCTTTTTCTTTTTTCTTTTTTGATTGTTTGATTGATTTATTTTTATTTTATTATATATATATATATAGATAGATATTATTTTATTTTATTTTATTTATTTATTATTATTTCTTAAAAAAAGGAAATTAATATTAATAACTAAATAAATATAATATAATAGAATAGGTAATAATAATAATAACTAATTAACTAATTAGATTAAATTAAATAAAAAGATCTATATATTTTATTAAATAATTAAATAATTTACTAATTAAATAAAACTAGTCATTATTAATCTATTTAAAAAATTTAAAGTCAAACTAGCCGTTATCCAAACGGTTAGTTAAGCCTTTTCTGCATCTATTTAAACTTAATGTCCAGATCTGATCTCTCACCTAGTTCTGATGATGAACCAAGTTGATTCGAAACACGTCGACAAAGTTCATTTGAATGTGCTTATTACTGAAAAAATTCTATACAATCCTATATATTTTGAATAAAAAAATTGTAAAATGTTTAATATAAAAGAGTTAAAAATAACTTTTAATATAATAAAAAAATAATATATTAAAAAAATTCAAATTTAATTTTTCAACGGTCAATTTTGACATCCAATATATTTTGAATAAAAAAATAGTAAAATGTTTAATATAAAGGAGTTGAAACTTTAGGACGATTATCATACCATAAAATATAAATTCACGATTTTTTAAAATGAATTGTTCCTACACAACCTTTAGATTTCCATTCAAGTTTTTTATAAAACCAAACTAAATTAAATTTCTAAAATAGCGCTTACGAAAATTAAAATTATATGAATTAATTTATTGTTATGTTTTTTTTGCGGATTTAAAAATAATTTTCAAATCTTGAGTCTTTTTTTCTCTTTTTCTTTTAATTTCTTGCCATCAAAAGGTATCATGTTGTATTTAGGCTTAATGGTTAGTATGAATGAATGAAATTTTAACTTCTACGAGACTAAAAATAGTCTATGGGACTACCAGCACCCTTGTTTTTTTGTCTTATGTAATTCAATCTTTTTCTTACTCAAATTGATAATGAGCTGACCCAACCTTCTCACATGATGATGAACTGACCCAACATTTTCATTGTTTCCTCACTGAAAAGACAATGCCACGGAATTGATGCTAACATACTGCGTAATTGTCCTTGATGTCTTTGAAAGCATCACATTCCAAAATGAAATGCTTTTCTGATTCCACTACCCCAGAAGTGCAAAAAGTACAAACATTTTCTTCCCAAGCTTCTTTAGGTCTCTTCCACTGCCCGTTTCACACCGAAGTTGATGTGAGTTAATTTTTAATTGAGCAATAAGAACCTTTGCTCTCCATGGAATGCTAGCTCCAATGTACTTTTTTTGTTGGAGATTACAAGTGGGGTTGAATTCCTGAACATAATACTTCTTCTTTCTACCCAACTATTTTCCCCATATACTCTTATGGAACTTCTCCGGCACAAAATTCTTTAACTCCAACACTGTTACCGATGAAATAGGTAACCGCACTGTTACCTACTTTTTTTTTGGTAGCATAAAAAGCACCCGATTTTGAAAAGTGGTGATGCAGAATCACCACTTCCTTTTTTTTTTTTTTTTGGTTGCAAATTTTTGACACTCTAATATTTTTATTTATGAAGTATGAATATTTGTTTTAAAATGTTAGTGATTTTCATGCTAATTTTGAAACGTATTGATGCAGCATCAACTTTTTTTTTCTAGAGCGGTGATTTTCATGCTAATTTTGAAACGTATTGATGCAACATCAACCTTCTTTTTTTTAGAGTGGTGATTTTCATGTTGATAATAAAACACAAAACTTAGATTAAAAAATATATATATAAAAAAAATAAAAAAACCAATAAAAATGTAAAAAAAAAAAAAAACAAAATTAACTCGTAAAAACAAAAAATTTAAACAAAAATAAATTAAAAAAAAAAAAAAACAAAAATATTCGAAAATTATATCAAAAGAAATGACAAAATTTTAAAAAAAAAACACATAATTTAAAGAAAAAAAAACAAAAATTAACCAACAAAATAAAAAAAAACATCAAAACATTTTTTTCTAAGTTATTAAAAAAAACCATATAAATAAAAAAAATAAAAATAAAAATAGAAAATTTAAAAATAATTAAAATTACAAAATTAAAATTTAGATAAAAAATATAAAACACAAAAAAGAAAAAATTAAATTTAAACAATTAAATTAAAAAAATAATAATAATAAGAAAAAAAAAATACAAATTTTAAAATTAACAAAAAAGACAAATAAAAAAATAAATTTAAAATTGAAAAAGAAAATTAAAATAAAAAAAACTATCATTAAAAAAAAGAAAAAAGAAAAAAACCACGTGCAAATAATTAAAAAACAAATATACATAAATTTACTGTTTTTTTTTTTTTAAATGAAACAATTTATAAATTTTAAAAATGAAAAACTAAATAAACTTATAATAATAATAATAATAATAAAAAAAAAAATTTAAATTTTAAAAAATAATAAATCTAAAATATTAAATTTAAAAACAAAATTAAAAAAAAAACAAAAAAAATTAAAACAAATTAAATTTAAATAAAAAATTTGAATTAAAAAAAATAATTTTTAATTTTTTGAAATTAATATATATATATATATATATATATATATATATATATATATATATATATATATATATATATTAAAAAAATAAAAACAATAAAGAAAAAAATCAAATTAAAAAAAAAAAAAAGAAAAAAAAAAAGAAAAAGAAAAAGAAGAAGAAGTTACGGAAAAAAAATAAAAAATAAAAAATAAAATAAAATTAAAAATTAAAAAAAAAGAAGAATAAAAAAAAAAAAGAATTTTTTGATGGGTAGATCGCCATTATTTGTTGAGGAACAGTTGGAGGTCGATTCCCGGAATTGGCCTCCAACTGTTCCTCAACAAATAATGGCGATCCACAGACATTCTTTGAAATGGTTGAGGATTTATCCAAGCAACTCATAGCGAACGTCTCTGCAAACAAGGGTTATGCAGTGGGCTCCATTAATGGTTCCTTATATGGTCTCGCTCAGTGTTGGCCTTCCCTGAGCAATCCTAGTTGCCAAGCATGCTTGGTGCAAGCTCAGACTCAGTTACTGAAATGTCCTCCAATGGTTGAAGGTCGAGGTCTCGAAGCAGGCTGTTTTATGCGCTACTCGACTTACTCGTTTTTCTCTGATAACCAGACTTCCAGCTGTATGGGATTTTCTAAATTTGATGCATTCAAGTATTGTTGTTTATTTATGATAGATAAAATGTTTATTGATTATTTTGTTTCCATTTTGAACGCAGCTTCCACAAATTTGGCACCATCGTCGTCCCCTAAAACTTCAATGAATATAGCAAGCGTTTGCGGAACAACTTTGATTGCGGTGGTGTGTTTGATGTTTCGTCGATGTATCTGACTCGGTTGTTCACTTGAGTTACAATGCTGTATCGTCTTCAGCTTAAGCGACTAAGTAGTTTTTCAATTTTAAGTTTTCTGTGTTTTTCAATTTAATAAATTTTGTATTTTTTTTTTAAATTTATTTGAATTTAATATATATATATATATATATATATATATAATTATTTTTTAATTACATAAAATATATATATATATATATATATATATATATATATATATTTATTTCAATTAAAATTGTGTATTTAAAATTAGTTTTTAGTTTTTTTTTTTTTTTTTAATTAAACTTAATATTTTCAAATTAATTTGTTTTTTATTTTATTTTTTATTTAATATATTTATTTTTTTCAATTTTTCATTTTTTTGATTTCTAAAGTTTTTTAACTTTTTATTTTAACAATGTTGTTGTTGTTGTTTTTTTTTTTTTTTTTAAATTTAATTTTTATTTCAAAATTTATTTGTTTATTCATTTATTTATTAAAATTTAATATTTTTTTTTGTTAAAAATTTAATTTGTTATTTTAATATTAACATTTTTTTTTTAAAATTTAATAAAATCTAATATATATATTTTTAATTTATATATATATATATATATATATATATATATATATATATATATATATATATTATTTTTTATAATTTAAATTTAATTTATTTTTTAAAATTTATTTGTTTTTTTAATGTATATTTTTTTAAATTTAATATTTTTATTGTATTTTATTTTTCATTTTTTATTTGTAATTAATTTTTCATTTTTTTACTTTACTTTTTTTTTTTTCTAAGTAATACTAAATCTATTACTATGTAACATAAAAGTACAAAATTGCTACTGTCTCAGCTGAGAGAGCCTGAGCATAGGGCTTGACTGCTGTGATAAACAAGAGTTTGGACTGCCCACAGAGGGGAAACCAGTCCCTGCAAATTAAGAGGTGCCGCCCTCATAGGGGAAACCGGCCTTTCAACCAAGTAGTTTAACAAAAACACAGAAAGTATAACTAACCAGTCTGCAAGCAGAGGGTGAATAAACAGGAAAACCATAATTAACCTAAAAACATTGTGCATGAGAAACAAAAACCTCTGAGGGATTTTTAGACTACTGTTCATTTGTTGGAGAGGGCGGTTCTTCTACAATTCTGCATTTATACTCGTCGCTGCTTCCGCCTTCATCAGTTGAGGGAAGCTCTTTACCTTTGTCCTTGCCTTCCGTAGTCTGGACCTAGTTTTCTGCTGAATTTTAGGGAGTGGATGACTTCATGAGTTAAAATGATCCCATCTAGAATTCGCCGACCTTCCACGTAACTCGTTTGTTCAATTTTAGTTTGCGCCAAAGCTGCTTCGACCTCCTGTAAGGATATAGATCTTAGTAGCCTCTGGTTGTGTTCCTCCGTGATAATCTTGGGAATGAGATGGGTGATATGGTCAATAGCCGTTTGTCTGCAGGGCGGAGGTTCTTGGTGCACATTTTTGAAGTGAACTAGCAATTCACGCTCCATGTCCTCGTCATTTTCCAACCGCTCCCCGTGCTGATTTGTTATGTGGCTAATGTGATTATTCATTCTTCTTTGTATAGTGGAGCGATGAAAAAACTTAGTATTACGCTCACCCTCCTTGAGCCAACGAACTCTGGATTGTTGTCTCCAAAATATTTCTTCCTGCTTGTACCTTTCATTCAGCTGCTGCTGAAGTGTTTTTTCCTGGCTATCAAGGAGTTCTATTCTCCCTTTATTGATGATTTCTAGCTGAATTTTCGCCACTTGGAGTTCAAGTGCTTTCTTTTCTTGAAAGATGTTCCCAAAGACTGAATGGTTCCAGGATTTAATTTGGGATTTGAGGAACCAGAGCTTTTTCTGGAATTGAAACATCTTCGAGCCTTTAGGAGGAGTGAAGCTTTTCCAAATGTTATGAACTAGATCCTTGAAGGAAGGATGCTCAAGCCAGAAGGCTTCGAAGTGGAAAGGCCGCTTTGAGTGTTGATTAGGTCTCTGCCATTGTATATCAATGGGCCAATGATCCGAACCTGAAATAGGCAGGATGGAAGCCATGATGTCACCTCCCATGTGGATAGCATTATCAGAGATTAAGAATCGATCTAATTTAGATGCTATGTGATGAATGCAAGATCTTTTATTAATCCAAGTATGCACCCCATTAGAGAAGGGAAGATCAATCAGCCAACTTCTGCTTGTGAAATCTTTAAAATGAGAGCTATCCGGATCCAATCTCGAACGACCCCCAATTTTTTCTTCCAACTTTGTTATCATGTTGAAATCTCCCCCCAAAATCCATAAAGGATGAGTTCTGTTGGAGTTTAGGACCTCCATCGTATTCAAAAGCGCTGTCTTGCTTTCCAAATCTTGTGGGAAATAGACATTAGATAGATGCCCGTGGACGTTGGTGCCTATAAGATGAAAAGAGGCTTGAATGATGTTATGGGCTGCATGAAAGTCCCGAAGCTCAATGGCTTGCGTGTCCCAAATTATAGCTAGACCTCCTAAAAATCCAGAGGCATCAACTGTGACTGAGTGACAATTAGGCCAGGCTTTGGTGAGGATCTTGCCAAGGGCCTCAGTATTGCATTTGGTTTCTTGAAGAAAGATAATCTGTGGTCTTTCTTGTTGTATCATGCTTTTGAGCATTTTATATTTCTTGGGGCTGTTTAGCCCTCTTACATTCCATGAGATTAGCTTCATGAGGAAGCGCTTGGAAGTGGTTTATAGAATCTCGTGAGCTTGGGGTATCGTCCCGACTCCACCAAAATTTCCCCTAACATGATGGTGCGCTGCCAATCCCGCTTGCGAATGCATGCAGCTTCTAGACTTGGAAGGTCAAGTTCTCCCAGCTCAAAACCTTCTGAATCTTCATCCATGAGACTGAGGTGACTGCTCTCAGGGACTTCTAGATTGGTGAGGTTAGGATTAAGCAGGGTATTATCAACATCCATTTCTTTTGACTCAGCGTCTTTAGGAACAGAATCGAGGGATTGCTTGTAACTCATAGACTCTCTGTTTACTGAGTTTGAGGGGTTAGGCTTGGAGTGGGCGGGATTCGAGGGGACAACAGGATGGGAAGGATTGGGAGGCTGAGCAGGGGGAGCAGGGGAGAGGGCTCCAGAAGGGTCCGACTGAGCAAGGATTTCAAAGCTATTGTTAGTAGTGGGAACATTGGCTTGCGAACTGGAAGTTTTGTTGCTAGAAGGGGGCTTTTTATGATGCTTCTTTCGGCTTGAGACTTTAGTAAACCCATCTGCCTCAGACTTGTCAGCGGCTTCATTATTCTTGGTAGCAATATTAAGTGGGCAATCTCTGAACAGATGCCCGTGGGCATGACATCTTCGACATCTAAAAGGAACATTCTCATAATCAAGGGGTTGAATCCATTCGAAGTCATCATGAAATAAACTTACCACATCTGGAAGTGCTCTGTCCAGTTGCATGTAGACACAAATCCGAGCATAAGAGGTATACCTTCGGATCTTGGTTTCCTCAGCAATTTTGATGAATTCTCCTAGCCCTCTGCCTATAGCTGTGAGAGATTCTTCATCCCAGTACTCTAGAGGAAGCGAATATAACCTAATCCAAACTGGTGCCTAGTTGAAATTTTCTTTGTTCGGGTTGAAACGTTCTACCCAGTCTCTGAGATATAGTCCGGCTGAGTTGAAGAAATAAGGACCCTCATCTAAAACCCTATTCCGATCTTCAATGCAGTTGAAGACCACATTGAAGAAACCCTTTGGCCCTAAATGAAGGGTTACATGACCCTTGGGCTTCCATTTTGTGGCTATCCATCCTTGTAGCGCTTTTTCGGTAGGCCAGAAACCAATGAACTTTCCGATAAGTGCATGGTCTTTCATGTACTGGATCTGAGCATTTATGCGGTGACTCGGAAGATCGATATTTGGTCTTTCCGCAGCTATGGGCTTGCATGTGACTGAGGCTGCTGCAGGAGGGTTCCGAGTAGATTCGGTGGCCTGCAGATGGGGCGAATCGCTATTCTAGTTCGTTCCCTCTGTAACAGGGATATGCCCGCCTTGTTCAGTAACTTCTTTGTTTCGATCCTCTTTTGTAGGGGGAAGCTGAGCGCCTCCCCCTGTCGTGGAAGCCATGGCCCATGCTCAGAACGCAACGGACCGACCGCGCCTCCTGACTACTGTGACACCAGCGTGGATTTATCTACAAGTGTAGCGCCGATGCAAGAAGAATGAAACCCTAGACTCGCCAGCTTCTTCGACACTAACATGCTTCAAAAAATTTCATTTTTTTACTTTTAATTTAAATAATGTTTGTTTGTTTGTTTGCTTGTTTTTTTTTTAATTTATTAAAATTTAATATATTTCTTTAAATTTATTTATTTATTTATTTTTAAATTTAATAAAAAATTTATTTTTCTTTTTTAAATTTAATTTCTGTATTTTATTTTTTATAATTTCTTTCTTTTTTTAACTTGTTTGTTTGTTTTTGTTTTTTTAATTTAATATTTTTATTTTATTTTTATTTCTATATATTTTGAAATTTTAATCTTTAATTTTTTATTTTTTTTAAATGTTTGAATTAAAATTTTTATTTTGTTTTCATTTTTATTTTTTTATGCCTATATATTTTTAAATTTTAAGCTTTAAAATGTTTTTATTTTAAATTTTTTTTTTCTTAACTTTTAGGTTTTTTTTTTTAATTTTTGAATTTTAAAAATTAAAAAATGTTATTTCTATTTTTAAAAATGTCAAAAATATGACACAATTAATTTTTTTTTAATTCCAGCATCAACTACTTTTGTTTTGAGGGTGTTTTTTCAATCCTTTTTTCAAGAAACAATTTTGTTTTTAGCATAATTTTATAAAATGTTGAAATTTGACCTTCAAAAAAAACCAAGTGTGTTCTGGAATACACTTTTTTTATTTTTGGGGTGTTTTTTCATGATTTTTGAGTCTTTTTGGGCTAGAGTTCCCATTTTGAGGTCAAGTTACCTATTTCATTGGTAACAATGTTCTACTTGGTATTTGTGGGACATGCATTAAGGTAAATATTCCATTTTTGCATCCATTTGTTGTTTTGTCTCATCCATGATATCTTTCTTTCACTCATACCTCCATTGAAGATAACTTTTGGCCATCTATCTCCTCCCATTTGCTTAATTCTTTCTAGATACCTTATAAGACGCACCATGGCAATTGCTTCAATGGGAGCTGCCCCTATTTCACTCAACATTATCTCATAGGGAACCAAAATTTTTATTTTGAACTTGCTCACGATCAAGCATTTTTGAAAATTTTCAATTTGTTTCCATTTTGAAATAGGGACGTTGCTAGCCCACAATTCACACTCATATAATAGCACTGGACAAACTAGGAGTCCAAAAATTACTTTGATCGTGTTCCAATCCCATAACTTTGCCTTTCTACATCTCTTTTGAAGTGCATATAATGCTTTCCACCCTCCTAAAATTCTTTTCTTTTTGCAAACCTCCCAATTAAGCTTGTTGTTGAAATCGATCTTGAGGTACTTGTATTCATTTAATTCTTCAAGAATGTTGCCTTCAAAGAAGAATGTAGGTCGGCTTTGCTTCCTTTTATTAGAGAAAATCATTAATTTGGTCTTACTAGTATTGACTTGCATCCCCACTACTTTACAAAAATGCTCAAAGGCATATAGGTGCATCTGCAATCCATAGGCCGATTTAGAAATTAGCACAAGATCATCGGCATATAGAAGAATCTTTATCACAAACTTCCCCAATCAAACACCATCCCCACCTTGCAAATTTAACCACTCTTCCAATTTGTCAATATATAAACCAAAAAGGGTGGGGGATAAAGGACAACCTTGCTTGACTACGATGTCACTTCTAAAACTTTCTGAAATGCCTGCTGAAGTTCTAATTTTGGCTTTCACATCTTCATAAAGCCTATGGACAACAACTCTATCTTGTAAAGGAATTTCAAGTTCTTCCATTCTACGCCACAACTTTTCTCTAGGGACCATGTCAAATGCCTTTTTGAAGTCAACAAAGCAGCAAAATACTTCTTCTTTGCTCCCCCAAACCTTTTCAACAATGTGTCTCAGCGTGATACCATGATCTACTATAGAATGCTTCGGCCTAAAACCCACTTGCCCTTTTTCCCTCTTTTCTTTTACTTCTTCCCACTTACTGATTCTATTTTCTACCATGTCACTAAAAAGCTTTGCAAACAAAGGATTGATCTTAATGGTTCTATAGTTGGAAGGATTATTATTGTCTCCACTTTTAAAAAGGGGAATTGCTAGACTAGTTGTCCAATCCCTTGGGAATCCTTACTGAAGGACGTTGTTGAATATTTCCATGATGTGTGGTGCCAGAATGTCCATTCCCCACTTTAGATATTCTGCTTGAATTTCAACCAAGTCCATTTCCTTCCTTGTTTTCAACTTTTTAATTCCTAGCTCCACCTCATGCATTGTGAAAAGCTTTGTAGTTGTGTTGATCCTGGGAGGAGGCTCAACCTCTAATTCTTTTTCATAGAGTTGCCTTGCATAGTCAAACCATTGATTGGCTGTAATATTATTTTCAAATTGTTTATTCCTTGGTTGAAGTTCCTTCCAAAAACGTTTTGGGTTATTCTTGCCTAGATATATTAACTCTTCCTGCCTTGTTTGCATGAAGTCATATTTTATTTTTTTAAAACTGCTTATATAACTTTACATCCATCTTTCCCTCTCCTTCCCTTTTCAAGGTTCTCCTTGCCATTTTTCATTCCTCATCGAACCACGCATTCACAAGAAAACAATTTGATTCTAATTTCCTATTTTTTGCTCTTTTGCACTTCTCAAGTGCACCCTGGATTATATTTGTTAACTCATGGATGTTGAGGCTTTGGGGACCAATTTTCTCCTTCTGAATTGATCTCTTCAACATTGTTTTGAAGATAGTGCAATTTTCTCTTGTTAGAAGAATTTTTCCCCTTGATGTCGATTGTAACTACTGACTTAATTATTGACTAATTGTTAGGCTGTTGTTAAAGAATTGTTAAACAATATTTTTATTTGTTAAAAACAGGATATTATGAACATAAATTAATTTTGGTTTGAATAAAAAGATTACTTGTGAAATTAGTTTCATAAGTAAATACTGATGGTAAAAGTAAATTCAAGATCTGGAGTTAGTTGAACAGAAAATCAGTTCAACAGTTATCCAAAGAAAACTCTAGATTAAATAGGAGATTTCAGGGAGTTTTGGGGGTTCTGTTGGAAAACTGAGGAAACAATAAAAATCCTGAAGAGTAGTTCTTGATCTGGGAACTTATAGAGGAGACTGTTTTCACTGGAATTGGAGAATTGGACCGGACTGTCCCGAGTTCTCTTCCAGTTTTCTGTATTCAACAAAGACTCAGACTTGGAGCACGGGGGAGAGTTAGAGGACGTAATCGCCTCACTCTTGGAAGGGAGGCAATCATTTATCAGTCAAATCAAGTACAAATGAGTGGAATTCTGTTTTTCTGTTAGTAGTATACTATGTTTTAAAATTATAGTTGAGAGAACTGAGAAAATGTATTCTGGTTGAATGATTGTATATGTTTAAGAATATACTAGGAGATGCTATAGACAAGAAAGAAAGTCTTAGAAAAGAATTCTGTAGAGTAGGAAAGATTTATTTTATTTACTTCTACATGTGTAACTAACAGTTAAAAAAAAAAGATTGCTGTATGGAATAATCTACACCCTATCAAGATTAAAGGAAGGACTGTTAGCCCAGCTTCTGTGACCAGATTTTGGGCTGGTTGCCCTTCGAATCCTATGATAATACACGGAAAATTAGTGGTCCGGTCACGTATCAGAGTTAATAGTCCTAGCATACCCTGAAATAAGGAGAGAGACTAACATGCTAGAAAATTTATGTCTGTTACTGAGATTCATTGTGAAAACATCTAGAAGTAACCAACAGGAAATTGTAAAGATAACAACCCTTTTTAGTTAAATTCGAACATAGGAAGCAAACCTTCTGTGAGGGAACATATAGAGGAAACCATAACTCGCATACACCAGCAGTGAAGTGCGTGAGTGAGTATAAGTAAAAAGAAATAATCAGATGCATCAAGTGCACAAGTTTCAATCATAAAGAAACCCAAATATTCCTTTTTACCGCATTGACAGAACAAAGATATAACCTCATGAATGTCCAGAAGAGATTATATAAGAAAGAGAAACAAATATCGAGCAACTGTATATATGCTATAGTTAAATCAAAACCCTTGGAAAATGACAACTTATACGTTTATCAACACAGACATGTAAGCCATTGGCGCGAATATAAACTCTGGTCATTCTGATATACAAAAATATTGTTGAAATAAATTACATAGTCGCTATTCTTCCGAAATGTAAGAAACCAAAATAATCGTTTACAGTAAGAAAGGCCTATGGCCGCATTATAAAACCCTTCCAATCTGAGAATCAGAGTTTTTTTAAATCTCGGGAAAGGAAAATTATTACAGAGTGTATCGAATAAGCGATCCAGATTTAGAGAACAAGACATAGCAACTAAAACATTGAGAAAACATAATAACACGCTGACTAATCATTAACCCAGCCGCTTTCGGGCCAAGGGTTTGAACCCAAATTTTGTTAAGGGTACCTGTTAGTGTGAACGAGAACTGATTAGCTAACCCTGAAATCGGTGCTGTTCGCATTCTTCAAGCTTGAAATCTATTTCAATTTGGTAAATAAATCTATTACCTGCCAATAAGAGTTTATGTGAGATTAGTGAGAAAGAAAACGAAGTAAAACTCTGTTACCTTGCCTAACAGAGATATCAAATCAAAATAACAAAATGGGAAACGAAATAAAACATTACTGAGCAGTACCTGTCAGTTTATGCCGAATGAGGTGAACCAAATTGAAAGCAGGGGACTTCATCGAGCCATTGAACATACAATAATATGAGAACAAGGTATAAATAATTTGTCTGAGACGAAAACCAGAAACTGGGTCATGCAACAGAAAAGAGAAGGGTTTACATGTAACAAACCCCACAAATGTTCATGATTCTACTCTTCAACAGAAAGAATTTGAGGATTACCAGTCAATAGGGATCGTGAAGCATCCTCCAAGGTGCCATGCTGCCACAGAAAAGGGATGCCGTAGAACCTAAGGACCGGATGGTGAAACCCTGAAACCGACGGAGAAGCCTTCAAAAGCCTTCGGATCGAAAGAATGCCAAGTGAAAAACTGTTACAGCGTTAAGTCATTAGCCAACCCTAATGAATCTTCACCGTCGGATTTAGCACAAAGATCAACGGTGGATGGATTGCCGGATGTCAACCCAGTACGAGTCATGTGCATGCCAGCTGCAAGTAGATCGGGATAGATACATAGCAGTACTATCGTACTCCGAAGGTTTATATGATTTGAATGGAATAATGTTGTTGAATTAATATGTATGACATGATTGAAATCATTGACATTTTGGCTTACAGCTATAATGTCCATGTAAACATATATAAGTTTAAACCCAAGGATTTATGCATGCTTAACTATAGCATAGTTCCATAGCTTATAACCAATGTTTAATAACTATGTTAAAAGGATTATGTATATGAATTGACTTTGAAATTAATGATTAGCAGACTGTAGTATTACTATGTCAGGTATACTTTTAGATGTCTGGGTAGATAGTAAATTTTTTTTTTTTTTTTACTGTTTTCATTAATTATAATATGGATGAATGTTACATCGATTGTTGAGAACATTGGGTTTTCCTCCTATTCTGTCTTTCTTCTAACCAGGATAACTTTATATAAATTGGGTTATGATCTAATTTTAAGTCAACCAATAACATAGTCAGCGACACTTGCCCCATTGTATGTGTTGCAAGTGAAGTTCCCAGACTTTTTCCATCTATCTAGACCAATGCAGATAATTAAGTTGAAAGCACCACACAATGTAAGAAACTCCTCTCCAAAATGATTACTAACTTTGTCATCTTCTGAACATCTCAACCATCGAGAATTCTCCTCTTCAATGAGCCATAAAGGATTGTGATCATCTTTACAAGAAAGAATACTAGCTTGTTGATTTGTTGTTCTAGAATTGAAATCTCCCACTAAAAGAACTTCTCCCTGTTGTGAATATGCGGCAATATCTTGTTTCAAAGTTGCATACATATCTTTGCTGTCCAATCCCTTATTTTTGTAAGATTTTGATAAATGAGGCACAAAATAACAGGCTGCAATTCTTATGTTGTTCTTATTCTTTATTATTTTGAACCATAAATATTGTTTATTTGTATCTTCTTTCACTAACTGAATGTGACGACCTTATTTTTCTTTCACTAAAACTAGTATTCCTTCGTACCCTTTGCCATTTTCTGCTGCCTCAATCCAAACTGCTAACTTCAAATAACTGTCAAACATAAGAGTTTTGCAACCATATTGTTCATGAGTTTCTGTGAGACAAATTATGTTTCTACCTTATGCAATAGGCCCTATCCCAGGTCCACTCCTCCAAGGGTAACCTCTACAGTTCCAACAGAATAGACTTAGGTAGACTTGGGTAGGATTTGGTTGCTACGCGGTTTGACACACAAGACTCGAATTTGAGTTTTCACCCCTTTTCATCCATGTTGATCTTGTTGTTTTCCTCCCTATTATAGAATTACCTGTTTTTTCTTTATTGTCAGCGTGCTGCCCTGTTTTGCCATGAGGCCTAAACACTACAATAACCGCTTTACCATTATACAACCATGCTTTTTTCCCTTCGTTTCTTGCTGCTCTAACTTTCTCCACTTCTTCTCTTCTCTCTTCTTGTTGCGTGCTAGTTAAATCTTCATCTACAAAGAAGTGTGAGTTTTTTAAGAGTTTCTTTTGCTTAAAAGATGATGTTTCTCTTGTAATGTTTTCTTCTAAAAAATTACAAATTCAAAAGCAAAAAAATCAAATATATATTTCTTAATAAATAAAATTGAAATTTCAAAACAAACTCACTAATCAAATTTACAAATTTTCAAACCACCCATAACATCTTCCTATTTTCAAACTAAAATCTTACTTAACTGTACTTGAAAGACAAATCACCGGGCAACAAGCAATTCATCTCTGGTCCCAACGCGAGACCCAAATACATTGTCACGTTGGGAGATCTCATGCACCCTATTGAACCCAACGATTAAAAGGCGATACGGGTTCTTTCCGATTCACATGGGGCGCTCATCGGTCTTATAATATCGGTGGGTTCTTCCATATTTCCACGTTACAGTCACCGATTGTTTTGGTCTAAGCCGACGCCAAAACCATGTACTCTTCGAGGGCTGGTGTGCTTGCTTTGAATTTTCGTTGATACTTTTTCATTTACTTTGCGAACACTCCACATAGTGAGTCTTCGAACACTCCAATTAATTTTTTTCATTTACTTTGCGAACACTCCACATAGTGAGTCTTTATTAACTCGATAAGCTTTTAACACTGCTGTAACAATAGCAACACTGTAGCGAATTCGTTGGCTTTAAGGAAATATTCTTTGCTGGCCAACACTAAGGTTGCACGACCAGTGCTTCGATGACCGATGGTTGGTCTTCAGTTTTTTTGGTTTAATAGTTGGAGGCTCTATCTCCCTCCTCACGTCTCTGCCATCACCACACGCCTGTAGGTAATCGTCTATTTTCATAGCGATGGGTTTGATAGGTATGCTTCCCACGGTTAGAATTTCAAAACTTTTAATCAGATTTTGGAAGTTACTGTAAATATATTTACTCGCAATGGAAAACACATTATCCTAGATTATTCTAGGAATTAGGTATTTATAATTACTAAAAATAGATTGCAAAATCAATAGAAACTAATACAAATAACCTTAATTAATGGATAATGTATTTATTTTATGAAATCTCATATATTTTAATTAGATTTTAATAGTTGTAAATATACTATATTTATCTTATGAAATTTCATATTTTTTAATTAGATTTTAGTAGTTGTAAATATATTTATAACCATGAAAAATGCATGAACCATTGTAGATTTCTCTAGTAATCACCTATTTAGAATACTCACTATTTGTATTGTTTCAACATAATCCAAATTATATAAGTAGCCTCACGTTATGGATAAAGTTAATAAGTATGGATGTTCAATTTTTTATGAGGGAAACTCTTTTTGAAATTTGATAAGAAGTTTGAATTTGTGTATAATGATAATTTTTCTAATTATATCTACAAGCATATTTATTTGGTAATAGGGTTCCATAATTTTTTTCACAAGTAATAATCTAATTTCCTTTTTGTGCTTGATGTTAAAATTAGAGCTAAATTTCCTTTTTTAGTAGATGAGTTGTTTTGGGGAAAGCTTTAGTTTTGTCTAGGTCTCACTTTCGAACAAGATGGAAGCCAGTGTGTTGTTTTGTGGATTAATCCCTCTTGTAGACAAGAGCGATCTCCCTAGTACTCCAAAACAAGTAACTAGAAACAAAGATCCATTGAATATCTCTTTCTCTAGACTATTTATATTTTAGATTATTACAACCTTGAAATATGGAGGTTATGGTCCTACCTTTCAACCGAGACGTTCAATGTAACCTTTTTCCTTTCGCCCCAAATAAATTCTTCAGTGCTGAAAAGAACCTGCAATCACAAACAATACAAAATATCAAAGCACCTACAATATATAACAATCATAAATACTAATCCAAATTAGTGATTAAGGAGTCTAAATTGACATCATTTTCATGAATTAAAAAACA
Source organism: Pinus albicaulis (assembly GCA_034641835.2). Taxonomy (NCBI): domain Eukaryota; kingdom Viridiplantae; phylum Streptophyta; class Pinopsida; order Pinales; family Pinaceae; genus Pinus; species Pinus albicaulis. The sequence continues at coordinate 22,262,665 of CM076584.1, read as the reverse complement.
AGACAATGAGAAAAAGAGATCCATATGTATTATCAGAAAATAAAAAGAGAAATCTTACAACCTGTGCCTTGATGTTGTACAAATTTATCCCATGTGTCTGCGAAATCATTTCCTTTAGTCCGATAAGCCTTCCTCTCTAGAGTGACCAACATGAATTCATATGCACAAAGGTGTAATCTTCAATGTGCCAACAACAACTTACCAGTTCAGAAACTATGAACTCTACGAACTCTTTTAAGCTTAGAATCTATACAAATTAGTATCTACCCTTCAACCTGAAACTTCAACTCAATTTATAGAGAGATTGAGGTAGTTTCAGATCCATTAAGAGACGGATGAGTTCCTCCCATGAAGGGATTTGGGTTCCTTTGGCCAAGGGATAAGCTCCATGAGTAGAGGGATAAAGCTCGAATTGGCACGACTCTAGAGGCTTCCAGTTGGGAGAATATTCGACCAACTATGCTTCTAGAAGTTAATTTTTATATTTACTTCCTTTTTACGGGGGTGCGTAGGTTTTAGTGGGGAACAGAGTGGCGATCGCCGCGGCTAATATAAGAAGCATCAGCGCATGTGCAGGAAAAAGCTATAAAAAACGTGCAGGTAATATTTTAAAGGTTTTAAAGAGAAATTTTCCAATTTCCATGACTTGGTTCAGGAAAATGAGTGTTTTTGATCTCTAAGGGAACACGATATGGATGGTGATAGACCCATATTGACAGTCAAATGTCATGGTGACAAAATTACGTGTAACAGATTGCCCCGTAAAGTGCGAAGTCTGAGAAATGTTTTCTAAAGAGTGAATCACATTATCATTCCAAGGATTAGATTGGAGACACTGGTCAAAAACCTATAAAAACATTCAATCTAAATATATATCATCACTGAGGTAGACATTCCCATACTCAGAGAAAAACTAACTAAATGTTCTGGTACATATATGATTTTAGCATTACATCAAGAGTAGACACAGTATGGGTGCAACTATCTGTCATAAGAAGTATAATGTATCATGAATACATAACTCCTCACAGCCTGGATGGGGGAAACTAGATCCAGGGTCTTGATTTCTGCTTCTCGAACTAGTATGAATCTATCCATGCGATTGATTGTGTCGAAGTCGAACATGGTAGAAACCACTTGATTACCAGTTAATGATGAGAACTGTTAACAAGCGTGAGAGAAACCACCAATAATGACAATTGCTCTCAAAGTACTTCAACACAATCTATGAAGTGTGAATGAATGATTTGCAGTCGAACACTCAGAGAAACATTCGATCGAAGGTCAATGATGAGAACCTATCGTCGAAGGCGAGAAACCTGCCATTAGGGTATGCATATTCCAAGGTACTGATAGGATTGTAAATCAACTTTCAAGATAATGTGTTGGTGTCAATAGAAAGTGATCCATTGCAGGAAATCCTACAACACGAAACCATTAGATCAAGTTTTGAAGAAATTCTTTGCAAGGACTGACTCAAGGATGGTCAACGCAAATGGAGACAAATATTTGCAATGAATGGTAAATTGAACTTACTCTTGAACACATAACGACACTGTAAATGGTTTGGCAACATTTGACTCAAGATAATACCCAAAAAATGACTGAATAATTTCAAAGTGGTTTGATTAACTATAAGGCAAAGGATTACCCAACCCAGGTACAAGTGCGACAAAGTGTCGCGTTCAAGAGCGACATGCTACTTTCTAAAACAAGGACAATGAATGGATTTTTTTTCTCACTTTTTCCCCCACCATTACTCGAGAGTAGCTCTTTATTTTTTTTAAGCTTAAGGAGGATAAAATTTGCTTGTCGTGTAAGCTCATCCTTCAGATGATTCCATCTTAGTATTTTTAAAATGAACCCTTAGAAGGAGTGGTTCGGTCTTGTTGTGATTGACGGGTCCTATATTATTTAATTTTAACGAGTCCAACATAGGATTAACTCGGTGTTTTTCAGTTTTAGGGAGTCAGAATAAAAACATAAGAAAACTCCATAGTGTTATTTTTTTAAAATTTCATCTCTCAATCCCGAAAAAGGATAAAATAATGTAGGAGAGAACTCTATTGACCATGCTTAGTCAATGTATACCTTTTTCATAAATAATCTAATTTAGTCCGGAAAAGAGATAAACTTATACTGAATAGACGATTGTTCATTCACTTTAACGAGTTCGAATAGTCAAGCACTCGACGATCTTTTCATGTTTAGAGATTCTGAAAGGGGCTTAAAATAAGACTCCAGGGTTTCTCTTTTTCATATTTTTATAGAGCCCGAAAAAGTGATAAAAGTCTACTCAATGTCAAAATGGTTTTTTCCAAACATAACATGTTTCCTGCACAAAAACTCAAAAAATTACAAATATATGCTCTCGAAATATGAAAAACATTTTGATTTTGACTTCTAAAGTGAAAATAAACAAAATCATATTATTTTATTCATTTAAAATTATAAAAAGAAGTTAAAACAAATCATTTTCACCTTTTAGTTTTCAGAGAAGAGCAAAAAGAGGTTTTTCCCTAAACCTTTTGGAGCAGATATCAGGAGAACCGACCAACCATTTCGAGAACCATCAGCGCCAAGTATTCCACATCATCATTATCTTGATTTTCATCCGTTTAGTTTTTTATTTTAATTTTTTAGGGCATCGTTTAGGGGGAAACAAGGTTTTGAAATCCACCCTCGAGGGTGCGCAGGTTTTTGTGGCGAAACCCGCACACCTCGATGATTTTTTAATAGAAAAATTCATTGGACCGCCGCAGTTTTTATGTGTAGATCGAGCACAAAAATGCACTATGTACACATAAAACCTATGCAAGCGCCCTGGAGTTTTGAAAAAACATGTTTATATCCATAAAAATGGCTCAATTTCTCCCAAATGATTTCTAATGATCTTAATTGATGGTTGTAGGTTATCAATCACGTTGGAATGGCGAGAAAGAGAGCATGAGCTTCATGACAATGAAGCCATGGATGATCCGATAACAATTGGGACATTGAAAAATTGTGGCTTGTATAAATTCTCAGCGATTCAAGGTATGAAAGCATAGGTTGAGTTGATGACCTGGCTAGTCAATGCTTGGGATGTTCGAGATCAATGTTTCATCATTAGAGACCATAGGCTTGTGATCAAGCTAGAGGATATCTATTTTCTCACTAGATTACCCCGCAGAGGGAGAGACATTTCCTTGTTTGGGACAAGACCAAGTGGTCTGCCCACTGCATCTTATATGGCTCAATATTGTAGCCAAGATTCAGAGTTGAAGGACGGTTGCATTGATATCAAAACTATTGTGCGACTAGACCTAAATATTGTTGCATTCACAGTTACCAGGTTGTGTAGGAGTGCAGTTCCACATGTGGCTAGCAAAGCACAAATGTAGACTACCGTTGAATGTTTCGGAGGAACAATTTTCAACTGGTGCAAAGGAATGTTGGTTAACATGAAGGGCCAACTTACGAGAGCTAAGAATGGGAAGTTGAAATTTTTTGGCTATTGAGCCATTCTTGTGTCTTTTTCTTTGGAGAGGATCCCACTCCTCGCACCTCAACATTCTCTAGTGGATCCCACAGGACCTAGGGAACCACATATGTTGTGATGGGTAGCATTGATGGCTCGCCATGGTGGCGATGGTGGTGCAGTGGTTCGCTATACTCCTTAGTTATTTATATTGTTATAGGTCAATTTGGGTATCATTCCCAATGACCTGTTTAACTGGACATCATCTTCAGGATCAATGAATAGGGTCTATCAACCCCTATCTTTTTAGTTGCTACATGCCCTAAGACAAAGAACAAGACAAATCATTCAAGACTTTCATCTGTAAAGGTTTTCAAGATTTGAAGTTTACAATATATCATATGAGAGCTCATCAACGTTACCTCTAAAGGGACTAAGTGCATTGCATATGCAGGTAGCCCCATGCAAGGCTGCTCTGCAAAGCACTTCCCGACATTCACAGGTGCATTGGTCACATTGGGAGCGAAATTCTCATTGTTCTGGAATCTCCACTTGGAAAGTGCCTTCTAGAAGAGTTCACATGTGTTAAGCTTCGAATCCAAGTGTCCATTTTACATCTACAAGATTGGGAACATGTCTTACCTATTATTGGAAAGTCATTGATTGTAAAACTACCTTCAGCTCCTCTATAAATTGAGCACAGATCTTAGTGTTTGAGAAGGAAGAATTTGAGTAGAGAAATGCTGGTGGAATTTCAATTGAGGATTTGATTTGAGTGACATATTGTTGGAGATATATGCATTGTGATGAGGCTGGGATGTTGTTGGAGATGGTGACACTAAATCAATCACTGGGTTGTAACCTCCCCTTCTATCATTAATAAAGATTACTGCTTGTTTTTCCCTATATGCATCTGTATAATCTTTGATTCTCCATATCATGATTTATTATTTGATGTATATAGTTTATGCTTTATTGATTTAGCTAAATAACTTGAATAGACATTTGTATTATTGCTATCTCTTGTTGTTTAGTGTTCATTCTTGCAGGAAATATTTTGTACAGCCGGCTGGAATTTGAAGCTACAACAAAAGTGATAGAAGGAGATTTTGGAAGCATTTGGACTCCAAGTAAGCTTCTTATTTCATTTAGTGTGTCTGTTTACAGTTAGGAAAGAAAATCTTAAAGTCTTTGACCTATTGTTCTAGATTAGCACCTGTCTAGGGAAGAATGATTTATCTATAATTCATAATTTTGCATAACAAATTGGTGACTCCACTGGGGAGTTTACTCTTTATCCTCGGTGTTTTAGCCTCTAACTTTCTCTGTTTATTCACCCAGTAGTTTTTACTCACAAAGATTAGGACTTTTTAAATCTAAATTTGCAAGAGAAGTGTGTTAAACAACTATGTTTGTCTTTATACACTGCGCCCAACGCACTCTTAGACATGACACAATGCTTTTCATAGCACTGTCTCCCTTTCAGGCCTGCGTTGCAAAGCACTGTCTCTCTCTAGAGACTGCGTTGCCTCCTGAAACCATCCAAATTCCATTGAATTTGTCTTTGCAATTTGTTTCAGTTTGTTTTCTGCTATGTTTTGAAAAGCCTGAACCTCATATTGACTAGTGAACCTATCTACCTCTTACTCCTTTGAAAGAATAATTTTTTCAATGTTTGTTTAAAGCATTTTTCTTTATCATTGATGAATTAATTTCAAAGTATTTTCATTGTCACATTAGATCCATTTGCTTTTGAAAAGGAAATTGTCGTAAATTCTTCATTTCCCGATAGGAGAAATTGTTGTTAAATTCCTCATTTTTCCTTCAAAAGAGAAATTGTTGTTTATATTCCTCATTTCTCAAAAGTAAAAAGCATTTGTTTTTATTGATTTAGTGCACTTAGTTTCTTTTCTGCATTCATAGCATTAAAGGAACTGAAAAGAAAAACCTGCATTTGCATGTAGTAGTTTGTATGTTTTGCAAAAGGAACAATTAGGAAATCTGCATTTAGTTTGTGCTCATTGATTTTTTTTTCTCTCAAATTGATTTCTCTTTCCTTCTAGTAGCTAGGATTTTCATTGAAAAAACTAAAAGTGAAAGATTGCTTATCATTCTTAGTTTTCATTTTAGGAATTTCCAATACATCATCGCGGTAAACCTTTGAAAGGAAAATTGATAAACACGATCAACTTAAAATTTATCTCAATTTACCTAACAAAGCATTGGAACCATAACCATAACATTTAGAAGGTCTAGGCTAGAGACGTGTTCCAATGTCGTAAAACATAGCATCTATCGTTAACTTGTCTGCGATACATTCCGAGTGTGACACCTCACTCCACATACGTAAGTATATTGTAGCTCGTCCATGTACTTTCAGGTATATTGCGTGGTGTTACATTACGAAAAGTATAAAGGGGTGCTCTCACAGTGTGGTTTCGCATCAGACAATGCTAATACAGACTTGGGCCTCCACATACCTTCGGGTATATTTGGGAGGAAAAATTTTAGGTGCTATCCATCCATAGTGAACCGAGTCGGCTGCCTTGTAAATTGTGATACACCGAACACAACATTCGGGGAGATTGCCTGCCCGTAATTCTTAGTTCGCCAGGAGGTGTTATGCAATTCACAGTTTCTTGGTAAACCCTTTTGCCTAGCATTACCCTTTTATTTTGTTTATTTGTTTTTGGTTAAAATAAATCAGTAATCATGGAAGAACAAAATCCTTTACCCCATCGTTCATGTAGATTAGCATTAAAACCACCTTTACCACCAAAATTTACTTCTGGTAGGCGAAGGTGATCACGATCTACCGAATCAAGTACAATTTGTACCTCTGGTGAAACATCATCTTCCCATAAACCAGAGTTAGCTCAAGTTGTTTCTACACATCCTGGTTCGTCTACTGTTGTCGAAACGGAGTCCTCACAACTACCCGTGGTCACGATCCATCCAATAAGTGAGACCATACCTCCTGGACCTGACGTTGTTCAACCACAAATTGATCCAGATCCTGTCTCTTATTTGCCAAAACATATGAATCAAATTCGAACAACCAGAATTTGTTCTTGCCTTGGTCATTCCACAAATTTCTGTAGCTATTGAGTCTCCCATATCACACAATCAACCACGTGAAATATACTTTGGGCCTGGCGGTGAGATACTTCCACCTGGTTTAATTGCGATTGAAGAAATCCCACAAGACGAGACACCTTTAACTCCAACCCATTTTGGGTAGGACCTTTACCTGTACGAGTATTTTCCTCAATCGTCACCAGCTGCTTTTGTTGATCCTGTTCCCATTCAAACTCTTGTTGATCTAAAAGGGTATACATTTGTTCAAGTAACCATGCCTGAACCAATATATTCTATTGGGCCATCTATTCCAATTACGTCAGCACCTGCCCTCGCTACCCCGTCGATGTTTACAACTTCACCAAAGTCATATTTTCATGGAGGCCCTATGGTCCCATTAGGTTACAAATCATTATCGGGAATTTACTATGGTGCATCTTCAAAACCATGGTCTTTACCAATGTCATCGTCTGGTATTCTAACTGGTAATCCTATAGTGAGTACTAAAAGACATGATTCTTTATATACATCATCAGGGCAATATCAAGTCGGTCCTTCTGGGTCTATTCCTTTAAGTACCATATCAACTGGACTCGCAGCATTTCGAGAGAAATATTTTCCGTCTTATTATCCTCCTCATGCTGGGGGGCAACCTTTGGTCACCCAATATGACAGTACTCCGTCATTTTTTGGTCAAACTAATGTCGAAATGAATGTTTGTCAATGGCAGCCCACTATGCCTATCCAACCACAAATGGTTGTACACTCGTATCAACCAGTTCAACCTCTTACACCCACATCATTACCACTTGTTAATACATCTTTACCCTTGTTACAGAATCAAAATGTTGTACAACAACCTTATCAAGTGGGTCCTTCAACTCAATACCCTCAAATTTTGGGTCCACAGACTCCAAATCCTTCAGTTAATTTACAACAACTTGTATCCGGAATCATTTATTCACAAGCTGGTTTACCATTTTATGGGATGTCACAATCGCAACCTGGTTATACCTATCAACCGAATCCAAGTTATCCTAATTTGGGTTATAACATTGGTGGAAAGACCCCTTGGAAACCTCAGGTGCAAATGCCTCAAACTTCATTTCAACAAGTATCATATCTAGGTTTTGGTCAACAGAATCCTCAAGCGTTTTCTTTTCAAAACAACCCCTATCTGGGTTACCAACAACAGATTACTTATGCTGGTGCTCAAAGGCTTTTTTCTCAAGCAATTCCATCTTACCCTGGTTATGCTCAACTCGACCTTAATAGACAATTTCCTTTTGTTGCAACTTTAGAGGTACCAAATTTAAATCGATTAACCAACGATCCAATCAACTATGCTCCTTGGTGGTGGATGATACCTCACAAATTACCCTCAGATATTCCAAAGTTCAATGGAAACCCTGGAGAAGATCCGTCGACTCATGTCATGACTTATCATTTATGGTGTTCATCAAACTCCATGAATGATGATTCTGTTCGACTACGTCTTTTCCAGCATATGCTCATAGGTTTGGCTACAAAATGGTACATTGAGTTACCAAGAGCTTCTTTTGATAATTTCACTGCCCTAGCTACTGTCTTTCTGACTCATTTCCAGTTATCCATCAGATATGAAACTGGAATGGAACTCTTTACCAATTTCAAATAGACTAATGCTACTCACATTTCTGATCATATTCATGAGTGGCGTCGTCATCGTAGAATGGTTAAGACATTTGTTCTAGATCAGCTCCTTGTTGAATGGTTCATTAAGTATCTGTTACCATCTATAACTGAGGATGAGGCTAAGGGTGGCATTGTCACAGAAGAGCAAGTTATCGCTCGTGCCCAATATTTAGACTTGATTTATACTCAATCTGGCACGCTCTATAAAAAATTCCTAACACGCTGAGATCTAATTTTAATGTTCCTCCTCAATTAAAGGACTCTCATGCCAGAGATGACTTGATAGGCACTACAAGAACACACCACACTACTACATCTGATCCTTCTCCTGCTTCCAAAATTAATTCCATGTCGTTTGACAAAGGCAAAAGTGACAAGCAACCCGGAAGTAATAAAAATGGGAAATCAAAGAAAAATGAAACTTCTAACTCGCAGGAGAGATCATCTGATCAATCGTCTGGACCTAGGAAACCTCATTATCCATGCATAATATTTAATGAGGAACACTTTGTTAGGGATTTTCCTCACCGTGCTGAAGTCTCAAATATCATCAAGACTTCCCATGCTTCAGCTGTGTTGACAGACCCATTTCCAAATCCAGACACTAATTTGGTTGCTACAGATCCAACTCCTAATTCCCAAGTGTTAATATTATGTGTCACGAAACCTTCAACAGATATTTTGGTATCAGCACATAATAAAGATTATGGTATTTAGGCCACTGATCAACCTACTACCTTGACAACGAATTTGTCTAGGAATTTGATCCAGGTGGATTGAACAGGTACAGGTACAAATGGCTTGAGTACAAGGCTCAAAAATCAAAGTGTTCAAAAATCCTTCGAACCAAGTTCAAGTTGTAGATCTCGAAATTATAAATCCAACGGCGCAGACGGCACTCAATTCCACCGCCGCCATTCTTTATACGTGGCCCATTTTCATATGGGGCGGGCCGCCCAATATGGGTCCGACCCCCCCACATCAACGTCAACTGTTTTGAATATGACATCGGTTCAAATGCCAAGTTAAAAATATAATGCGGATAAAATTTTGAAACGAGTTTTGGCCTTTTAATGGAGGGGTCGAGATTCGACCACCCGACCTCCTCCCCAAACCTTTGGATCTTTAACCAACTCGTCCAACGGTGACTTTGGAAAATCCGCCCATGCTACATTATTTAAACCTTCATTCATTTGTGCGCCCAAGGACGGACAGGAGCGGGCACGGAAAACGAGGCAGTGGAACCTTGAGCAGTGTGCAGGAGGGGGCGGAACCATGATCTGAGCCATTTTTCCAGAGGGCCCAGATTTTCACTTTGTCCGATTGTAGCAAGTTTTATATGGATTCAGCACTACTCGATGCCACAAATCCAACGGTGCTGCCCATTTTTTCATTAGAGGTCTGCAATTTTTGGCCATTTCCAGATTGGGCAGGTGTAAGGGTGTAATTCCTCATTTTGTACTTGTACTTTCATTTTTCCATTTAATGAAAGCAGGGCCTCCCCACTATTAGAGCAGGGCCCGGAGATGTAGTCCCTCCTGGACGAACTCCGATATCAACTCTTGTGTCTTCGTGCATGATGTTAATTGCTTCTCTCTTTTTCCGCTTATGCCTTTAAAGTTTCTTGTTTAAAAGCTACAATTTTCACATGTTAATTCTTTTATACATCTCAAACAAAAGATTTTGGATCAAGTGGTATTGGAGCGGGTGTTTGTAGATGTGAATTACATGTTTGTATGCTAACAAGAAGCAGGCTAAGAAGAGGCGAAGGGACGCTACAGGCTTTTGATCCCGAAGCAGGACGTGCACGTCAGAGAAGGAACATGGGAGACGAAGATCGGAATGAAGAGGAGCTCAATTTCCGCAAAAAATTCTATACCATGGCAGATCGAGTAGAGAGACTATTCTCTAGACTTGAAAGGTTAGAGAAAACATGAGATCATTCTTTAGAAGGGCAAGGTTCAGCGCATGGAGATGGTGGAGGAAATCCACCCCCTTCAGGAAATGAAATTCCTTCCTCCTCTTCTAACCATCATAATAAAAATTCTGGAAATGCATCTAACAAGCCTTTCTTTAAGTTAGATGTTAAGTTTGATCTACCAGTATATAATGGTGAAAGTAATGCTGAGAAGCTTAACAATTGGATTAGGCAGCTTGAACTCTATTGTAGGATCCAGCAGATTATGGAGGACGAGGCGAAAATCCAATTGGCTTCTCTTCGATTGAGTGGCACAGCTCTCATCTGGTGGGAGAGCAAACTTCAAAGCAGCAGTAACTTGGGTAACCTTCTTTCTTCCTGGTTAGATTTTATTACTGCAATTAAAAATCAATTCTATCCCTTAGGTTACAAGCAGAAAGCCTTAATGGAGTGGCAGTACCTAAGGCAAGGTAAAGGACAAAATGTGCAAACCTTTACTGAAGAATTTCGAAAACAGGCATTAAGTTTGGGCATCTCTTTAGATTCTCCTGAAGTTGTAACTAAGTACATTGGTTCATTGCATAGTTACATTAGACATTCGTTGTTAATGTTTGAACCTACTACCATTGACTCGGCCAGTGTGAAGGCCATTCATCTTGAAAACAGGGGCAGAAATGATAAGGATGATCATTCAAAGAAACCGCTTTCCAAACCTTCAAATGGCAAATTCAAAGGGAAAGGAAAGGGAAAGGAAAAGAAGACGGCGTCAACAAAGAAGGATGAAGGAGAAAATCCTTATTGCACTCACTGCAAAAAGGAAGGCCATGACGACGATCATTGTTGGAAGCTTTATCCAGAAAAGAAGCCGAAGAGATATGGAGGAAAGGGTAAGCAGAAGACGGTAGCAACCGCACAGCAGGACCTTGGATCCGACTCAGGCGATGAGGCATTGATCACAGCAGCAAGGACAAAAGGTACTCATTCTCTTCATGATTCTGAATCACATGAAAGCACTAGTTCATCAAATGAGCCTCTTTCTAATGAACGTAAGAGAATTGAGTTGTTTCATATTAGATTTGTGATAAACCATGCAAAAGTAGAAACTCTATTTGATTCAGGCTCTCAAGCAAACCTTATTTCAGAATCCTTGGTTAAAAAGTTAGGCTTAGAAGTTAAGCCTCATCCAAAACCTTATCCACTTGGATGGATACATGATAAAGTAAAACTAAATGTAACCAAGAAGTGTAAGGTAAAATTTGTTATTGCTTCTAAGCTGGTATATGAAGTAGAATTGGATGTAATACCATTGGATATCTGTGGCATTGTGTTGGGGAGTCCCTATCTTTATGATAGGAAAGCAGTTTTCTTTCGCCATGAAAATAAATGCCAAATCACTAAAGATGGGGTAGAATACATTGTAAGAGCTCATCAAACCAAAGTCAGTGCCAGCCTTGTAAGTGTAGGACAGATGAAGAGACTGGTAAATTCCAGCAAGGGGTGTTTGCTCATGGTTGTGAGAGCAAAGGATGAAGAAATAACCGATGCTTTCCGAGGATGTGATCCGACTCATAAACAGGAATTATGTGATGTTATTTCTAACTATGGTGAGTTGTTTCAGGAACCCAAAGGTTTGCCTCCAAAACGAGGGATCCAACATGAGATCCATTTGCAACATGATGCTCCATTACCAAACATTGGTATGTACAGGATGTCATCCATCAAAATGGAGGAAATCAAAAAGCAGGTACAGGAACTGTTGAACCAAGGGGTCATTTGGCCAAGTACTTCTCTTTGTGGCTCGCCGATCGTGTTAGTGCCCAAGAAATATGGCACATGGAGGATGTGCGTGGATTATAGGGCACTAAAAAAAATCACGGTGAAAAATCGATACCCTCTCCCTCGCATTGATGATTTATTAGATCAATTAAAAAATGCTGTTTATTTCACCAAATTGGATTTGCGTAGTGGTTATCACCAGGTCAGAATTGCAGAGTAGGATGTGTGGAAAACCGCCTTCAAGACCAAACAGGGGTTGTTCGAATGGATGGTGATGCCATTCGGACTTTGCAATGCTCCAGCCACATTCATGAGGGTCATGAATGATCTTTTTAGGCCTTTCATTAATGAGTTTGTCCTTGTGTATTTAGATGATATTCTTGTATTTAGTAGGACTTGGGAGGAACATGTATGCCATGTAATCAAAGTGCTTGATGTTTTAAAGAAAGAACAATTGTATGTAAAGTTGTCAAATTGTGAGTTTGGGAAAACCTCTTTGGTTTACCTTGGTCATATTGTCGGTAATGGTCAGTTAAAAATAGACCCCTCAAAAGTCGAGGTGATTGTAAATTGGCCTAAGCCTACCAATGTAACAGAGGTCCGTAGTTTTTTAGGTGCAGTACAGTACTGGAGGAGGTTCATTGCTAACTTCTCCGTTATTGCATCACCCTTACACACTCTGACAAGTATCAAACAAGCCTTTCAATGGGGAGGAAAACAGCAGAAGGCCTTCGAAGCACTGAAAGAGAAAATCAGCACCGCACCAGTCCTGGCTTTACCCGATCTCCAGCAACCTTTTGAGATCGAAACCGATGCTAGTGGGTACGCCATGGGAGCTGTACCTTTGCAGCAGAAGAAGCCGATTTGTTACCATTCGGAGAAGTTCTCCCAGGCTGTAATAAATTACCCCACTTACGACAAGGAATTGTATGCCTTGGTCCAAAGTGTGAAAAAGTGGAAACACTACCTGATCGGCAAGGAGACTATCATCCATACGGATCATCAGCCCTTGCAGTACCTTCAGTCACAGACCAAGCTACAAAAATCTCGTCATTTCAAGTGGATGGGGTTCCTACAGCATTTTCATCTGGTAATAAAGTATAAGAAGGGCACTAGTAACAAAGTAGCAGACATGCTCTCTCGCCCTCCTATCGCTGCTTCTATTATTTTGCATAATGCGTCATTGTCTTTTGAAAGTTATGTTGAGCAGTACACTAACGATGATGACTTTAAAGAAGTTTATGCAAAACTAACTCATGGTTCACAGGTGGACAACTATCATTTGCAGGGGAAGTTTTTGTATCACCTTGGTAAATTATGCATACCCACAGCAGAAAGGGTACATGTAATTCGAGAGGCACATACCTCTCTTGTGTCTGGTCACTTTGGTGTTGAAAAAACCTTATGTCATTTGCAAAGGTTTTTTTTTTGGCCCCATATGAAAAAAATTGTAACCCGTTTTGTAAAGGGATGTGTGATGTGTTCTGTTTCAAAGCCCTCTAATAGAAAACTCGGGCTCTACACACCACTCCCTATTCCGGGTCGTCCATGGGAAAGTGTGTCGATGGATTTTGTAAGAGGTCTGCCTATGTCAAGAAAGGGTCACGACTATTTGTATGTTGTCGTCGACCGCTTTAGCAAAATGTGCATATTGATGCCTTGTAAAAAGCAGGTCACTGCTGAGGAGACTGCTTGTCTTTTCTTTCAGTATGTTTGGGTCCACTTTGGGTTGCCCACGTCGATTGTGTCATATCGAGACTCTCGTTTCCTTGGAGAGTTTTGGACCAGCTTGTGGCGCATGATGGATACCAAGTTGAAGAGAAGCACGACATTCCATCCACAAACCGACGGACAGACATAGGTCGTTAATCGTACCGTGGTACACTTGTTAGTTACTGGCCATTGCATAACAAAGACACTTACAATCCCAGCAAAGGCACTCCTCTACGCAGCGTTCACCTTTTGAGACATGCTTTGGTTACTTACCAAAGGACCCTTTCGATATGATCTATGGAAGGGATGAAGATGTCAGTGGGCGTGATGACAGGGATAAAGCACAGCGGTTCATTCAGCGGATTCAGACGATTCACCAAGTAGTGCAAGAGCAGTTGGAGAAGAGTCAGGCCCGATACAAGGCCCGACATGATAAGCACCGAGTTGACCATCAATTTCAAGTTGGCGACAAAGTGTGGTTCCACATCAACAAGGATCGAATGAAGGGAGAAGGTAAGAAATTGCGACCAATCCGGTATGGTCCCTTTACCATATTGGAGAAGATTGGGAATAATGCTTTCTGACTCGACTTGCCGATACACATGCAGATGTACTCAGTTGTGAATGTTGAAAATCTAAAAATTTATGAACCCCCATTGATTATGGACACTGAGGAGGTAGGATCAGTTCCTACAGTGGATGACTTTGCACCAGAATATCTCGATGAACTGCCAGAGGACATCATTCTCGATCGAAGGACCAGGACTTCGCGACGAGGAGATGTGGAGTATCTTCGTGTTGGGTTCAAAGGGATGCACCCAAGTAAAGCCAAATGGCTTGAAAAGGAGAAGGTGAGGGAGCAATTCCCTCACTTGCCTGTTGATTGATGAGGCTTTTGGGGTCCAAAAGCTCTTTAGTGGGGAGGAATGATCGAGGTGGATTAAACAGGTACAGGTACAAATGGCTTAAGTACAAGGCTCAGAAATCAAAGTGTTCAAAAATCCTTCGAACTAATTTCAAGTTGTAGATCTCAAAATTCTGAATCCAACGGCGCAGACGGCACTCAATTCCGAGTCCGTATGAAGGAGTTAGGAGCAGTCAAAGTTCAGAGGTTGACTTGGTGATGTGGCAGACTAAGGAGGCAACAATTTTGCTGAAACCCGGCCACCGGATTCCGACCAACCTGGCCAGATTTCGGGTGAATTTGTGGGACCGTTAAATGCACTCCTTCGGTCAAAAATTCGAAGGTTCAAAAACAACAGTTTGTTTTAATAACAAATAAAAACAAAAAATATATATAATAAGGGTGGAGGGCCACCAACCCCGCCACCCCATGCAATCCATATAATATTAAAAAAAAAACGAATGTTGTTGCGGGGCGGGTGGTCAGCCCCGCCACCCTGCGGTCTCCACTGTACCAACGACCGCGTTTCCATATGGGGCGGGGGTTGTTAACCCCACCGCCCGCCGACATACGTGGCGCATTCCATATGGGGCGGGCCGCCCAACATGGGTCCGGCCCCCCACATCCACATCACATCAACGGTTCAACGTTGTTTTAAATATGGTAATGCGGTTTAAAAATATCAAACAGTTCCAACGCTTATTTAAAAATATAAATGCAGTTTGAACAGTCGGCCTTTTAATGGAGGGGTCGAGATTTGACCACCCGACCTCCTCCCAACCAATGTGGATCTTCAACCAACTCGTCCAACGGTGAATTTGGAGAGTCCGCCCACGCTATTTTATTTAAACCTTCATTCATTTGTGCGCCCAAGGACGGATAGGAGCGGGCATGGAAAATGAGGCAGTGGAACCTTGAGCAGTGTGCAGGAGGGGGCGGAACCATGATCTGAGCCATTTTTCCAGAGGGGCCAGATTTTCACTTTGTCCGATTGGGGCAAGTTTTATATGGATTCAGCACTACTCGATGCCACAAATCCAACGGTGCTGCCCATTTTGTTAGTAGAGGTCTGCAATTTTCGGCCATTTCCAGATTGGGCAGGTATAAGGGTGTAATTCCTCATTTTGTACTTGTACTTTCATTTTGCCATTTAATGAAAGCAGGGCCTCCCCACTATTAGAGCAGGGCTCGGAGACGTAGTCCCTCCTGGACGAACTCCGATATCAACTCTTGTGTCTTCGTGCATGATGTTAATTGCTTCTCTCTTTTTCCGCTTATGCCTTTAAAGTTTCTTGTTTAAAAGCTACAATTTTCACATGTTAATTCTTTTATACATCTCAAACAAAAGATTTTGGATCAGAATTAGTACCGCCTACTGCTATTCCTGAATTGACAATCAAGCCAGCAAAGGGAGTAATTCACAAATTGACATATAATCCTCGAGCGAGAGCTACACAAAATTATAATATAGTTGAAGATTTGGCTCAATCCCCTTGAACTATGTCTGCTCTTGAGGTATTACAAAATTGTCCCTCCCAAAAATAAGTTTTATTGTCGGCTACTGGTGGAATTGATCCGACTGATTCTAATCTAGTCGTCTTTAATCATACGGGCCATGTGCCACAAATACCAGTGGAATTGGCATTTTCCATCCAAGTAAATGTTCTCAATCACCTTGTTTGTCATACTATTATTAATGAGGGAGCATCTACGTGGATTATGTATCTAAATTTTTGGAATTCACTTGGCTCGCCACGCTTATCACAATCATCAACGACGTTGAAGGCTTTCGATGGATGTACATATAAGCCTTGTGGTATTATTAATAACCTGCATGTTGAACTAGGGGGAAAAACAGTGAATGTTGATGTCGAGGTTGTTGACTTACCCCTTGACTATAATATTCTACTTGGAAAGCCATGGGTATATACGATGAATGTAATTGTTTCTACATATTTTAGAATGATTTCCTTTCCACATAAAGGTGCTATCACAGTCATTAATCAACTATCCTTCTTTGCCTCCGCTTCGCAGGTAACTGGAAGCATTCTGTTGGTTCACATACCCCAACTAGAACTTCAAAACACTGGTGTAGGACTCTTAAAGGATTCCACTCTCATGGGGACCTTTGCATTACCGCTGCCTGTGATGTCGACATAAATTGCAAGTATAGAGACATGTTACATGATCTCTTCCACTCTATCTGGCTTAAGGGAGAGTACGGGTGATTTTAAAATTGCTACATTGGATGAGTTTCTATCGCCCAACCCTATTGAGCTAGCATAGCAATCAAACTATCTGGCTTGGGTGGCAAATTCAAAATCAGCGTCACCGAGTGTTTGGGTTGATCGTTCCTTAGATTTTGGTACTCCATCTGATCCATTTTCCTCAATGTTTTTGACAGATGAAAATATTTTGGAAGCCATGATGTCAGAAGGAGAACCATGGGAAGATTATCATCATTGTTCCCATATTCCTGATTATGAATAAAACTATCTTAGTGAACTATATCACCCATCAATCAAAAATTTCTTTTCGAATTCTTTACCTATTAATGCAATCGATTCTGAGCGAAATCTGTCAAATATTGAAGAAACCCTTTCTATTGATATTTCGACCAAACCTGGAGTTTTAGAAAATATTCATGTCAGTGTATCTTGTTCTCCATCAGAACTTGAATTATTTCGCTCTCTATTTCGTGAATTCCGTGATGTATTTGCTTGGTCTTACGAGGAAATGCCAGGCATAGACACTACTATTGTTGAACACACTATTAATATGTATCCTGATGTCAAACTGGTGTGTCAACGACTTCATCCTGTTCATTCAAAGAAAGCTCCCATCAAATCAGAAGTTGAAAAACTTTTGCGTGCTGGTTTCATTTACCCCGTTCTGCTAATTGACTGGGTTTCCAATATAACTCTTGTCATGAAAAAACAAGGAACCATTAGAGTGTGCATCGATTATCCAGACATTAATCATGCTTGTCCAAAAGACAACTATGCTACTCCCTTTATCGACCAGATTATCGACGATTGTGATGGATACGAAATCTTTTCGTTCATGGATGGATTTTCCGGCTACAATCAAATCAATATCTGCCTAGAGGATCAACATAAGACAACATTCATCTGTCCCTGGGGCACATTTGCTTATAGGAAAAATCTGTTTGGTTTAAAGAACATTGGGGAAACTTTTCAGAGAGAAACAGATTATGCTTTCAATGACATCAAGCACATTGTTCAACCGTATCTACAGTATTTACCAGCGCATTCATGAAGTCGGATTGAACACCCGATGCATTTGAGAGCCATCTTCTTACGCTGCTGACACTACAAAATATGCCTCAATCCACATAAATGTGTGTTTTGTGTTGGTTCTGGTTGTTTTCTTGGATTCGTAGTTTCAAAAGAAGTAATTCGAATCAACCCATTGAAGGTTCAGGCCATTCTTGATTTACCTGTGCCATCAAATTTACTTCAGATACAGAAACTTCAAGGAGAGGCTAACTTCCTAAGAAGGTTCATTCCAAACTATGCTAAAATGGCTAAAGGATTTACTCGACTTTTGAAAAAGGGGGTTCCATTCCATTGGGACCAAGTTGCGCAAGCTTCTTTTGATGCTGTCAAGGATACTCTTGTCCGAGCGTCATTAATGTATCCCCCTAATTATCAAAATGATTATTTTCCTATATATCGCCACGGCTGAAATGACCATTGCTATGGTATTGGTCAAAGTAGAAGATGGAATTGAACATCCAATCTATTATTTGAGTTGTAATCTCAATGATATGGAAGTTAAGTACTCATACGTAGAAAATCTTGCCTTGGAAGCTGTTCAAGCTGTCCAAAGATTTCACCATTATATCATGCTCCGAAAAGCCACTGTTATTTCGGATTGCAACCCCATGACTTATATCTTAACACGTCAATTACTGGGGGGAAAATATTCAAAATGGATTGTCATTTTGCAGGAATTTGATTTGGAATTCATCAAATCCAAGTCAAAGAAGTCTTTAGTTTTGGCTGAGCTTCTCTGTGACCTCCCCTCTAATAGTACTGCAACTACGTCGGAACCATCAATTCTTGACAAGTCTCTGCTTCTGATTGGATCATCTAATCCTTGGTATGGATATTTCATCATTTATCTCCAAACTCAAACTTTTCGACCTGATACCTCTCGCTCTAAATAGCGACGTATTCGATACCAAGCCAAAGATTATCTGATCGTCGGCGATACACTTTATCGTCGTGATATCGATACCATTTTAAGGAGATGCCCCATTCACGAGGAGGCCGAAAAAGTTTTAAATGATTGTCATGCTGGGGCTTGTGGTGGACATTTATCTGGATACGCTACCCTGCAGAAGATACTCCGTGTCGGTTACTTTTGGCCTACCATTTTTCGAGATTGCATCCTCGCGGTCATAATTTGTCATGCGTGCCAGATTTTTTATCATAAAATCCGCAAACTGCCAGCGCCAATGCATCCTGTTGTCTCTGTGGGACCATTTTTGAAATGGGGTATTGACTTCATGACCTATAACCCTCGTTCTTCCGGGGGGCATGGTTATATTATTGTCACAGTCGACTATTTTACCAAATGGGCCGAAGCGATGCCTGCATTCAATAACATAGGACAGACAACTGCATTGTTTTTATTTAATCATGTTATTTCATGGTTTGGGTTCTGTTGTTCAATCTTTAACATTAGTCATGGGTGTATTAAAGGGTTGACAAGCCATGTACTAAACTTTGTATCAAAGGGCGAAATATTCCAAAAGTGGGTCGAAAGGGGACAAAGCAATGAAAGCCTCGTGTATTAAAGCCAATGGGGAAGTAATGCAAAGGATGGAGTGTAAAGCCATAAAGCAAACAGGAGATATAAAAGGAAATGGAATGCAGCACTAAACGCAAGACCGATGTACTAGAAGAAATTGCAGCCACGTGAAGACGCACATGGGAAATTCCGAGGGGGTCGAGCAGCGGGGGAAGGAAGGGATCCATACCCCCGCGGAATTGTGACACGTAGCATGGTGGGAACTCAATGTTAGAAGGAGGTAGTAGGAGCATGCCGCGTGGTGTGGTGACGTGGCGGAACGAAAGGTGGACCCTCACGGTGGGTAGGTTATGTATTTAATCGGTATAATAGCTCATATGTTTCAGGAGTTATACAGCGCATACGGTAAAACGTTAAGGTAAAGTCCATTAGTTCAGCTGGTACCGAGACCCGTACCAGCCTTAAACCCAGCACGAGGCGCCCACCTGCACTCTGACACACCCAATCCCATGAGGTCACGCCATGTGTTTTAATCATGCTACAAGCTCCTAGGAGCATCGCTCATCTGTTTATCCATCTGCTTCCATATCTCAATTACTCACTGGTAGATAACATTCTCCAGATTACCCGTAAAGGCCCAGGTTCTCGCTACGGATATATCAGAAAAGATATCCGGTCTATGTCGTGAATCATTATCGTAGTTCTCTTGCTGCCTGATGCATCACTTTCTATTTAGGTATTCATTATTCACTCTTCCTCTGTTTTCTGCTTTTCAAAATATTTGAATGTCAAATGCAGGGAAGGGGAATGAAAAAAGAATGAACCAGAGACCCCCCAGGTCCGTGAATCTAGGAATCCCCCCGGTTTCGACCCTCTCCTTGACTTGCAGGCTGGTATCTGTGACCCCAAATACCCATTTGACATCCGCAGCATCAAACCCTTGCTTTTCAGTCGCCATATTAAGAACACAGACCGTTACCGGGTAATCGTGTCGGGCTTATACCATCAAATTGCCCTGCAAGTCGATATTGTAGTGGCTGACATCCCAGCCCGCTTCGGTATGCTGTTGTCAAGATCTTGGGGAACCAGAATCGGAGGTTCAATTAAGATGGACTTGACCTATGCCACTATCCCTGTCTTTGGTGGCCAAGAGAGGAGATTGTATCGAGAAACCAGATTTGTCAAAACAGTCACCAAGGCAGGTGATTTAGTTAATTCCCCAGTCTACAGCAGAGAGGGGGATTTCTCGTGTTTGATGTTGGAAGAAGATCAATAATATGCCCATGAGCCCTCATTCTTCCAGATAAAGGCTGAATCATCAGTGCAGGACTATGGATTTGAAATCTGGACACTCCATTTTGATGGGGAAAATTCCAGGGAAGGAAATGGGGCTGGAGTATTGCTAATTTCACCTATGGGTCAATGGGTCCCTTTGTCCTTCAAGCTGGAGTATGAGGCCACAAACAATGTGGTTGAATATGAAGCACTCATATTGGGGCTGCAGACAGCCAGGAGTATGAACATACAAAATCTAAAGGTGCTGGGAGATTCTGAATTGGTAGTCAGACAAGTGAGAAATCAGTGCCAAGCCAAACATCCTAGGCTAAAGGCCTATAGAAATGAAGTTTGGGATCTTGTAGAGAACTCCTTCTTGGCATTCAACATTCAATTCATGCCCCGAGAATAGAACAGGATGGCAGATTCCCTGGTAGTGGCTGCTAGTACCTTCCGCCCACCTCAGAACCCTCTTCTGAGATATGAAATCGAAGTAAGGTACCGACCTTCAATCCCAGATAACATCAAGCACTAACAAGTGTTTGAAGATGAGGAGCAGGTGAAGAGATTCCTAGAAACTGTTGGGGAGTTTTCCAACATGGAGATTGACAGTTGTGAGGAAGAGACTGGAGACATTCCAGAAGATAAGCTGGAAGAGAGAATAGCCGGCCACAAATTTCTGCAGTTGAAAGGGAATGTCATTCCCCGAGGGCTAGTGCCTTTAGAGAGGCTGTTTAACAAAAATGATGTTCCTCTACAGCCAAATAAAGTGGTGGCAGAAAACCAGGTCGAAGACCTCAATCTGGGCACTAAAGAGGATCCAAAAATTGTGAAGTTGTCCAAGAAGGTCCCAGAGGAATACAAACAACTGTATCAAAAGTTATTCCAGGCCTACAGAGATGTGTTTGCCTGGTCATATCAAGACCTAAAAACTTTTGATGTCAGCATTATGCAGCACAAGATTCCACTGAAGGGAGATGCAAAACCACATAAGCAAAAACTCGGACAGATTAACCCCCTATTGTTGCCTTCTATTGAGCAATAAATAAAGAAACTGCTGAAGGCTAAAATTATAGTGCCATTGAGATATTCTGAGTGGGTGGCCAATTTAGTCCCGGTGCGAAAGAAGAATGGAGAAATAAGGTTATGTGTTGATTTCAGGAACCTGAACAGGGCATCCCTAAAGGATAATTACCCGCTGCCTAAAATGGACCATATCTTGTAGAAAGTGGTTGGAGCTTCCCGGATGTCCATGATGGATGGGTTCTCGGGCTACAATCAGGTGGCAGTATTACCAGAATATCAAAAGAAGACGACCTTCACCACTCCATGGGGAAATTTCATGTATGCCAGAATGCCTTTTGGGCTGATCAACGCAGGGGCCACTTTTCAGAGGGCCATGGATATTTCTTTTATTGGAGAGCAGGACCAGTTTGTGGTGGTATATCTGGATGACATTACTGTATTCTCAAAGAATGATGTAGAGCACATAGAACACCTGCCCAGAACCTTTGAGAAGTGTAGAAAGTATGGTCTCTCCCTTAACCCACAGAAGTCCCTCTTTGCACTAGAAGAGGGCAAGCTCTTGGGGCACATTGTAACCAAAGATGGAGTGAAGATAGACCCTAAAAGAGTTGAAGTCATAAATGGCATTGCCCTGCCCAGAAACAAAAAGGAAATTCAAGTATTTTTAGGCGGAATAAACTTTCTGAGGAGGTTCATCCCCAACTATGCTGAGATAGTTAGGCACATCACCAACATGTTAAAAAAGAACAATGAAGTGAAGTGGTCATCAGAATCAAGAGAGGCCTTTACTAGAATCAAAAATGCATTTGCTGAAGCCCCTGTATTGGCCGGCCCCGATTATTCCAAACCTTTTATGATTTTTTCTTTTGCGTCACCCCACACAGTGGCTGGTTCTGTTGCAGAAAAACGAGGAAGGCTATGAGCAGCCAATTGCATTCTTCAGTCAAGTACTGTGTGATGTCGAGCTCAAATATAACATATTGGAGAAGCAAGCCTATGCTCTGGTGAAATCCCTCAAGGCTTTCCGAATGTATGTTTTACAGTCCCATATCACTGCATTTGTTCCTACAGTAGATGTTAAGGACATTCTCATCCAAGGGAACATTGAGGGAAAAAGAGGAAAATGGATAGCCAAGATACAGGAATATGAGTTAGATATTCGTCCTACCAAATTAATCAAGGGGCAAGGTCTAGCCAAGATCCTATCTGAGTCAAATTGCCAGGCCTTGGGTATCAATCTGTATATGACAGCAAACGAAGTTTCTGGGGAAAAAGAAAAACCACAGGGAGTGGAGATAGCCTCCCAGAAGATACAGATGAAATACCTCACCAGCCAGTGGTACAAGGAAATAGTGGAGTACCTCCTAACACTAAGCTGTCCACCTAGCTGCGAGAAGGCTAAATACAGGGCACTGAGGTTGAAGTCACATAAGTATATGGTTGCAAACGGCCGACTGTACTGGAGAGATCTCTCAGGCATCCTGCTCTTATGTCTGACTGAGGAAGAGGTGGGAAGTATTATAGCAGAATTCCACGAAGGTATATGCGGGGGCCATTACAGTTGGAGGGCTACTGCTCACAAGATCTTGAAAGCCGGTTTCTACTCGCCAAAATTGTTTGGAGATGTCTTCACTTGGGTCAGGGCATGTGATAAATGCCAGAAATTTGCAGAAAAACAGAAACTCGCAGCTCTGCCTTTGATTCCTGTCCATGTGGACGAACCCTTCAAACAATGGGGAATTGATTTTATAGGCGAAATTCACCCACCCTCAAGTGGCCAGCATAGATGGATCCTGACTGCCACAGATTATTTCACGAAGTGGGTAGAAGCCATACCTGCAAGAAATTCTACAGACACAGTTATAATGAAATTTATGGAAGAGAATATTATATCTAGGTTTGACTGCCCCGCTAGAATAATCACTGACAATGCGCAAGCTTTCAAATCTACAAAATTTGCGAATTTCTGCCAGCAATATAATATTTCGTTGGGTCACTCTACAGCTTACTAACCCCAAGGAAATGGCCTCGCAGAGTCCTCAAACAAAACTCTGGTCCGAGCACTAAAGAAAACTATCAACGAGAACCAGAAGAATTAGGATTCTCAGCTGAAGTTCGCTCTGTGGGCAAACAGAATTACTAGCAAAAGAGAAACTGGGAAATCTCCATACGAGTTGGTATATGGACGAGCAGCTGTCTTCCCTATACAACTGGCCTTGCCAGTGGTTCGATTTATGTAGGAGAGCCAGGAGGAACCTGATGATGTTATCAGGAGAATTAATCAACTGGTAGAGCTCGAAGAAACTCGCAATCAGGTAAACCAAAAGCTAGTAGATTACCAGGAGAAGATGAAAGAGCTATTCGATCAACGTGCTAAAGACAGAAGTCTGCAGGTAGGGGATCTAGTGCTCAGGTGGGATGTTCGAAGGGCTGATAAAGGCAAGCATGGTAAGTTCGATCCTCTCTGGTTCGGTCCTTTAAAAATTGCAGAGGAAGGTGGCAACAATAATTTTTGCCGTGAGAATTATAGAGATCTCGTTTGACACCCCCTCAGTAAATGGCGTCTCGTATATTTTCAAGCCACAAAGCCGAAAAGCCTCGATTGTATTATATTGTTATTAGTCATTGCTGCTTTTTTTGAATTGAATAATGCATGAGTCACGATGATTTGTCCAGAGAGAAGTCACAAGTGCTGGAGAAGTGGCGTTCACAAGTGCCAGTGTCTCACAAGTATTGCTCACACGTTCGGGACAAACGTGTCATTCCCGTGGAGCCAATGTTGTTCCATCTAACATTAGTCATGGGTGTATTAAAGGGTTGAAAGCCAGGTACCAAACTTTGAGTCAAAGGGCGAAATATTCCAAAAGTGGGTCAAAAGGGCCAAAGCAATGAAAGCCACGTGTATTAAAGCCAATGGGGAAGGACCCAGCGATGGAGTGTAACCATAAAGCAAACAGAGATATAAAAAGGAAATGGAACGAAAGACTAAAACTAAAGACCGATGTACTAGAAGAACAAACACGAAGATCGCACATGGGAAATTCCGAGGGGGTCGCAGCGCCGGGGAAGGAAGGGATGATACCCGACTGGACCAGGACACGCAGCGGCAGGGGGACAAGAGGTGCCAGAAGAGGCAGAGGAAGCCGTGTGGTGCAGGACGTGGCGGAACGAAAGGTGGACCCTCACGGTGGGTAGGTTATGTATTTAATCGGTATAAGAGCTCATATAATTCAGGAGTTATACAGCGCATACGGTAAAAAGGTAAGGTAAATTTCATTAGGTCAGCTGCTACCGAGACTCGTACCAGCCTTAAACCCGTCAAGAGGCACCCACCTGCACTCTGACACACCCAATCCTTATGCGCCGCGTGCCTCACTGTCAGTGCCCTTAGGACACTTTCCTTCATTCATTTTATCCATTCGTCTTTTTATCTCGAATTACCCAGTCTAGAGATAACATTCCCTCCGTATTTTACTCCAGTAAAAGGTCGCAGGTTCCCGTCTATGGCATATACCAAGTAGAAAAGAGCGTCTAGTCTACCCCAATCATTATCAGAGTTCCCTGCGTCACTTTCTCGAGCAGAATTATCTTCCATTCAGGTATTCCATTATTAATTCTTCCTCTGTTTTCCTTTCGCTTTTTCAAATATTTGAATGTCAGCCATGGGAAGGGGAACGCAAAAAACGAATGAACCAGAGACCCCCCAGGTCCGTGAATCTAGGAATCCCCCTGGTTTCGACCCTCTCTTTGACTTGCAGGCTGGTATCTGTGACCCCAAATACCCATTTGACATCCGCAACATCAAACCCTTGCTTTTCAGTCACCATATTAAGAACACAGACCGTTACCGGGTAATCGTGTCGGGCTTATACCATCAAATTGCCCTGCAAGTCGATATTGTAGTGGCTGACATCCCAGCCCGCTTCGGTATGCTGCTGTCAAGATCTTGGGGAACCAGAATCGGAGGATCAATTAAGCTGGACCTGACCTATGCCACTATCCCTGTCTTTGGTGGCCAAGAGAGGAGATTGTATCGAGAAACCAGATTTGTCAAAACAGTCACCAAGGCAGGTGATTCAGTTAATTCCCTAGTCTACAGCAGAGAAGGGGATTTCTCATGTTTGATGTTGGAAGTAGATCAAGAATATGCCCATGAGCCCTCATTCTGTCAGATAAGGGCTGAATCATCGGTGCAGGACTATGGATATGAAATCTAGACACTCCATTTTGATGGGGCAAATTCCAGGGAAGGAAATGGGGCTGGAGTATTACTAATTTCACCTATGGGTCAATGGGTCCCTTTGTCCTTCAAGCTAGAGTATGAGGCCACAAACAACGTGGACGAATATGAAGCACTCATATTGGGGCTGCAGACAGCAAGGAGTATGAACATACAAAAATCTAAAGGTGCTGGGAGATTCTGAATTGGTAGTCAGACAAGTGAGAAATCAGTGCCAAGCCAAACATCCTAGGCTAAAGGCCTATAGAAATGAAGTTTGGGATCTTGTAGAGAACTCCTTCTTGGCATTCAACATTCAATTCATGCCCCGAGAACAGAACAGGATGCAAGATTCCTTGGCAGTGGCTGCTAGTACCTTCCGCCCACCTCATAACCCTCTTCTGAGATATGAAATCGAAGTAAG
The DNA here is from genome assembly GCA_034641835.2 of Pinus albicaulis. NCBI lineage: Eukaryota > Viridiplantae > Streptophyta > Pinopsida > Pinales > Pinaceae > Pinus > Pinus albicaulis. The sequence goes on along the minus strand of CM076584.1, from coordinate 22,236,419 downwards.
GTACCGACCTTCAATCCCAGATAACATCAAGCACTAACAAGTGTTTGAAGATGAGGAGCAGGTGAAGAGATTCCTAGAAACTGTTGGGGAGTTTTCCAACATGGAGATTGACAGTTGTGAGGAAGAGACTGGAGACATTCTAGAAGATAAGCTGGAAGAGAGAATAGCCGGCCACAAATTTCTGCAGTTGAAAGGGAATGTCATTCCCCGAGGGCTAGTGCCTTTAGAGAGGCTGTTTAACAAAAATGATGTTCCTCTACAACAAAATAAAGTGGTGGCAGAAAACCAGGTCGAAGACCTCAATCTGGGCACTAAAGAGGATCCAAAAATTGTGAAGTTGTCCAAGAAGGTCCCGGAGGAATACAAACAACTGTATCAAAAGTTATTCCAGGCCTACAGAGATGTGTTTGCCTGGTCATATCAAGACCTAAAAACTTTTGATGTCAGCATTATGCAGCACAAGATTCCACTGAAGGGAGATGCAAAACCACATAAGCAAAAACTCAGACAGATTAACCCCCTATTGTTGCCTTCTATTGAGCAAGAAATAAAGAAACTGCTGAAGGCTAAAATTATAGTGCCATTGAGATATTCTGAGTGGGTGGCCAATTTAGTCCCGGTGCGAAAGAAGAATGGAGAAATAAGGTCATGTGTTGATTTCAGGAACCTGAACAGGGAATCCCTAAAGGATAATTACCCGCTGCCTAAAATGGACCATATCTTGCAGAAAGTGGTTGGAGCTTCCCGGATGTCCATGATGGATGGGTTCTCGGGCTACAATCAGGTGGCAGTATTACCAGAAGATCAAAAGAAGACGGCCTTCACCACTCCATGGGGAACGTTCATGTATGCCAGAATTCCTTTTGGGCTGATCAACGCAGGGGCCACTTTTCATAGGGCCATGGATATTGCTTTTATTGGAGAGCAGGACCAGTTTGTGGTGGTATATCTGGACGAAATTACTGTATTCTCAAAGAATGATGTAGAGTACATAGAACACCTGCGCAGAACCTTTGAGAAGTGTAGAAAGTATGGTCTCTCCCTTAACCCACAGAAGTCCCTGTTTGCACTAGAAGAGGGCAAGCTCTTGGGGCACATTGTAACAAAAAATGGAGTGAAGATAGACCCTAAAAGAGTTGAAGTTATAAATGGAATTTTCCTGCCCAGAAACAAAAAGGAAATTCAAGTATTTTTAGGCCGAATAAACTTTCTGAGGAGGTTCATCCCTAACTATGCTGAGATAGTTAGGCACATCACCGACATGTTAAAAAAGAACAATGAAGTGAAGTGGTCATCAGAATCAAGAGAGGCCTTTACTAGAATAAAAAATGCATTTGTTGAAGCCCCTGTATTGGCCGGGCCCGATTATTCCAAAACTTTTATGATTTTTTCTTTTGCGTCACCCCACACAGTGGCTGGAGTTCTGTTGCAGAAAAACGAGGAAGGCTATGAGCAGCCAATCGCATTCTTCAGCCAAGTACTGCGTGATGCCGAGCTCAAATATAACATATTGGAGAAGCAAGCCTATTCTCTGGTGAAATCCCTCAAGGCTTTCCGAATGTATGTTTTACAGTCCCATATCACTTCATTTGTTCCTACAGCAGCTGTTAAGGACATTCTCATCCAAGGAGACAGTGAGGGAAAAAGAGGAAAATGGATAGCCAAGATACAGGAATATGAGTTAGATATTCGTCCTACCAAATTAATCAAGGGGCAAGGTCTAGCCAAGATCCTATCTGAGTCAAATTGCTAGGCCTTGGGTATCAATCTGTCTATGACAGAAAACGAAGTTTCTGGGCAAAAAGAAAAACCATAGGGAGTGGAGATAGCCTCCCAGAAGATACAGATGAAATACCTCACCAGCCAGTGGTACAAGGAAATAGTGGAGTACCTCCTAACACTAAGCTGTCCACCTAGCTGCGAGAAGGCTAAATACAGGGCACTGAGGTTGAAGTCACATAAGTATATGGTTACAAACGACCGACTGTACTGGAGAGATCTCTCAGGCATCCTGCTCTTATGTCTGACCGAGGAAGAGGTGGGAAGTATTATAGCAGAATTCCACGAAGGTATATGCGGGGGCCATTACAGTTGGAGGGCTACTGCTCACAAGATCTTGAAAGCCGATTTCTACTCGCCAAAATTGTTTGGAGATGTCTTCACTTGGGTCAGGGCATATGATAAATGCCAGAAATTTGCAGAAAAACAGAAACTCGCAGCTCTGCCTTTGATTCCTGTCCATGTGGATGAATCCTTCAAACAATGGGGAATTGATTTTATAGGCGAAATTCACCCACCCTAAAGTGGCCAGCATAGATGGATCCTGACTGCCATGGATTATTTCACGAAGTGGGTAGAAGCCATACCTGCAAGAAATTCTACAGACACAGTTATAATGAAATTTATGGAAGAGAATATTATATCCAGGTTTGGCTGCCCCGCTAGAATAATCACTGACAATGCGCAAGCTTTCAAATCTACAAAATTTGCGAATTTCTGCCAGCAATATAATATTTCATTGGGTCACTCTATAGCTTACTACCCCCAAGGAAACGACCTCGCAGAGTCCTCAAACAAAACTCTGGTCCGAGCACTAAAGAAGACTATCAACGAGAACCAGAAGAAACGGGATTCTCAGCTGAAGTTCGCTCTGTGGGCAAACAGAATTACCAGCAAAAGAGCAACTGGGAAATCTCCATACGAGTTGGTATATGGACGAGCAGCTGTCTTCCCTATACAGCTGGCCTTGCCAATGGCTCGATTTATGCAGGAGAGCCAGGAGGAACATGATGATGTTATCAGGAGAATTAATCAACTGGTAGAGCTCGAAGAAACTCGCAATCAGGTAAACCAAAAGCTAGTAGAGTACCAGGAGAAGATGAAAGGGCTATTCAATCAACGTGCTAAAGACAGAAGTCTGCAGGTAGGGGATCTAGTGCTCAGGTGGGATGTTCGAAGGGCTGATAAAGGTAAGCATGGTAAGTTCGATCCTCTCTGGTTCGGCCCTTTCAAAATTGCAGAGGAAGGTGGCAACAATACTTTTAAGTTGGAGAATTTGCAGGGAGATCTGCTTGACGCCCCTGTAAATGGGCAGTTCCTCAAACCATATTTTCAGTTCTGAAGCAGGCTGAAAAAGCCTGATTGTATTATATTGTACATTAGCTGCTGTTTTCGTTTTTTTTGAATTGAATAATGCATGAGTCACGATGATTTGTCCAGAGAGAAGTCACAAGTGCTGGAGAAGTGGCGTTCACACAAGATAAACAGGCGGTCTGCGTGGTTCTCGACACATTCAGGGACAAACGTGCCGTCCCCAGGTGGAGCCAATGTTGTTCAATCTTTAACATTAGTCATGGGTGTATTAAAGGGTTGACAAGCCATGTACTAAACTTTGTATCAAAGGGCGAAATATTCCAAAAGTGGGTCGAAAGGGGACAAAGCAATGAAAGCCACGTGTATTAAAGTCAATGGGGAAGTAACGCAAAGGATGGAGTGTAAAGCCATAAAGAAAACAGGAGATATAAAAGGAAATGGAACGCAACACTAAACGCAAGACCGATGTACTAGAAGAAATTGCAGCCACGTGAAGACGCACGTGGGAAATTCCGAGGGGGTCGAGCAGCGGGGGAAGGAAGGGATCCATACCCCCGCGGAATTGTGACACGTAGCGTGGTGGGGACTCAATGTTAGAAGGAGGTAGTAGGAGCATGCCGCGTGGTGTGTTGACGTGGCGGAACGAAAGGTGGACCCTCACGGTGGGTAGGTTATGTATTTAATCGGTATAAGAGCTCATATGTTTCAGGAGTTATACAGCGCATACGGTAAAAAGGTAAGGTAAAGTCCATTAGGTCAGCTGGTACCGAGACCCGTACCAGCCTTAAACCCGGCACGAGGCGCCCACCTGCACTCTGACACACCCAATCCTTATGCGCCGCGTGCCTCACTGTCAGTGTCCTTAGGACACTTGCCTTCATTCGTTTTATCCATTCGTCTTTTTATCTCGAATTACCCAGTACAGAGATAACATTCCCTCCGTATTTCACTCCAGTAAAAGGTCGCAGGTTCCCGTCTACGGCATATACCAAGTAGCAAAGAGCGTCTGGTCTACCCCAATCATTGTCAGAGTTCCCTGCGTCGCTTTCCCGAGCAGATTTACCTTCCATTCAGGTATTCCATTATTCATTCTTCCTCTATTTTCCTTTCGATTTTTCAAATATTTGAATGTCAGCCGTGGGAAGGGGAACGCCAAAAAAGAATGAACCAGAGACCCCCCAGGTCCGTGAATCTAGGAATCCCCCCGGTTTCGACCCTCTCTTTGACTTGCAGGCTGGTATCTGTGACCCCAAATACCCATTTGACATCCGCAACATCAAACCCTTGCTTTTCAGTTGCCATATTAAGAACACAGACCGTTACCGGGTAATCGTGTCGGGCTTATACCATCAAATTTCCCCGCAAGTCGATTGTTTCATCCCTGCGAGAAGAGTTCAACCTCCTCCACTTGATTAAACACAAGCTTCCCACTGGGGCAGGTTTCCACGCCCTCACTGAGGCCTTTATCGAGGTGGAGGGACTCTCAGGAATGTCCGAGCCAGCCGCGGACAGTCAGCAGAGGTGTGCGCAGTTTATGAGCCAGCATGCCAGTTCATCCGCAAACGTGCCCCCGCCGGAATCAGCAACTGCTTCCACTCAGCCGCACCTGTGATTCTTTGTCAACTCATGATTCGGCCTTAACGACCTATTTTACTTTTACTCAGTTAATTTCTTTTAAGTTTCTAAGTGGGTTGTTTTCCCCACTCTTGCATTTTACTTTTTCACCAAACAGTTGTTTAATTTTCTATTTTTAAAAACGGCCGAGGGCCTGATTATACATGATGGGAGGCTTGATTCCTCATCATGAGTTTTGCTGTTTTGAAAATGACATTTAACAAATTTTGTTTATGCGAAGAAGATATTTTTCCAAAAAATATCTTCTCGCTGAGATGGAAGGAAGCCTATATAAGGTAAATCTAATGAGAAAGAGAGGTTCCAAATTTTCTGAAGAATTGACTGTGTAAGAGCTTCTTGTCTGTAATTTTTGTGAAAGTTCTAATATGAATGCAAAGAGCCCGTAGGGTCTCAATGAAAAGGAGTTTTTTCTTTGATAAGGATTCTGGTTTCAGTTCTTTACAATGCGTAATTCTCTCTTGTGTGTTGTAGTGTAGTCATTCATTTCGCTTACATCCATATATCTGGTATTACATTCTGGAATGCGAGTAGCCTGTTGCTTCTGATAGAAATTTATCCTTGTTGATACTTACATCATAGGTTTCTCGGCACTTTAAATATGGCTCAGGTGTAATATGCTGTCCCGTTTTCGATTCATCCGCTTTTCTACTATATTGGCTGCTATGAGGTGTTATTTACAAATGCTGTTATCGTGTGTGGATTCTTAATTGCTTAAGCCCACCACATGTTAGCATATGTTTCTAAATATTGTCTTTATAACAGTTAAATATCCTCTTTATTCTATGTATTCGATAGACGTCCATCAATCATCATTCTCTATGAAGTATTGAGAATCCAGCCCTTTCTGCAGCGAACTGTCTTGGAATTGTCTTATGCATTTATATTGGAGCTTAACATCTTGTCCATTCATTACTGTTCCTTCAGCGTTGAGCTTCTGAAGTATTTGGTACCATTTAAATCTAATTTTCCCATCTGCAAAGAAATAGTAGGAGAGCCTGATTCTGCCAAGATTATCCTTATTACATGGTCTTGACTCTCTTCTATATAAGATGTCCTAGGCACTGGTCTATGGCAACTCTAGGCTGTCTCTAGGAGCTACAACAGGTTCCACAAGCTATAGTTACAGATCATGGGAAGCATTTTCGCAACCACGTGATGACTGAATTAACTGCCAAGTTAGGATTGTTACATGATAATTCTACTCCTTATTATCCACAGTCAAATGGACAAGTTGAAGCTGTCAACAAGATTCTTAAACGTATGCTTCAACGAATGATAGGAGTTCATAAAAGAAATTGGAATTTGATCCTGTACTCTGCCTTGTGGGCGTATTGAACCTCGGTGAGAAACGCGACTGGATTTACTCCTTTTCAATTGATGTATGGTCTAGAAGCTATCTTACCAATCCAATGTGAAATATCGTAGTTAAAACTCACAATCAACTTGTTACCTGACACCTCAGAAGAAGAAGCACGTCTCCTTAACCTCATCCATCTTGATGAAACGCGACGTGAAGCCCAATTGCCCAATGAAGCGCATAAGAGACGTATAAAGGCGCAATACGACAAAAATTTCCAGCCTCGCATTTTCTCAGAGGGCGACTTTTGGAACAGGGTCTCCTGCAAGCTACGAAACTGGTCCAATTTTGCATATTTTTGTGTATAATTAGTCTAGCGTGGGGGTTTTGGGGTGGGTCAAAGCCCCGAAAGCATTGTAATGGGTCAAAGGGTAGACCTAGAGTCTGCAAACCACGATTTGCGGACCATAGGAAAGATTAGGCTAGATTTTTATAAATAGAGGGACATTTGGAATTATAAGGAAAGAAGATAATGAGATCTTGATGCGAATTTTGGCTTAGTAGATCTATTTGGGTTTTTGGGGAAATGACTCCTGCTGGCTGTGTGCGCGGAGATCCCAAGTTCTGCTGTGTGCGGACCCTGCTGCTGTGTGTGCAGGTCGGGTTTGGGTATTGTAAGAAGGAACTAAAGGATTAATGAAGGAGAAAGGTTGTTGCGTAGCTGAATATATTTGAACTGTTGATGCGAATCTTTGGTAGCTACTGTGTTATGCATATTCTATGTTAAGCTGCGAAAGTACTGTGTTAAGTGTTTCTTCTGCATCTGGGTCTGTTCTGTTATGTTTTATGCAAAGAATAAATGTAATGCTGCACTACTATTTTAGAAGTATATGATTTTTTGAGTACAGTAAGTATAGTTGACCTTGCGCACGTGGATGCGGAGGAGATATATAGATCCAGTTTTGAGATAGGCGATCTAGTCATTATAAAGCTGGACGCAGCTCTGCTTGGCTTACCTATACTCTCTCAGGGTGTGGAAACTTGGTTCCAACACCCACCCATACTGCTTTGGGTGAGACTTTGACCTGCGCAAGCAGGTCACTGCCGAAAGGGCCAGTAGTATAGGGGTTTGTTGGCAAACCTTAATCTCCGAACCTGGGTCAGGACCCCTTGAGCCAAAAAATGGTTCCATTGCCGGGACCGGGAGCATTTTGAGAGAGGGATCAGGTAATGACAAGAGAGCACTAGAAGCCTAAGAGGAAGGAAATTGAAGAGTGGTTCGAAAAGTAGATTCATGAATTTGTGATAAAAGAGAATCACAACACGAGGTTAACGACAGAAAATTGGAAAGACAGGTACATTCTTAGAGAAAGATACAAAATTTTATTTGTGACATTTGCAATCAAGCTTTAGGAGTGGTTGGCAAGGCTCGTAGAGTTCCAGAAGTGTTGGAAGGATGAATGAGTCACTCAGTGGACTCCAGGGCTGATCCAGTAGCTGGAAAGGACTGATAATACCATCACTCGCACGGTGGATCACTAGGTGAACATTGTGCTAGGAGGGTTTGTGATAGAATTTTCCATTGATCAGTTTGTCTCCTACTTTGAAGCAGAGAGGAGATTCTTTAAAGGTTTTCGGAGCAAGTTTCTGAAGACATTACCCCTGCTGATTAAGATATTACTATGCGAGAAGAGTATTATGTGTAGTCATACCGAGTGAATGACCTCGGATCCAGATGAGAGCATAAAACACAGTGGTAAATACTATCGAACCAACCTTGAAGGGGGAAGATCTGTCTATAGCCCTCTGCGAGAGATGGCTGCACAGAGCCCCCCAGCTACATCGCCGTCCAGGCTGCGCAAAGGTAAGAATTTTCCCATACCACCACCTCCACCGAACAGTGATATGGCTGCACATATGAAACTGCCTACCTTCAACGGGGTAGGAGATGAGGATATGGACCGATTTTCGTTTGTTGCAGATTCCGTATGGACTGCGCAAAATGTGGCAAGTCATACAGTGAAGAGGGCATAGCTGTCTCTGGCATTCGAAGAAAGAGATTTGGACTAGTATATGCGATACATATCTCAGAACGGGAATGCATATATTCAATATATTAAGGACGCTCTGAAGCAACAGTTCCAAAAGCCAAAATATTACTCTCATTTAGTAGCATATGTGAAGGAATTCAAGCAAGGAGCGTCTGATTCTGTATGGGAGGCTAATCAATGACTAAAGAGAGCGATCAGGGAAGGAGGATTTGAGTATGACAATCGACAACATACAAAATGGTTCATCGCTATGTTGTTGCCTCACCTGTGCATACCAATGAGTCACCAAACCTTCGAGTCGCAGGAAAAAGCTGTGGAAGTCGCTATGAAACTAGAAGCTGCACCCAGAGAAGATACTTCATTAGGAGTATAGAAAATTCAGGAGTAGCTCGGAGCTATGCACATGGAAATTCAGAACTTGCGAAAGGAACGAGGAAAAGGAGCCAACACAGATCTATGGTGCATACGATGTTGGGTATCTAGCCATACGAAAGATCAGTGCCCACTATTGATAGATTACATACAGGCAGGAGAACCTAACCTAGTGCGTCCAGGCTCAAGCAGATCTCCGTTATGGTGTGATGATTTCTGCATTGCAGGGCTGCATGATATGAACCATTGCCCTCAGCTAGGAGCATATGTCCCAGAACTGAAGCAACTGTGGTGCAAGTTCTGCCAGTCGGTACGACACAATGAGCAGAACTGTCGAACTTATGATCTGATGATAGATCGAGGAAACTTGTATGGGGTACAATCAGATCTTGCGTCACCTAGATCTCCCACGAGCTTTGGTGGCTCCCCAGCAAGGGGCAGGGGAGGAGGTCAGGGAGGAAGCATAGGTCGAGGACACGGACAACTAATCTGCTATAATTGCAGAGAAGCAGGGCACTTTGCTAGGGACTGCCCAAATCCTACACGGAAATCCTGCCAATATTGCAGACAGCTGGACCATGTGATCAAAGATTGCCCAATCTTAATAGCAAAAATGCACGAAAAGTAGCTCACCCCTACGTAGAATGTGCATAGAGTTAAAGCCGAGCTAAGGAACATGGAATCAAGTGTGAAAGTCATAACACGCAGTGGGATGGCCACCCGGGGACCAAAGGAAGAGGCTGCCATGGATCCTCTGACTCGTCAATAAGGATCGAACATGAAAAGGGGACAAGAAACAATGGCCGCAGCTGGCCAGAACTTCGATAAGGAAGAAGCAGCTACTGTGCAGGTACCAAAACACCCCAAGACAGATGAGGGGGTTGAGCCCTTCCTGCAGGCATGTATGAAGTTGCTACGTAACCCAAAGGCTGTAGAGAACCTTCAGACATTAATGAATAGCTGCGCATCACGGCCCGATCCGACCCCAGGGACCAAGGATTTACACAAACTACACAGGTATAAAAAATGCACTGGAAGAGAAATGTGATTGACTGCATAGATTGGTGACTACGAGATGGATCAGGTTATTTTGGACCTTGGATCAGATGCAAACGTCTTACCTAAACAAAAATGGCAACGAATGGGAGGACCTAAGTTGGAATGGTCCACCATCCAGCTGGCATGGCGAATCAACAGAATATCATCCCTTTGGGAAGGCTGCCAAAAATCATGGTAGATATCACAGGAGTAAAGGCCCAAGTTGACTTTGAGGTAATAGAAATCGTAGAAGATGCGGACCCCTACCCTGCACTCCTAGGACTGGACTGGGCTATAGATATGGGGGGTGTTATCAATCTCAAAAAGCGAAGCATGGTGTTTGAAAATAATGGTATACGAGTAATAGTACCATTGGATCCCGCGGAAGGTGCGCGGTATACAGAGCCAACGCGCGATGAGGAGGAAGTAGATCACATTTACAAGTTGACTACGCAGGACGAAGATTGGATTAACCCCATGGCAGAAGGAGTACTCTGCTGGGAAAAAGACAGTGAATGATTTTCCGACTCTAATGGGGAACTAGAGAATTGGCAAGGCTGGTTGCATGAGGTTTAGGGACTATGATGTCTTCGGGTCACAAGGAACTTCCGCTGCATCTCCTCCGAGGTAAGAGACCTACCCTACTTTGGGGATTCGGGTAACATTAAGGAATTTTTACGCGCATTCGAAGCAGAAGTTCCCAAGGGACGCAGACTATGGGCCCTTAAGCTAACCCTGCGCGGAACACCTACGCGCTGGTGGGATACGCATGGGAAGGTATTCCAAGATTGGGAGGAATGTCGGGATAAGATGATCCTGTGATTTGAAGCTCTAGGTGTGAGACAGATCAAAAAGTTCCTTGGGTCAGAAGATCCACACAGATATTTTCTCGCATGGGAAACATAGTGGTGCGAGAGAACCCCAAAAGAATGGGTACACCTATTTATCCATGCTCTGGGAATGCGTCTAGCTACATGGTATTTATATGTGGAGCTACATCAACGCACTCGCCATTGGGAGACTTTGCAGGATGAGTTTTTGCGAACATTTAGGATGGTGGATGGCACAGGAGCGCTCGACGGAGCTCTGCAGAACACTGACGCCCTTACTCAGGGTAGATCACACCTGTACATCACATCCGAATCGTGGGGAACACAGGTACCACACATGGTTGAATACTGCAGCCTCAGCCCAACAGAAGGAAAGGATGATCCCCACACTATTCTAAACTTGGAATTGGACGGGATGCACACGGTTGTCAAGTTGTTTAGGCTGCACGTGAATTTCATTACAACACACCCTACTTTGGCTATAATTAAGGATGCGCAAGTAGCATAGATGCTTCATCCGAGGTCAGTAGATCCGTGGGAAGGCCATAGGGTACGAACGATGATGGTCAGAACACTGAACTCTAGTAAAAAGGGAATATTACCGTTACAGAAAACAGGTGGCTGGGAATTAATGAGGAAATTTCTTGTGAGTTTTTACTGTTTGCTTGATGGTAAGTTCCAAGTAAGGTTCACCTTACCGTTGGACAGCCACAGGCACTATAAAGGAGAAAGGATAACTCTGACCAAGGTTCCATATCATCTCTGTAATCTACATATATTGTTCTGCTGCATAATTTTTTGGACCGTTAGCGTTCTGTTCATACCCAATCAACCCACTTCCGCTGCCTGTGAGTCTCCAAATTCAGGATCCCCTCCTTACGTTAATATGGCAGCCCCTAACCTCGCAGACGCTTCAGCGCTTACCAGTCCAGAGCCTGCGGACATTACGTTGAGGGGGTCTGGGGACGCCGAAATTGATAAGCTAATTGCCCTCTGGCTCCCTGCAGGGAGAATTGAATTCGAACCCTACACATATTAGCATCAAAGCTATATGACAGAAGTTAATGCCCCTTTCAAACCTGGGATGATCGCAAGATCCAGCCGAACGGGCTCGGAAGCAACCACGAAATATGTTACGCAACTGCCGCAGATCACTATAAGAGCTGACACGGTCAACTCGCAGCTAGTCCTGCGAATGAAAGGGCTGACTAACAAGGATACTAGATCCCCCTGGGGTACTAAGTGGCACAGGGATCTTGCAAAGGGGCCCTAGAAAAAGCAGTGCACCCAACGCTCGGAATATGACGCAACGTTCACGCTAATTGATGGTGATCTCAAGCAAATAATGTTAGCACTTACTCTGGCTACATAGGATCAGTGGGTAGCCGTAGAAGCACAAAAAAAGGTTGCAATCAATGCCATGTGGGTTGAGCTTCGAGACCTCTGGAAAAATACAGATACGCTGCACGCTACTAGAAGTACCGGGCTAACTACACATGAAAGCCGTGCTTATTCGTTGCCTAGCACTGTCCTGGTTGGCGCCCACCTTCCAGTGGATACAGGACTACAATTGGACTTGGAAAAGCTGCCTCGCGAGGTGTTACAGGGTTTCCACACTGTCGTGCTTCAAGAGATCCATCATCACAACCAGACCACGTAGCAACAACTCGATGTGGCCACACCGATCATCGTACGACAGACCGCAGACGTCTCCCTTGCTGTCTCACAGACGGCACAGCTCAAAACAGTGGTCCACCAGCTCGGCACAAAGGTCCTATATGAGCTCCCGGCTACAGCTCCACTCCGGGCTACAGTAGAAGGCTTGGTTGCAGCACTAAAGTCATCCAGAATCGAAATACAGACCCTCAAGACCCAAATGGACCGGAAAAACACCATAGTACAGGCCCAATTAGAGCCTGCATCACCTCCAGAGGTATGAGCTCAGCGTGCTGTGCTGGTAACAGAAGCTACAGACATCATTACGGGACAGCTTACTTAGGGTACTTAGTTGCTCGAGCCGACCATGCAGCTCTAGAAAGCGGTCCGGTTCAACCCGGTTCTTCACAACATCAAACAAGACTTACGACGGAAGGAAGCCGCTTTCGATCAGATTGAAGCTACCTCGCCCTCCTTAGTCCCTGCGTAGCGTCTGGCATGCTTGAAGACTAACAACGCACTCCGAGATACGATTGAGGATCTCCAACGAACGAAGCATGCCATCACAAAATGCTTGAAGCCATGGGTCGACGCCACCCTACAGCTGTCACAGGATACCAATGGCGCGATCAAGTGACTCAACCAGATATTAGAGCGGGTTACCGTGGCTACTGAATGACTGAACTCTCAGAAGCTTGTAGACATTGCACATAGTGCTGCCGCTCAGAGTCAAGAAGTATTGCCTCCACTGATCGCAACCATCAATGCCCTACATGTGCAGGTAGAGACCGCACCACCCTAGTGACTCAGGACGAGTCACAAGATTGTGTTGGGGGATTGTTGGAACAGGGTCTACTGCAAGCTGCGAAACTGGTCCAATTTTGCATATTTTTGTTTATAATTAGTCTAGCGCAGGGGTTTTAGGGTGGGTCAAAGCCCCGAAAGCATTGTAATGGGTCAAAGGGTAGACCTAGAGTCTGCAAACCATGGTTTGTGGACCATAGGAAAGATTAGGCTAGATTGTTATAAATAGAGGGACATTTGGAATTATAAGGCAAGAAGATAATGAGATCTTGATGTGAATTGTGGCTTATTAGATCTGTTTGGGTTTTTGGGGAAAGGAATCCTACTGGCTGTGTGCGCAGAGATCCCAAGTCCTGCTGTGTGTGGACCTTGCTGCTGTGTGCGCAGGTCGGGTTTGGGTATTGTAAGAAGGAACTGAAGGATTAATGAATGAGAAAGGTTATTGCGTAGCTGAATATATTTGAACTGTTGATGCGAATCTTTGATAGCTTCTGTGTTATGCATATTTTGAGTTAATCTGCGAAAGTACTGTGTTAAGTGTTTCTTCTGCATATGGGTTTGTTCTGTTATGTTTTATGCAAAGAATAATTGTAATGCTGCGCTGCTTTTTTATAAGTATATGATTTGTTTAGTACAGTAAGTATAGTTGACCTTGCGCACGTGGATGTAGAGGAGTTCTATAGATTCGGTTATGAGATAGGCGATCTAGTCTTTATAAAGCCGGACGCAGCTCTTCTTGGCTTACTTATCCTCTCTCAGGGTGCGGAAAACTAGTTCCAACACCCACCCATACTGTTTTGGGTGAGACTTTGACCTGCGCAAGCAGGTCACTACTGAAAGGGCCAGTAGTATAGGGGTTTGTTGGTAAACCTTAACCTCCGAAACTGGGTCAGGACCCCTCGAGCCAACAAAAAATTGGTCATTATTTATGATCAAGAAGCTGATGTAATAGGTACAGGAAAATTTGAGCCATTAAGGCATGGCCCCTATATTGTCAGAATAGTTCTTGCTAAGGGTGCCTATCAGTTGGTTGATTACGATGGAATTCCGTTGGCGCAGCCTAGAAATGGGTTGTATCTGAAACATTACTATGCTTAATCATGAGCGTAGTAATATTTTATTGTATATATATGCTGTTGATTTGCATTCACTATCTTAGTTTGTTTTTAGAGTTTCTTGATGTTAGTAATTCGCTTTACATTTCATCGCAGATGTCTGAATCTTCAAAACCATTTGTTGGATATGTTGATGGTGCTAGTCGTAGTACGCAGAATCTTTCTTCTACAGCGTGGGCCATTTTCGCTCTGAACGATGAGTTAGTGAGTTTTCAAGGGATTTGTATTGGTAGATCGACAAACAATATCACTGAGTATAGCACATTGATCGAACTTCTCTCTGATGCCATTTCATTTGGTATTAACCACATCATCAAACTTGTGGTATTACAACTTAGTAGTGTTTATACTGTTATAAATTCAACACTGCATAGATTGTTCCTAAGAGTTTGACTTTTGGAAAGACATTTTGATTTTATTCAATATCAACACATTTTTAGAAATTTGAACACATTGACTGATTCGTTAGCTAATCAAGTTTTAGACAGACATTTGCAACATATGTAAAGAAAACATTCACATCCTTGAATAGGATTGCACAATAAACATAGGAAAACGCTGAAATCATATAGATATATAGTTATAGGTTTTTACACAATTTGTGCCCAAGATACATTGGTCAGCTGAACTCAAAATGTATGCAAAATGTTAAAAGTATACTAGTGATGATCGTGGTAACAAGCTATATATCTAGCTATCCTATGGAGTAATCTTATCAAGTGGTTAGGAACACCAATAATGTGTTGCTGCAGTCGCATGGGTAACTCTTCAATCCAGAAATTTGGAATTCCAAAGGTCAACCCCTCTATGTGCTGCCGAAGCTCAGTTAGAGTCTTAGCCATATCAAGATCCTGAAGGACTTCTCTCCTGACATCCCTCTCTGTTGGTGCATCTGCCTCACGCTCCGGTTCCTCTACTGGTTGAACATGACCAAAATCTGCATTACATCAAACATTTAGTTTAGTCTTGGGAAAACATCAAAATACAAAAACATTGTATAAACCTTAAGAAAATAAAAAACATGATAAAAACATTCTTACCCATTGCACCCCACTGAGCACCTTCTGGTAATGCTAAATCTGGATCTCCTCGAAAATCAATGCCTGCGTATGCATACTCATCAATGGCGACAATCTGTCGCCAGAACCCGATGAAGAACGCAGTTGAGAACACAATGGTAGATTGGCCTGCATGCCTACCCATGAGTTCTACCCATCTCTGCATCCGCGGATCTCTAGGATTAGACAAATCTAGTGTCACATGTTGTGGCTACATCAGTGGAATCCATTCTAAAGCGAAGGATATAAGGATCGAAACATAATTGAAATTATTCTTCCTTCCTCCCTTTGCTTTGTTCAGTTGTTCCTTTATCTGAGAAAGAACAACTTCAGACCAGTTGAAGACTGTTGGCTCCATGCACTCTAGCACATACTGCATAAACGATATATTCGCTACATGTAGTGTAACAGTGCTGAAAAGTTTTGCGATCGTGAAAAGGATAGTTCTCAAAGGCAAATCTCTAACATCCCGGATGTTTATCTTTCCATATTTTCTTAGCTCTACCCCTAGATAACAATGTTGCAAAACATAATCTCTCACAATCTCTCCTCCAACAATAGACCCTGAGAGCGAAATAGGCAAACCTCTCCTCGACAAACCTGTGAGAAAGTATACATCCTCGATTGTTATGGGAACCACTTGGTTCTTAATATGAAATGCCTCGATAGCTGGATCCCATGCTCGAACTAAGAACTCCAAGAGTTCTATTTGTTGCCTCATCCTTGACAACTTGAAGTACTTAAGCAGTCCACAATCTCTTAGGGCTCTTACTGTACCCAGATCATTTAGGGCAATGATATCCTGTTCTTCATGTTCTCTTTCCCTCCATGTAATCGTCATTCTAATCCGATGGAAATCTGAAATATAACCATAAGAACCATTAGATTCCATTCATTACAAAAAACTAGGCAGATTTTGGGCATAATGCCAAAAAAAAAAATCTAAATTGCGCCCAACGCACTCCCTAACAAGAGATAGTGCGTTGTGTATGCAAGTAGCCTTCACTTACTTGCTATGCAACGCAGGTTTCAACATTCAGGGGTGCGTTGCCCTCTTTTTGGGCAGAATTTACCCTAGGGGCCTTAAAAACCCTGGAAATTTGCAGAGTTTTGAAATGAAATGATTACTGAAAGAAAGAGGAGGTTCATGGCACTAACCTGGATCAAACGGAAATGAAATCCATCCACAAAAATGATCGCAATCAGCAGCTGAAGTTCGGGGGCAAAATTAGGTTCAGAGCTCCAAAATGCAAATGGTAACTTTGGAATGGTAAAAATGAATAGTGAAACTACTTTTAATAGTCATTTAATTATTTGAAAATTACATTTATTGCTATGACTATAGTTTTATTATGTTTTTTATCATGAAACAGGTATTTTTAATCCATTTGATGTTGCTCTAAAACAGGTCTTACAACTGACAAACAGATTAGTCGTGCAGATTTATTTCAAGAATGATTTGACCATAAAGCATACTTTTTCTCCTTATTTTTCGAGCTATGTTAAAAAAGAAAAAGGATTTGAAGTGCACTTTTATCTCTTTTTCGAGCTTCGATAACATCGAAAACAAAACCCCTAGAGTCTTCTTTCAGCTCTTTTCAGACTCCGATAATGTGAAAATATTGCCAAGCACTTGTCTTTTCAGGCTTGTTAAAGTAAATGAATTGATATCTACTCAGTATAAGTTTAACCCTTTTCCGGACTGAGATAGATTATTTACAAAAAAGGATTACCTTGGTCGAACATGACTAAAGAGGTTCTCTCAGATATTATTTTACAATTTTTCGGATCTGAGTGACAAATTTACGAAAAAGTACTTTTGGATTTTTCTTTCGTCCTCTTTTTCAAACTCTCTAAATATGAAAAAGGACCGGGCTATCACTGTCGTTAAGCTCGTTAAAACATAAAATAGCGACGGGCTTGTCGATCATGTCAAGAATCGAGTTTCATTCATCGCTAGACTCGTTAAATTATTAAATAGCGATACATTATTCGCCCAAAGGGTTGAATTATAGATCAAGAAAATGTTATCCTCCTCAAGCTTGTTAAAAAATAAAGAGGTACTGGTCGACAAATGACCGGGGAAAATTTGGGAAAAGTGAGCAGAATTCTTTACGGTAGCAAGTCGCTCTTGAACATGACACTTCACTCCATCACCGTGACTATTTGGGTTGGGTAATATTCTTGACGATTCATTCATACCTATGGTTCATCATACCTTCACTTTGGTTTTGGGTCAATTCTGCCAACTCATCTCAGTGTCACCGATATGTTCAAGAGAAGTCATACAGTGAATACTCATCCTTCTGCAATACTCATAAACCTTCATTCTCATGACTGTCATCCTTGAAAATTGCTATATCAAGTCATACCTTTGTCTCTGAAATCAATAACTCCCGTTTCACAATAAGGTGGCTTCCTGTCGACGACAAATCATTATCTAGGAAGTTCAATTAGAAACATTCTATTCCATTACCATGAGGCTTGTTACAACATCAACAAGATCCTCGCTTCTGGACTTTTGACCGAAATATATTTTTTGGCGTTCGACATCAAATCATATATTCACGCCTTACGAAATGTACTGCAGTACCTTGAGGGCCATTGACATCAATGGTGGTTCTCTCGCGTTTGTTAACATCTCACATCATTGGTTGGTAATCAAACTATGTCTTTCCATGTTCGAATACAAATCATATATTCACATGGCTAGGCTTGTACCCGAATGATCGAGTGAATGAGATAAGAAGACCTCGGATCTAGTTTCATCCATCCGGGCTGCGATTTCAGGATTGTTGTACACATCATCTATATGGTGAACTTACATATAGATTGTCATCCAAACATGGACCTATATCTGTAGGCAAGTCTGCATTGGGCAACATTCCATTGAAGACAACTTTCTGAATTATGTACATGTTATTAGATTGTTTATGTGCTGAACATGTGTAATATTCCCAATTAGTCCTAAGCTAATGGGAATATTCAATTTTGTTTTATTTTTATGTTTCATGAATAAAATTGTAAAGGAGGATCATAAAACTCCTAAATAGTAAATAAATAAATGCCAAATGTGAAAAAGGCTATATCTTGGCTATGTAAGTAAGCACCCTTAGGTGTGAAAGGGGCTGAACATTTTGATTGGGTCAACCATGACCAAATCTACAACGTTGTCTTGGAGGAGTGGTCATCAATGAGGCACAACACAATTTTAGACGAAGATGGCTCATGTGAAAGGAGCTATTTCATTGAAGGTGGTTTAGGGTTTGCAAGCTCTCAACTTATAAAAGGAAGAGGATGGCAACATGAGAAGGGTTGTTGATGGTATTTTATTTTTAGAGTATATTGTATGTTTAGACATATCTCATTCTCATTGCTGTTTAGCTGAGAATAGTGTTGTTCAGCACTGGGTGTTCCTGATTAGGAATCCCACCTCTTTCCTTAAGAGGCCTCTTGGAAGAGTTTGCATTTCTTGTCCACTATCTGGCTGAAGGCAAAGCTTCTTCTTGCAACTACAATGCAGATCCTGTTGAGGGTTTGGTTGTCTTTGAAAGCCACAGCAAGTGGAGGCTAGATCTACTCAGATCTAGACCATTCTAGTGCACCTTTTCAGTGGGGAAGTTTTCTATCCCATTGGCAAGTGGGTATTGGACCATTGGAGCATCATTTTCTGATCTTGGCATGTGGCCAAACATATCTTAAACCCTACAGTGCAGTATTTCTTCAAGAACTGTGTTATTTCTGTAGGTGCTGTAGGAGGGAGTTTTTGCACATCAGTTGGAGAGCTGGCTTTCAAGTCTTGGGGATCTCCCCTTCACTTTGAAGATCCATTGAATGAAGATCTATTTATTGTCATATCCGATCTGATTTGAATATTGCTGTACATTTCTGAATATCTGAACCATTCTATAGGTTTGCGGACTTAGATCTTAGATCTACTGCTTATACATGGTGTAATGCTGAAAACTCCAAGGGGATCTGAAAGAGAAGCCTATCTAGTGTATGGATCTATTATAGATCTAAAATTTCATGCACAGATCTGCTCTAGATCTGAAGTGTAATCTACAGCTGTTGTAGCCAATAAAATAACACTGTCAAGCTCTTTTCAGTCTTAATACATGGTTGCAACACCTCTTTTTGAGGATTTTCTTCTATTGGAGTCTTCTATTTCCTGTTGTACATCTTGTGGGCTACCTTGTGCATATATTTTTCTGATGTAAATGTAAATAAAGAGTCTCCATATTGGCCTCATTCTCTTACTTAGATGATTTGCGTTATTTCTCTTCATAACTATTAATATTGTTGCATTTCCCAATTGGGAATATTACAATGATACCAGAGCATCATCTTGGCACAACCTGTGCTTTCTAAAGAAGACAATATGTCTTATGAAGATGAATAACCTCTTACTGACAGAGAGAAGAGGTATCTAAAGATAAGACAAAATAAATTTTATTACACAAATGACAATTAAGATAAGGGTAAGGCCCCTACATCTGGAAGTGATGAAGAAGGAAAGGAATTTTCTAAGATCCTTTTGAGAGCCATGCAAGATCTTGCTAGAGAGATCAAAGAGATGAGATTGGACAGAATCAAAGAATCTCCTAAGAGATTTCATCTTGGAGAAATCTTTGGCATGTCTCACCATTGGAATGATCAACTAGTGCATCAGCCACAAGTTTCCCAACTCTCTACCATGCCTACCTTTTTGGCTGTGGGAAATGAAGGGTTTCAAGAGCAAGAATCCCTTGAAGGTTATTTTGAAGAATATGAATCTCAAAATCAGAGATTCAAAGATCACTTGAGTTTTCAGGAGTTTTGTCACATCAAGGACAAAATAAGACCAAGGCATCATCATAGAGATGGTGGATTCACTCAAAATCATGATCGACATCGCTCTATGGGCAGATTATTTTTACCCAATTTTGATGGGTCATCCAAGTGTTCTGCCAAAGCATGGGTAGAAAAACTTGATATCTACTTTTAGTTGAACAAGGTTCTAGAGATGGAGGCTATCAATATTGCAACGCTGCACTTTGAAGGTGAAGCACATGACTGGTGGTTCCATGGCTTTTCTACATTGGGTCATGCCAATGTGATTGCTTATTCAGAGTTCACTAGAAGGCTGGTGGAAAGGTTTGATAGAAGAGATCCAAAGGCACCATTCATGAGCCTTTCAAATTTGAAACAATCAGGTAATACAGAGTCTTACATTTCTGAATTTTTAAGATTATCTGTTATGGTCCTTGATTTTTCTGCAGCAAGAAGGGTGTACATGTTCATTGATGGTCTAGATGAACCTCTTCATGGGTTGGAAAAATCTATCAAGCCCACTACTCTACATGATGCTATTGAAAGGGCTAGAGACCTTTAAGATGCCTTGCCAAAAGCAAAGGCAAGTTTTCAGCACAAGCCCTCTTTCCCTTCAAAGGGAAAGGAAGAAAAAGCTGCTCCTTCCAAGGAGAGCTCATACAAGAAGCCTCTTGATGATGAAGTCCAGAGAGATATAAGAAAAAGGAAGCTATGCTTCACTTGCTAAGAATCATGGGCACCTGGACATAGATGTGCTGCTGGAAAAACACATTACATAGAGGTCTTCTCAGATGTTGAGGAGGAAGAAGAAGATGAACCAAGAAGAGGTCACAACGTTGACACTGCAGGAGGAGAGCCAACTTCATCAGGAGATGGGGATGGAGAATTTTCTCCTATTGGAGAGGCTATTGCATCTTTGAGAGGAGTACCTAGGTACTTGACCTTAAGAGTTCAAGGTTCCATCTTGAATCAGAGGGTTTCTATATTGATTGATAATGGGGCCACCCATAATTTCATTGATGCCCATCTAGTGCAAAGGAGGGCAATACCCACTGATACTTTTGAGGGATTCTCTGTTTTGGTCCCAAGTGATAGAACAATGAAATGCATGCATTATGTCCCATCACTTTCAGTCACCATGGGAACTTATACTTTGGTTGATCACTTCTTTGTGGTTGACATACAAGACACCAATGTGATTTTGGGTGTTCAATGGTTGATTACATTGGGGAAAGTCACCACTAATTGGTAGGATTTGCAAATGGACTGGGTGGACAAGAAGAGTGGTGAATCTCAAATGATCAAAGGCATGCATACATACCCCTCACATACCACTTCCACACAGAAATCAGAGATGTATTTTCGTAGTGGAAGCAAGGACCTTACAGTCCCATCTATCATTCTCATGAGATTTCTGCATGGGACACTTTTATCTAGTGGAAAACCCCCTGGGAGGCCACTTGATTCATATTTTGTGGGGAATACCTCACAACATGATGCTCTAAGCTTAGATCCAAGAGGGATTGGAGCACTAGAAGACAAAGCTACAGTGCTGGGAGTTTTGGGTAAACTCAAGGAGGAGGGAGATCTTCTTCCCTTATCATCATCACCCATTCTCATTTCTGATTCTGTGCTATGGGAGGAGAAGAATGGAAGGAATGGCCTTCCAACACATACCGTTGGCATGGGATATGTCAAGGAGAAGAGTAGCAACATGAAAGACATTTATGTTGATACATCATCAACGCTGTCATTGTTGAGCAGTTTAGATCCATATTGGAAATCCAAACTATTGGTGGATTATTCCAAGGATATTCACACTTGTATGATACTTGATGACCAGCTGCATGAAGAGGGCTATCAATTCCATGAAGGAGTCATCTATCATCATGGTAGGATCTTCTTGTCTAGAGCCTCCAATCTCAAGGAGAAGTTGCTACAAGGGGCCTACAAAGAGTTCTGTTTCAGCCACACCTATTTCATGAAGATCTACAACATTATCATGAGAATATTTGAATGGGAAGGCTTTGGAGGAGAACTAAATTATCATTTTCAATAATGCATGAACCATGTGGAGTTTGGACAGCAATATGACTCTATGAGAGAGTTGTTTCAGCCATCTCTTCCTTCTTTTGAGAGAAGAGATGAATATATGCGCCACTCCATTTGTATGAGGATGATTGTTGGTGAAGAATATGATCATGTAAGACAATTTTTATTTTCTGATTGTATGCATTATTTCACCATGTTTATGCATGCCATGGCTCCAAGGAGGAGTAATACATCTTGTAAACTTCATGGCCAACATTGGGCCACAAAAATTTCTGAATTTGGCCACACTACAAGGAAAAGACCCTCTAGCGGATGTTTTTGAGGAACCCCTTATAAAAATAACCCAGACATCAGTTTCTAGCGGAGGTTCCTAGAAGAGGTTGGCGGGTGGAGGTTTTTTCAGATGTATTTTGTCTGGTGCTCTTATCACCGTAAAATGCACCAGTGCATTCAACACAAGAAAGCACCGGCGCGGTTAAAACATTGGCAAGCCGGACATCGTGCACTCTGTTAGCTCCCCGTAAATTGCTAGATTGATTGAGATACAAATTGATAGGGGTAACATCAAACCAAGCTTTGGAATCCAAGGACCTAGCCTTCCTGGATTCAGAGAGGGATCTCTCTATTAGTTTCAAAGATGAAACTTGTTTTCTTTTTAAGGTTAGTTTTAGGCTAGTTATGAAGTATTGGGTTTGTTGATTTTTTTGGTTGGGTATGATGATTAGATAGACTAGATAGAAACAAGAAAAAATTCAAGTCATTTGGAAATGGAGTATAACAAGGTCATGATAGGTTCATCAAGGGATTAGGGAGTATTGTAGGGAGAATCTAGCTTGGTTGGTGGATCTTGAGGTTTGAAGGATCATGAGATGAACATTAATTTTGAGAAACAAAGTTTGACAAAGAGCAGTAAAGAATTCTCTATCATATACTTAAACAAAGGGATTTGGAAGAATCATACGCATAGAGAGGAAATCAAAGACAGAGAAAACCGTAAACTCTTTGATTTAGAATTAAAGCAGATAATTATCCAAGATAAACATTCAAATGAAAAACAAAAAGGCAAGAAACTTATTTAACTTTCATGGATTTCATTATCAAGAGCAGAAAACATTAAAGATGTACAAATAACTACAATCATAGAGGGAGAGAAACCATGAACATCTAAGATTATAGCTATGAAGGTTCTTTGAAACAATTAGCTAAGCCAATGCAAAGAGCATGATTGAAACAAACGTCTTTGACAAACCTAGGTAATGGTGCTTTCAAGAGATGACTCCAAGAACAGAGTTTTTAGTGGCAACAAATATGCAGGACTAGCCATAAATCATGCTTGATACCAACTGATCTAAACCATTCAAGAAATAGACAAGCTCAGGAAATACTTAGAGAGCAAAAAGATGGATTCTCTAACATATCCTAGCAAAAGAAAACATTAAGGCAGTGAAGAACAAACAGACCTAAGGTGCCATTAGAAAACATGTCTTAGTCTAAATTTTTTGTCCTACTGCAACATAGAAATATGGAAACATAATGAAAAACTAGAAAACATGAACAAAAGAGAAACACATCACCATCAACCAGGCTTATGGATCCTGCAAACAGTCCTCCTCCATCAACAAACAAATCAGGGCATGCATGAGCTCCAAGACATCAAATTCTTTTCAAAACTCCAAGAGACTATGTATTAGTTCAGAATAAGTCATAAAAATCCAACCAAATACATAAGAGCCTCATGCTCTATTTATGGAGCAAATGAGGATGTGGAAACCCTAAGAGGCTTCCAAAAACCCTAATTTAGTCATAAATGTCATAAATGTGCTTAACGACCATGCAAGGCCCAAGACACATAATAGATAAGGAAATAAATGAAAAACATCAAAACATAAATCCTCAATCAAATATGGAGTTATTTGCCAAAAAAAACTATTAAAAAACCATTTTTCCATTAACTAGTGTCTTTTTTTGACTTTTTGGCCTATGTCAGTCTGTTTACACAACGCCACTTTTATAGAAAATAGGTTGTTTTGCAACTAGCTTTTGAACCACTTCCCGATGTCGGACTTGGCTCCGTGATAGCTCGCTGAAAATATTGAAGAGTCTAATTTCCAAAAATGCTTGTGCTTTCATGATCTAGTCCCTATAACCCTATCAAAAATGCAAAAATATCCAACCTGTCATTTGTGCAGTGCCAGGCCTAAAACAGGGGCAGAAAGGTGTTTTTTTATTGTTTGAGGGGTCAAAACAGCTCCAAATCCTCTAAAATTTTTTTGTGGATGATGTGAAGGCCATGAAAAATCCAAAAATTTCAAGCTTTCCTTCATAGGATGCCCCAATGTTTTGCGTACCGCCGGTGGCACTGCGCAAAGTTGACCAAAAATTCACAAAAAACAAAATCTTCTCCAAATTCCTTCAAAATTGGCGGGGACCCTCCTTAGATGTTTTTAGATAATTTCTGAGAAGAATAAGCCAAAATTCCAAGGATTTCATGCTCATTTGGGATTTTTAGATGTTTTATCTCAAGGAGGGCTTCTTTGAGTTTGGCATTTGCAAGCTTGCTCTTCCTTGCGTAATGTTTGGTCATCTTCTTTTGGAGGGCAAGGCATCTCCTGATATTCTTGAAGTACTTGTGCTCATTCTTATAGTACTGAATGATGCGCTATGAACTTTCAAAATATTCCTCCCATTCTTTGATCTGTGCATCTTTTTCTAGGAGCAACATTTTAGTGGTCATCTCCTCATCCTGCTCATCACTGTCTAAATCAATGAATTCAGGCCCTTGGGTAGTTTTCTTCAGTCTCTTACTCCTCCTTACATTTTCTTGTTGCTCAATCCTTTCTACTTTTTTCTTTCCTTTTTATACTCTTTTGATGGCTTGAGAAGAGGTGGCCCCATGCCTTTTTGAGGCAACAAACACATCTCTTTGTCCTCTGTAGTAAGTGCATATGTGAGGGGGAATGATAGAAGTTTTGACTATGTCTTCATCATTTCTTTGACCCTCACTACTGCCATCAGCCTCATCTTGGCTTTTTTCTTCACTAAGATTCCATCCTTGTTTATTTTCTGCATTTTTAATTTGAGTTTCTTGATCATCTAAAGACTGATTAGTGTTATGAAAGTCTTGACAGCTGTCAAGACTGTCATGAACATATCCTTGGCTGCCTTGGGTATTATGCTGACTGTCTTCTTTATCCTGCTGTTGATCTGTTTTCCCATCATGCTCACTGCCTTGTGTTTTATTACTGTTTTCCCCATCATTTTCCATATCTTCTACCTCTTCTTCATTTATTTCTGTGTTTTCCTCACTGACTCCTTCTCCCTCACCCTGATTTCCATGTGATTCTTGATGTCCACTTCCTGCTTCACTTGATGCAGCAAGAGAAGGAGAGGAAGAGATGTGTGCTTGTGGTGAGGGAACTTGTGCAGATGAGGAAGGAAGATTTGTTTGATGAGGATGCTGTGGGTTTGAAAAGAACTCATTGGTTATGAAGGCATCCCAAGGCACACCCTGTTGTCCTAGCTGATGTTCAATCACCATCTTGATCAGGGAATGGTGGAAAAAGATAGACATTTGTTGGGGAAAAATCCTCCTTTGAACAACAGAACACATTTTCATAATACTCCTGTAGAGATAGTAGGGTAGTTCAAGTGGCTTAACCCCTGTAAAATGCATAAGGAGTCTAAGATGATAGGTATAGACCTTGGAGTATCTCCCCTCATAGGTGAAATACCTCATGATAGTCAACAACAAAGGTGCATGCCTGTGTTTGAGATGTGAGAAAGGAAAAACAGTGATACTTCCCTGTCTATACCTCCTCTTGAGAAATGGCAAAAACAAATCTCTCTCTAGCCTACCATTTTTGAACCATTTCTCACCCACTGAAGGGATACTGGTGGCTTTAGATATGGACCTTGCTGAAATCTCAAATTTTATCCCGGCAAGGTCTGAATGTTTGTTTTTCAAATTAAGGATGAGGAGCCTTGTAAGCTTAGGATCGCTCTTCACTTGCTTGACTCTCTCACAAAACTGAAAATACCTTGTGTTTTGAAATCAAGACAAGATCCTAGGAGAGGATGTGATAGCCACTATATTCTGGGGTTCTAACCTCTTAAATTTTCCTCCCTTGTGATTTTTTCTCGAAATCCTTTGACTGCCTTGGCTACCACTGCTGTTTTCCATCTATGACATGATGATGGGAAATACTAGTTTGAAAGTTGAGTTTTAGTGGAAAAACCAAGTGAGGAATGAAACTGATTCCAACCTTTAGCTAGGAGATAAATTTTGACGTTTTTAGTGGTTCTAGCAGCTTGAGGATTCTAATCATAAATTTAGCAACTGGCCTTAATTTCCTCCCCGACACTTTCTGCTATTAAATTTAGTTTCAAAGTGCCACTATTTTCTTTATCTTTGACCTAGGGTTTCACCCTCCTAGGTTTTCACCTTAACCATTAAAACAAAATGTTTTTTTTTTGTAAACTTGACTTGGGGAATCAGAAAGGAAGATCACTTACCACTTTCCTCACTTTTCTTCAATCTTGGAGGCACCCTTTAAAGACAAATTTACGCATTTGGGGTCTTTCTGGCCTGTTTGGCACCTCCCTGAACTTTGCGCAGCGCCAATGTCCTAGGCGGGTCGGGCGCCTGTTTGCGCAGCGTCAGTGAGGCTGAATGCCTTTTTGCGCAGCGCTGGGTGGTTCGGGCACCTGTTTGCACAGCGCTCGGAAGAAATGGGTGGCCTCTACATGCTATTCCAGGTAGGTCGGGTGCCTATTTGCGCAATGCCTGGAAGAAAATAGGCGGAAATATTTGGAGTCTCTGGCAAACAGGTGCAGCTGACGGTCGTCGGGCGAGCTGCACCCTTATTTGCGCAGTGCGTAAAATTTGCGCAACACAGAAGAATTTTTTGCGTAGCACCGTGTAAAAATAGACGGGGAGAAAGGCAGTTTGTGCAGTTCCAGTTCTTCTTTTGCGCAGTGCTTGGATTTTGCGCAACGTTTTGACGAATTTTCCCAGAAATGGCCCAAAAACCCTGTTTTCTCTTCTTGGAGTTTTTCTCTCCTTGCAAAGTGCGGGAATAATTGACTCAAGGAATTCAAAATCCTTTATGCCTTTGAGAAAAAAGATAAATCAAAATATGAAACCCACTTTTGTAATGTTAAAATCTACCCATATTTTTAGTGTGCCTTTTGATTGATATTTGCTGTGAAACACACTTTTGACACATTTTTTGGAAAAAATGTTTACTTATGTCTCTGTTATATTTTGCTGAACAATCTTTTGGCAAGGAGGCCTTTATTGGGGGTCTACTGCTGAGATGCAAATCAGGGGCACACTTGCTTCTTAGGCCATTTTGACAATAACTTATGCCCATATTTCATTTGCTGTGATCCCTTCTATAGGTCTTTTGACTGTACTTGCAAGCATTAGTCTCCCAAACTGATACTCTTTGTATGTCCTATACTTTCAAGAAGGAGGTTTTGTCATTTTTAATAGCCTTTCAAAACCTATTTATCCTTTGTAACAAAATATTCAATGTGTACTTTTATGGGGTTGAGGTGGCTTCTGTCTTTGAAGCCTTTGTGATGGTCTTTTTCTTGTCACCACTATTTTGTTAACCAACCAAAACCAACTCTGATTTTCTTTTACACACAGGCCTGTTGCCTTTGTCTTATTTTTGTTTGCCTCCCAGTGATGATTACATCTTATTACCTTACCTCTTATTATTGCTGGTGGCCACCTTGGTTATCCATTGTAAAAATGTGAACAAGGGCAGTTGTCCCTTGCAGTATTTGTGCTCTAAGCCAAGGAGGCTTTTCTTGAATGAATTTTGATCAAATTTTTTGATTTTATTTCTCTTTGAATACAATCTCTTCATGCAGTAAGGCATAACTTATTGGGCACCAAATCCATCCTATGACTCAGTGAAACCTTAGGTGACCTAATGGGGGCTTTCTTGGACTTGGACTTTGGACTGAGATTTAAACTTAGGGATCACCAAGTATAAGATAGGATCTATGATAAGCTTAGTGGATTTGAAGATTCAAACATCAATCATACTTGACTATCAAAAGGTCTATAGAGACAATTTGAGACCATCAGTGTTTTGGTAGTATCATGGGTGACACGAAAAAGCTGTTTTATTGGTAGGTTTAGGTGGTAGTAGGGTTTTTAGGCAAAAAAAAAACATAGGATTTGGGCCAAGGTGACAATTTAGGGTTAAAATAAATGGCTCGAGCCCATGATGGGTCTACCGAGAGTAGTGGGCCAGTCATGACTAGATAGGATGATAAAATAGTGAAAATTTTATCTTAAGGATAATGAAGGCAGTGAGATTTCTATAACTCACAATGTTCTATAAATTTTGTTTCTAGAAATCTGGGAATAGTCATTTAGTCATCAACAAGGCAAAAAAAATTACTGATGACTAACAGTGGCTCCACTTGGGGAGGGCAGCTCCTTTTCAGGAAGTGTCCAAAATTTTAGATTTCTAGCTTTATGGAGACTAGTGCCTTCCTCCATTGGGCAGATGTGCTTTTTCTTCATTTGCTGATATTTTTTTTGAGTCTGTGATATTTGAGATCTGAAAAAACATGATTTATATCAGCATCATTTCTACCTACCCAATGTACTTGCCTAAATTTTTTTCCTTCTTTGGGTGCACTTGAACTGGAAAACCCTTGATATATATTTTTGAAAAACAAAAATCAAATTGTCTAAATGTACCCTTATCTCTTCTGAGAGTTCAGATTAGGCTGATGAACTCTCTTTATTTTCTACCTAGTCTAATCATTTTTCAAGATTAAGCTGTTTGAAAAACTTCATTCTCTAAGCTATAAACATGAAATTGAAAGCATGGTTTAAATCAGGATTAGGCAATCTGACTTACCATGAGTTGTGGCATAAGAACAAGCTACACACAAACATTATTTTGCATAAAAGTAAAAATAGAAAGATAAGGGTTGTGATCTATCATTTGTTATGCATCCTCATCTTCCTCTTTGGTTCTATTTTGAGCATGTGGAACCAGTATCTTTCATTCCCTAATCGATCCCTTTTTTACAAGTCAAGTTTGAATGATTTGACAAGCTCTCTTTCACTAACTTATCGGCAATAAATTGAAAACATGTTCATCCATGACTAGGCTAGATGACTGAACAAGACTTTTTGGCACAAGTAGTGGCATTTAGGCTTGCACACTTTTAGCATCACTATTTTTTGGGTATGGGGATGTACCACTTTTCAAATCTTCCCTCTTTTTCTACCTTTCTTTGTTTTTGTGTTTTTTTCATTTTTTCCAAACAATCTAGAACTAAAAAGAAGCTCACAAGGCTGAGCTTATTTTGTGTATCTATCTATTTATCCTAATCTAACCTATACATAATATACATTCATTTTGTGAAATATCTTTTCCAACACAGCCAATCAAGAAGATGATTCCATGAGGGATTTTGTTTCAGCTCTTTGAGAGTGATAAAGAAATAAAAATGCCACTTCCACCTTACTTGTTTTTGAACAGTAGTGCCTAAAATTTTTCTCACACTTTGAAACAAATTGTTCTTAGCAGAACACACTCCTCCTTTAGATTTCTCAATGAAAAAAACAAATGGATCTTGGAATAATACATGATCTAGATGATTTGAGACATAAGCTCCATTCAGGACTACTCTTTCTTCCACTTGGCTATGCTTGGTACTATTTTGGGAAAGAAACTCCACTTCTTCCTCATGATCATATGAACTGGTAGATTCATCATATGTGGCAATGTTATCCTCTAACAAACCTGATGTGCTTTGATAGAGTGGGCTGAAATCTTTGTGAAGGCCATCATATTGATGAGCAGGAGCACTCTTTGGCAACAGATCTTCTTGAGAAAGAAGTGCAACAACTCTTATGTGATTTAAATTTCCAAGCCTTCATCTACAATTTGAAATTCAATGGGACTTGGTGGCTGCAAATCTAAAGCTGAAGAGGATTCCGTGTCCCAAATGATTTCATCAACCATTTCAGGAAAATGTTTTTCACTTACAACTTGCTCAAGAAGTTGTTTTTCTTCTAAAATTTCAATATCAAAACTAAAAGACTGTTGATTCCCAATCACATGAAAGTTATTTCTGATGGGCTGATATGAAGTAGAAAAAAGGGTCAGAGATCCTTCACTTACTTCTGAACTTTCAAGGCTTCCCTCATCGGTGGCATAGAGGCATGAATTGATTTATTACTATTTTGAAGTTGATGAAAATGATCTTCCTCCCACAAACCAATTACTGATTGCTCTGCAAGGTTAGTTTATGTTTGGAGGATATCATCATCAGATTGATCAAACTTTGGAAAATCATCAAAATAATTAGTGTCACCAATCAAACATATTGGATTATCAGTTTGTTCTTCTTTGAATTGATCTACAAATTCACTTTCTGATTTATGGTAGATGGAATTAGTAGGAGAAAAAATAGAAATTTTTCATTCATATGAAGGTTTAGAGGTTGGCTGAATGTTTAATATCTGATTTATTTCCTCTTCAGTCAAAAGAGGAGGCATTTTTCTCTTTCTTTGGATGGAAGTACAACAATTCTCTTTTTCTTGTGAAGGCTGATTTTGAGGCTGAATGTTTTCTTGAGCCTCACCTAGAAGAGATGGTGAATCATCACTTGTGCCTTTAGAGAGATCTTGTGGGTTTTCTTCTATACCTTGATTGATTTCTTCCTCAACTAACTCATCTAGGTTGTCATGATAGTTATCTTGAGAATGAAATTCATGAATGGATGTTAAGAGGTCTTCAGGATGAAAATTTTCCAAAGATTCATCACTATCTATAAGGTACTATATGATATCCTGAGATTGATCATAACAATTTTCAGCCAATGATAAATATGGAGAATTTTGTTTATAATGCTCATAAAATGCCTTGTGTATATATTTTAAGGAAAATAAGCTACCAGGTCTTAGATTCTCATACCATTCCCTTACCTTCCCTTCTAATGTTAGCATGAAAATCTTCATAAGGCAGTCCTCATGCCATTCAGCTTTTAACCCCCATACATGGATATGAAACTTGATGAGGTGTAACAAAGGGTCATGAGACTTTTCATCTTGAAACCTAGGGAGGTTTTTGTCCCAATCTATCTGAGGAAATTTGTGTGGGAACCCAGGGATGTGATCTCTATTCATTGGAGCATATCTCCTTTGT
Organism: Pinus albicaulis; assembly: GCA_034641835.2. Taxonomy (NCBI): domain Eukaryota; kingdom Viridiplantae; phylum Streptophyta; class Pinopsida; order Pinales; family Pinaceae; genus Pinus; species Pinus albicaulis. Next base: position 22,205,418 of record CM076584.1, on the reverse strand, counting down.
ATCCTTGGATCCATGTTTGTAAATCAGAAAGGGTCACTGAATCTTTTCAACCAGACTTAAAGTTCTCTACCAGTGGAGTCTTTAGGTCTATTGAGATTTGTGGAGTCGCCAGGTGGAAGGTTTCAACTCTGCTATCCACCATCAACATGATTTGGATTGCTTAATGCATTCCCAGGGGAGTTTATGAGAACCAGTGGGGTCAATAGGGCTATTGAAGACCAGTGGATTTTCCAGGTGGATGATGTTTACTGTGTTAAGGATGTTCTTGTTGTCCACCATCAACAACTAAATACCAATCTAAGGATGTTTGTGAGTTTTCTGGAGTAGTGGGACAATCATTACTAGATAGGATGATAAAATAATGAAAATTTTATCTTAAGGATAATGAAGGCAGTGAGATTTCTAGAACTCACAATGTTCTATAAATTTTGTTTCTAGAAATCTGGGAATACTCATTTAGTCATCATCAAGGAAAAAAAAATCACTAATGACTAACACGCTTCGTACACACGCGCCTGGTGCATTTTATTTCTATAGTGCATCGGTACTTAATTACATAACTTCTGCACCGGCGCCTCATAAAAAATGCGCGAAAACTGAAACCGCCCAGGTTGCCCTTAAACACACCAGGTCGCCAATGCACCGAGCTGCCCTGAAATCCCCACGCACCGGCATTGGGTTAAATAAATAAAAAATTACGGCCGAAAAACCACACAAAACATAGGCACACCGGGAACCGTGCACTCCTAACGCACCTGTCTGGTGTGTCATATTCTTGTACAACACCGATTCCTTACATCTCTACCGCACCGGTGCTTACGAAAACGTGCGCGAAAATAGAAACCGCCCAGTGTGGAATAAAGAAAATGCATTGGGGTGCCCATAAGCCCCGTGCATCGGCAGATGGTTAAATTAAAAAAATTACGGCCAAAAAACCGCACAAAACATTGGCACATCGGAAACTGTGCGCTCCGTACACACCCGTCTGGTGCCTTTAATTAAGGAACCGCACTGGTGTGTGTCAAATCGTCAGCGCCGGTGCCTCATAAAAAGCACGCAGAACAAAAACCGCTCGGGGCAGAATGAAGGAAATGCACCGGGGTCCCCATAAACTCCGTGCACTGGAACAGGGTTAAAAAAAAAATTATGGCAAAAAAACTGCACAAATCATTGGCTCACCGGACATCATGCCCGATGCATCATATTACTGTAGAGCACTGGTGTGTTACATATACGCCGCACCAGTGCATCATAAAAGTGCGCGAAAACAGAAACTGCCCGGGGAGGCATACTGCAAACGCACCAGTACGCCAATAAAAACCCCGCGCACCGGAACAGGTTTAAATAAAAAAAATTACGGCCAAAAAACCACATTTATCACTTTTTTCAGTGCTACAGAGTTCTCAAGCACCGGTGCAAGTTATCCTTGTTTGAGCCTCCCTGACATCCGTGCTCCCATTGCACTTATTGCACGCACTGCTGCTGTGCATTGCCACCAATCTCCAGCTTGAATTTTATAAAACAGTGGAAAAATTTTCTTTTACAAATTCTACAGCCAATATGCCTCATTGATGGGTAAATGTACATGTATTTTTCTTGTTTTTCCATAATTAAACCTTTTAGCTGTTTAGAATTTCAAAAAATCTTAAAATTAACCATTTAAAAAAAAAAAATGTCGCGCGTTGCGCTCGATCCGTTCGGCTCGCACTGGTTTGCAGTGCTGCCTGTAAATTTACAGGCCACACCGCAACCGGTGCTAACGGTATCTGCACTAGTTTTGGGGTGGTACCGATAGGCATACTGTGTTATTTTAAAAAAATTTAGAAAGTGCGGTGCGGTCGTTTGCCAGGCCACACCGTTGACAATGTGGTATCGCGACAACTTGGTGCGTTAACGAAATTATCCGCCCTGGGGCGTGTAATGTTGTCAGTGCATCGCATACCACAATTAGACATTGTCAACGGTTCAGCCTGGTAAACCAGTGCTAAGGGTATCCACACTGGTTCCGGGGCGGTACCAAAGGCGCACCATGTTATTTTAAACTTTTTTAAAAAGAGCGGTGTGGTCGGTTACCTGGCCTCACAGTTGACCTAGTTGAATAGTGGTGATGCAGTGCGTTGACCGAAATAACTTCCTCAGGACGGTTGTTTTTGTCAGCGCACGACTTACCGTATTTGGCCTGCATCAACGGTGTGGCTTTTTAAAATACCCCATCGACGACTATGTACGGTGGCAGGAGGGCAGTGCGCTGACTTAGCTATACACTTCGAGGCGTATAGTGTAGTCAACGCACCGCCCTCTTGACACCGCACGTAGTCAACGGTGCGCTAAAAAAATTTTCTGGAGCATTGCCCCCGGTGCGCTAAATATCATTAGGTGCACCATCCCCGGTGCGCTTTGTTGAAAGACGCACCAGGACAGGTGCGTGATTGTGTTTTTGGCGCACCGACTGTTGTTTTATTTTTTTTTCAAAAAATATTTATATACGTATATTTCTAAATGCATGTGTCATTTAATAAAAAAATTGTGTTTAATATGTCAATCATTCAGCGACGTGAAAGGAGAGAAGAGGGGCAACAACAACAACAACAGGCGAAACAATATAACATGGTTCGCATGTGGGAGGCAAGAGAGAGGGAGAGAGATGTGTACCCTTGCCCTATTATAGCAACGAAGCAGGGGCTCCTAAGGCAGGTAGGTCTCCTCAAGTTCTATGAGGAGGCTGCTTCCCTAAAGTCCCATAGTTTGTTTTTGAGACATCTTATCCGAAGGTGGAATGCCTAGCGACAGGGTTTCTGGGTTGGTATCAACCAGTGGTACATGCCCACTGAGGAGGATATATATTTTATTACAGGGCTATCGAGGAGAGGGGTGGATTTTTCCTCGTTCCCCGAGGTTCCAGCTGGCTATGTGGCAGGGAGTCAGTTAGTTTACTCCCAGAGATACATTGGAGAAAATTTAGTATCTCCTGCAGATTTTCAGGTCGCTGGAGGGCAGTTACGTATTGGTGTGTTTGGTAGTGAGGAGATCTAGTGTCTCTCACTTATCATTTCGACCATTTTTCACAACATCAGTGACGAGCAACGCATTAGTTGCTCGCTTTTATATTATGTTGATTCTTTACTACAACAACCTCAACTTGTCAGGTGGTCTGCCATTTTTTTGCGGTAGTTGTGTACAGCATTAGATAGATGTCGTGCTCATGCACAAGGGAGGGTCAACTTCCCTTTTGCTTCAGAGCTTTTTTGTTTATTTTTTGAGAGGTTTCCAGAGACGAGGCCTAGTTTTCCTTGGTAGCCACATAGGCCAATTACTGAGGCACGTATGCACATGTGGGGTCAGATGATGCCTAAGAGGGAGGAGAATCTTTTTCCAACGAGGATATCAGATGATGCACTGGAGTTGCTAGCCAGTGTTGATGAGCATCCCTTCATTATGGTTCCCTGTCCTTATGCGAGGTTGGATTAGCGAGGGTGTGCCAACATCCTCTTCACAGCTGATGAGTTGCCATATGATAGAGGTAATATTATTGTTTTATTTAAATTTATTCTAACATGTTCTTTAACTTGTTTTTATTAAATTGTGTAATGAAATTGTCTAATTATTGTTGTGTACTTGTATATATTTTGCAGACATTGGATCTTTTGATGGTGAGGAGATGTCACCACCATCACCTGATCCAAGTGTGGATCCTAATGATGATGAGGGCATGCCAGATGCCGAGGATCATCAGGAGGCCGGTGCAGATTAGAGACCTGCTCCTGCTAGTGCGTCGGTGCACGGTCGACTTAGTGATGCTAGATACAGGATGGAGTTGGGCAACCAGCTCATTGCATTGAATGTTGAGGCGGGCATCAGGCCCGCTCATTACAAAGACATAGAGGCCGATGATAGGCTATTATGGATGTGGAGAGGCATGCCGCGTGACATGTACAGCTTGATGCGGCATGTTGTAAGAGTTACGACATCATTTACGTGGCTGACGAGGACTATTGCACGTTACGATTGATCCGCAGCACGTGGTGGACAGTCTGCGAGGCGCAATGTACCATCATCTCATGATCGTTCACCTCGCGCCGCGCCAGATGAGCATGAGCCTCCACTAGCATCTAGCAGCAGTCATCATGGAGGTGAGGCTGGACCATCGGCCACTAGTACTGATATTGATGTTGTACTACCACCAGCTGATCCATGACATTTATATTACAGTTATATATTTTTAACATTATATATATATATATATATATATATGGTACATGTATTTTATGTTCATGTTGCAGTTGTACTTAATTTACATGTTGGTGATCATCATGATGTGTATGTTGTTAGGTCATGTTAGATATGTTCAGTTAATGTGTAGCTTGCAGATAGATGTGTATGTGATAGCATGAGTTATTTGACATGAGATGTATATTTGATGTTTGTGTTGTGATGATGTTAATATATAATGTTAATTGTGTTTTGTTAGATGATCATGATCACGATGATGCAGTTAGCGATTTTGAATGTGTTTTTTAGTCAAATATGATGTTTGTACGATTGTTATCATGAATGTGATGTTTATTAATTAATTATAATACCAAATGATCATGATATTGTAAAATTGTAATATTTGTAATTCTAATTGTATTTCAAATTCTAAAATTGTAATTGTAATGGTATCTATGTAAATTTGTAAACTTGTAATTGTAATTGTAATTTTTTAATTTGTAAAATTGTAATTGTATATATGTAAAATTCTAAAATTGTAATTGTATGTGAAATTGTAAAATTGTAAAATTGTAATTGTAATTCTAATTCTAATTGTATGTAAAATGCTGTAAAATTTTAATTGTATTAATGTGAAATGAATTTATTAAAATTTGTAAATTTGTAAATTTGTAATTTATAAATAATTGTAAAATAATAAATCTAGAACAACATGATTTATTGTAACATAATAAAGTTTATAAAATAATGCAAATAAATTCCTGTACTTTAGAATTATCATTATCTTATTATGATCTTAGACACAAAAAAAAGAATTAATTTATACAATACACCATTGTTTTTGAGATCAACATAATTGCAAATTATCAAGTGAATTATTGATTTTAACATTAACACAATGCAAATTACCAATTAATTCAAAATACATATAATATTAATATTTCGAAAAACCCATCTTAAAAGGTATAAATATTGATGAAATAACACATGTACCATATCACTCTCGGTTCTCATGATCACCCTCATTATCTTCTAGCTCGCATGGAGTGATAACACTATTGTTTTCAAAAATATGTTTTGATCTAGGGTCATGTGTCAATACGAACCACCAATCCCTATCAAACACATTTGGGTAAAAAAACACCTGGTTGCAGTGTTTAGGGAAAGTGTAGGGCTCCTTAGCTTCATCCCACATCTTTTTAGAGTTGATACATATCAGCCTACTATCGCGATATTCCTTTACATTATTCCGATCAAAGGTGTCCCACCACTTGCACCTAAAAATAACACATTGGAAAGAAGAAAAATCCACTTCAATGATCTCTTGTATCTTTCTGACGTAACCTAACGTCCCTCGTACTAGGTTTTGATCATGATGGCTAGATCGACTAGATTGATCGAACTTGACTTCCACTCCACAGTCTTGTGTGATGTTTCCAGCATCAACATTTTATGTGCGAAAATGGTGTCCACATGCCCATATAGATGGGAACAAATGCACCTATTATAAAAAGTTAAAAAAAATCATAGTGTCTTGTGTCTTATAAACAATAATCCAACAGTTAAATAATGAAATGTATATGTCTTAATATAAGTTTCAAATTTACATATAAATTAAAAAGATTATTACCGAGTTGCTGCACCCAATCCCTACGTTTAGCACATCCTCTTCAACATGCGGGTAACGAACGGTAGCACCGTATTTCTCTCTGACTTGGTCAACAACCCAACTGTTGGGGAATATTTTTGGCATATTTTATTTTAAATGATCGGGATAAGACACACTTCTACCATTCAACTGTCTGAATTCTTTCTTGTCACTATCCCATTTCATCCTATTTTGTTTGTACAATGCGACCCACGGTTGTGTCGCTTCAGAATTGCAAAGAACGAATTTATTTATTGCTTCAATTTCTACATTTGCTGACGAAATAAAACCAACATTATATAGTAATTACAGATCAAAATATACATTATATAAAATTTCAACATGAATATTAATTACTTTTTGTAAATTTGAAAAATTATAAGTCACTTAATCTTTATCAAGTGCTTTTTTCCACTCGTTTGGAGCAACTCTCCTTCTCTTTTGTCTTCATCCCTTTCATCATCCCAAATCACCACACCTGGTCTGTTGTCGATCTGCTTGATGTACTCACTGGCATAATAGAAAGACTCATACCATATGTACCCCTCTGCCATAGACCCCTCGGGTTTTGCCCTTTGCCGAACAAAACCTTTCAATTTATTTATGTACCTCTCTAAGAAGAACATTCAACGACAAGAAACCACCCCAACTAATTCAACCTCATCTACTAGGTGGATTAGAAGATGAACCTGTAAGTCCATGAAACTCATCGGCAGTTCCTTCTCAAACATACAAACAATCTCAACTATCTCTTGACGCCACCGTGGAATGCTAGCCACATGAATCTCCTTTGACGCGATCCAATGTACAAATGCAGATAATTTAGATATGGCACATCCTAGGTCTTGAGGGAATTCATGTTTCACACACCCACACACGAACAAAGGATAATGACACTGCAAAGTTATAAACATGTGCAATAATATACAAAATTAGTTATGTTTTATGATCCCCACATATTGGGATAAAATTTATTATTAATATAACAAATAATAAAATCATATATGCTTTTCATGACATTAATATACGTACTCTTTGAAGATTCAAATGGTCATGCAATTTCAACCCCGAAAAATGGTCATCCACGGTGAAGCAGTATCGTAGTGAAGACCCGTATGAAGTTGGCACCCTCACACCCATTATAACTTCCTTTGCCAAATAAATATCATCTTTTTTAAAAATCCATGGGACATCACCTTCTTTGAAAAACCATGAATTAGAGGGACCAGGGCCTGCCTCTGATCTCGTACTTTCTAATCGTCTTGGCCAATGTTTCTTTTTATTTTTTGAAGTAATAAGATATTTCCTAACAACCAATGTGTCACTTTGTTTCGATGATATGTGCCTCCATAAAGAATATGAAACATTTTTAAATATATGAATGGGATCTAATAAGTGGGTAATCTTAAGATGCTCCCAATATGGGAGGTCATAAAAGATAGATTTCCTTTTCATCCCAATGGGAAATTTCTCAACATAGGTGTTGAAGAAATATGGATCATCGAACATAGGCTCCCCATTTGAATCGAACATTTCTATGAACTCCTTCTCCTTCTCTCTCTCATATGCTCTAAGCCATTCAACTGGTGTCATTATTGGAGGCCTTTGGGTTCTCTCTCGTTTACCATTGAAAGCGGATGCTGCTCTTCTGTAAGGATGTTCTTCTGGTAGGAATACCCTGGAGCAATCATACATTGGCTTTCGTAGGTCCTTGGACCATCTACCTTTCAAAGAAGGTCCACAACATTTACATCCAAAATACCATTTTGTTAAAAGACCTGCGAGATTATATTTGTATACATTAATTAATATGCATGGCACGTTAAAGAATATCATCATGAAGATCATAACAAATATTACAACGTCGTCGAATTAAATAACTAATATGTGAAAGAATATTGTTACGTATATAAACAAATCAATAAATTGAACATGTAATTTACCAGAGCAAACTCCTAAGCCTGGATAATCACGTGTCGTGTAAGCACATATGCCATACAATGTAAAACTCTTCTCTACTGCGATGGGTCTTGATACATCGTATACATTTATCCCATCCCATAATTTCTTCAATTCATCTACCAGTGGTTGTAAGTAGACATCCATATTCTTCACTTGTCTTCTACCAGGGACTATGAGAGCCAACATAAGATGTTCATTCTTCACGGATAACCATGGGGGGATATTATTATTGATCACTACTATAGGCCAAATAGAATTGTTGGTGTTCTAGAGGGAATATGGGTTGAAGCCATCCAAGGCTATGCTGAGTCGTAGACTTCATACTTCATTTTTGAATTTTTCGGGCCATGTATCCTCTATATGCTTCATGGCTATTGAATCAGTTGGTATTCACATAACTCCCAAATCACTTCTGTCTGAGGCATGCCATCCCTGCAACATAGCTAATTCTTTACAAAGAAATAGCCTTTGAATCCTTGGGATTATAGGCATGTGCCTTAATATCTTAAAAGGAGGACCAATACGTGATTTACCCTTCTTTTTTGATTTATCATACCTGGCATGCCCACATTTTGGACACATCTCTTTGTTTGCATATTCTCCTCTATATAGAATACAATCATTTGGACATGCATGATATGATATGTACTCAACACCCAACATTTTCAACAATTTCTTTGCCTCTTCGCAGCTACCGGGCAAGACATTATCACTCGGAAGAACCTTATATTTGAATAACCTGTAGTTGGTGATCATGGAAAAATATATTAATAAATGTACATTAATGTCGATATAATTATTAATGTTCATAAAATTAACCATTTGTAATGTTTTTTCTTTTTTTCTAAGTTGGTTTAATCTATTGATATAGAACATAATGTATAATGCGAGACATGCCTCCGGGCTACAAAGCTAACTAGCACCGGAGGGAGTTTTAATAAGAAAAACAAAAATTAGACCACCCCTATAAGGGAAACCGGTCCCATATATGCCGCCCATAATTGGGAAACCAACATTGATAGAGTTATACAAAAACCATAGTTTACAAAAATAGCCATAACCGTCACAGTGTTTCCAGTCCATGTGTCTAAGAATCATTGCAAAAAGATATAAGGAGACCTGTCAACAGGCTAGCTGTCAATGTGTGAGGGAGGAGTCTCCTCCACAATTGGGCAGCTGTAATCATCCTTGACATCTTCATATTTTTCCTTGGAATGTTGGGCAGTGTTCTTCGAAGAGGAAGTGGAGCTTTTATCCTACGTTTTCTTGTCCGAGAGAGAAGAGCTCTGGTCGCCATTTCCGTCGCTTCTGGAGGTCTCCGAACCAATTTTTACAGGGAGGGCTGAAGATTTTCTGGAGACCTAAGGAGGCCTAACAAAAATCATGGACTTCCTCCTATGCTTAATGGGGCTTGAGGCATTGCTTTCACGCTGCTCCTCCTGGAACACTACCGAGATGGTGGCTGTAATTTTGGGCTTGTCCATGGTGCTGCTGAAGTGAAAATGGGCGAAATTTCCAGCCAGAGGCTGAGAGCTGGAGACAACATGGCTAGAAAGGGGCGGATGATATCCAAATCCTCTCCCACCACCCCGACTACACCTCATGCGATGCCTCTGCAGCATGTTGGATGAATGGGAATATAAAGAGACAGAGTGAGAGGACAAAGAGGCCGAGTTGGAAGACAATGAAGGTGAACCAGCAGGCGAATGCAAGAGTGAGGTTGTAAGAGGTGACAATGAAGGCGAACCAGCGGGTGAAAGTGGGAGACTAGAAGGCGGGGGAGTGAAAGGGGAGGTGCGAGGCGAGCACGACACCGAGATTGCGACAAAGGGAAAATGAAGGGAGAAATGAGCACAAAGACAAGAGTCTGACAGGGCCAAGGGAGGGGTAGCACCAGTCGACTAGTTGGAGAGCCGAATGCAGAGATGCAGTGGAGCGAAGGAGCTCAAGAAGGCATACAAAGAAGTACTAAGAATGGGAAAATGCATCTCCATTGAATGCATTGGGAAAATTGTAGCAGAGTGATGGCGGAACGAGCGAGCGTTGAATGCTCGACGTTGAAACCCAAGGGCCTTTAAGGCCTTGGTACCATGCTTAGAGTTGGGCAGGTGGCTTGCCCAGATGTCTCTCCATGGACCAGCCACCATAATGAAGCCATTAAACACCTGCATCCGGGAAACCATTTGTAATGTTCATTGCAATGACATACTAATTATATTTCAAATTTATATAAGGGAGTACTTTATGGTAACTTACCTCAAAAGTTTCGAGAAACATGCATTCGACAAGCCAAACTTTGCTTTCAAGTTTTACAGTAACAACATTGTCCCCAACTGGGTAGACTTTTACTAACCACCAGGTCCAAATAGAGGGGTGGTGGAAGCAAATTTAAGGCTTTCGAAAAAGGTGTCAACGATATGAGCATCATCCCCTAGGTTATCATTGTTTTGGAATGAATCTAACAACATTGTCTCCATGGCGGTCGTATCCCTTAAGCAATCATCCATACCAACCTCTATTTGATTGCCTCCAATATTTCCAACTTGTGAAGAACTACTATTGCTGTAGTCATTCCTAATTGGTGAATCTGGATGTAGCAGGAATTGAATCGGTGGTTGATTCAACCATTCTTGGTATCGTTCCTCTCCGATTTTTTCTCTTAATTCAGTCTTCTTTCGATTTGACATTGTCGTGGGGTGCAATGGAAGATGGTAGGTAGGTCATTCATCATCACTAGAATCATAATAATTAGTACAAAATATATGATATCAATTAGTAACCACGTTGACAATATTGCATGATTATAAATTGGTTTGACGTTGAAATAATTACATATTACTCAATATATATTCCAAGCAATTATAATTATTACCATCATTGTCCCAATATTGTGGCTAGAAGATGCTATATTGTTATAATTGGCAGGGGGAAGTGGCTGTCCATTTTCATCTACCAAATTCGTCTTGCAGTATGCATCTCCTGATAAGAACTTCCGACGTTTTGGAGAAGTACTTTGAATATTTTGTGCATCTGAACTCAATGTTGAATCTGCATGAACTTGCAAATTTTTATACATTATAAATTTAATTAAGCTGTGCACAATTGATTGCATGGATAAAAAACATAAATTCAATTAGATAGTGAAAATATAAATAAAATCTAAAGTAAATATTACGTCTCGAGATGGATAGGGAGAACTCTGCGATGGACTTTGAGAAATATAATGGAACGAGCTGGATTTTGAAAAATTTTCCATTAGATATAATTATGATATTTTCTCCCTGCATTTGCGCAAAACAAAAATAAATTTTGGTGCACACACCTAAATGTAATTTCGGTGCCAAATGTAGAGATCACCGCACCGATGTGTTTTTGGTAATAGGCACCGGTGCCGTTGTATCCCCAGACGCACCGGTGCGGTTCGATTAAGGGATGCATCAGTGATGAATAACCACAAATAAAAAAAAGCACAACTCTTTTTTTCTTAAAGTGAAAAAAAGCGGCAAATTGAAAAATGGGCGGCAAAAAAATTTCGAAAATCTAATTTCTTCCAACATTTCTTTAAATACTAAACACTTTTCATTATTACAATATTTTTGCAAAAAATTTCAGCTAGAGATTTGAAAGAGACATATCTGGAGCGAACAGAGCACGAGAACACTGTGGAGCAGGGAATACGTTCGAACATAAGCATTCAGAAAATCAGAATTTCAAACCTTTGGTGATTCAAACCATGCAGCATAGAATTTCAAAGGATCTCGTGAATAAAGTTTATTGTTTTTTTTACTTCTTTCTGCAGTTTTTTTTATGCAGTAAAAGAAAAAAAATCAAATTTTATTCTTTTTTACATTTTCTACAGGTTTTTTTATGCTGGTAAAAGAACAAAATCAAAGTTTATTGTTTTTTTACTTTCTTTTTTTTTTTTTTTTTTTTTTTTAATTTTTATTTTACTTTTTCTGCAGTTTTCAGAAACAAAATTAAAAAAGAAAAATCCATTTTTAAAAACAAACCCTAGATTATTTTTGTTTCTGCTCTTTTTTCTCCCTCTTTCCGTGATTTTAGAATTAGGGCTTTTCAATTTAGATTTATAGGGCTTGTATAGTCTTAAGACATCCAACCCATGTGACAACTTGCATAGTTGGATCCCAATCCATGTCGTCCCTTGCATGAATTAAAAAAAAACATAATTTTCTTCTGCGGTGCGCCTATAGTAACATAGAGCACCGGTCAGCTCTGTAATACCAGCACACTGCGCAAGTTCAGTATAAAAAAATAAAAAGAAACAATTTTTTTTTATCAGTCCGCCATATGTAAACTTTGGCACCGGTGCGCTATTTCATTATGGCACACCGCGCACGTGCTATTTCGCAAAAAAACCATTTTAGAAAGAAACCCTACATTTTTTTTTGTTTCTGCTCTTTGTTCTCCCTCTTTCTCTGATTTCAGAATTAGGGATTTTCAATTTAGATTTATAGGGTTTGTATAGTCGTAAGACATCCAACCCATGGGACGACTTGCATAGTCGGATCCCAATCCATTTCGGCCCTTGCATGAATTGAAAAAAAAAAAACAGATTTTTGTGCCGCGGTGCGCGCAGAGTAACATAGAGCACTGGTGCGCTTTGTAATACCAGCGCACCGCACAAATTCAGTGATCAAAAATAAAAAATAAAAAAACAATTTTTTTTTTTATTAGTGCGCCATATGTAAACTTTGTCACTGGTGCACTATTTCATTATGGCGCACCGCACACGTGTTGTTTCGCAAAAAAAACCATTTTAGGAAGAAACCATACATTTTTTTTTTTTGTTTCTGCCCTTTCTTCTCCCTGTTTCTGTGATTTCAGAATTAGGGCTTTTCAATTTATATTTATAGAGTTTGTATTCCCTTAATCCATGTCGGCCTTGCATAAATTAAAAAAAAGAATATTTTTCAGCGATGTGCCCTGTGTACCTTAGCGCACTGGTGCACTCTATTTTCGCAGCGCACCACGAAAGTACTGTGATAAGAAATTAAAAAAATAAAATATCTTTTCTTAGTGTGGTATTTGTGAAATATGCAGTCGGTGCGCTATTTCATTATGGTGCACCACGAACGTTCTGTTTTGCAAAAAAAAAATAGACTTTCATAAAATAAAAACCCTACATTCTTTTTGTTTCTGCCCTTTCTTCTCCCTCTTTCTATGATTTCAAGTTTAGGGCTTTTCAATTTAGATTTATAGGGTTTCTATTGCTAAATATAGACCTAATATATCCAACTGACGGGACGATTTACATAGTCGAATCCAAATCCATGTAGGCCTTTGCGTGAATTTAAAAAAAAGCATATTTTATTTTTTATCGGTGCACCCGGCAATAACTAGTGCATCGGTGTGACTTATTGTACAAGCGCACTGCGAAAGTAATGTAAAAAAATTAAAAAACATTTTTTATTTATTTATTAGTGCGCCATATGTAAAATATGGCATCGATTTATGCTACAAAAAATAACACTGGACGATTTTTAATATTTTATCATGGTTAATTGGTGCCATAGTTCATATGTAACACATCGGTGGTACTTGTTGAGATATAGCATCGTACGGTCTACTATTATATTTTTGTAGTGCGTTTAGAAGACCACAACGCACGAAATTTAATGCGTACCAAATGAAAGGCAGACCGATTTCTTGAAATTTATTTTTTACCTGAAAAGTTGACAATTTATTTACGAATATATTAATGAATGATATGGTACAGGTTTGATATTGATAAAGAAATGACTGACAAGAGATCAAGTAACAAAAATAATGATAACACATCAAGAAAAGCAAAAAAGACAAGTTCTTTGTAAATTCATTATAAAAAAGATTATTTTTGAACTATATGTAAGTTTAACTAATCATGCAGAGCCACAAAATGACGAAGCTCGATAAGATTATTTATGATCTAGGACTAGAAGAGTGTAAAAGCTTGATGGAAAAATTGCAAAATGATGATTCAGGTGAATGAAAAAAAACTATCGATCCAATATGAGTTTATTTTTTTAATTATCATTAATAATATACTTAAAATTATTAGATAACATGTGTCAAACAATCTACTAATTCACATATGTTTAATGTTCTACAGGGACCAACAACTCATAAAATGAATGTTGTTCTAAGAAAAGAAAAAAAATAGAACATGCAAATGAAAATGAATTTCTCCTTAGCTCATTTGGAGTGGTGCTGGAGGTTAACGAAAGGGGGAAAAACTTTTACAGAAGTTTGAGGGATCTAGTGGAACGAATGTATAAACGTTCTTTCCACTTACAATACAAAAACCAATCCAATGATTCCAAGAACCAAATTTCATGTAAACTACAGGAAGAGTTTCCAGAGAATTGGTCAATGAGACATGTCAGACTTTGAATAGCAAAAACATACAACAACAAAAAAGAAGGAATGAAAAAGTAATATTTCTTTAAATATTTGTCTAGAATTACTTATAAATATCACTTTTGTTATATTTACTTTTCATATATCAATATAAAAATTAAACAGTTTATTAATGCCGTGTTACATTTTTAGGAGGATTATGAAAATCTCAAAAGATGAATGAGATGATATCATAAATATGCCAGTAGGAATGTCCATAAAGGTGTACAAGGAGATGGTCAAAGAAATGGACAAAATTGCATCGCAGGAGGAGCCATCTCAACAACAATGTGCTTCAAATGTAATATGTAATCATTGAATTTTTCAATCATTAGGTACAATAAATAAACAATTTAGCATTAAATATTAATTTTCAAGTATTTTCTTGCAGAAAATAAAAGAAAATGGAACCCATTCAGCACATAAAACTGGATGACAAGGAAGAAAAGGGTTGATATCTAAGTTTATGAGTAATTGTTACTTCCTTATAACAACATCTTAACTAGATTTCATTTTTGTATTTTTTAAGTTGTTTTACAAAAATCATCATTGAATGTCTTCAAACAGGTGCTAACATAAAAAGAAGAACCATTAGAGGAATTGATTGAAATTGGGTTAAATATGGGTTGTGAGTATATGTTGGCATATCAGAAATTAATTGTGGAATTTGTAAGCATCTATCGATCTTGTTTTACTTAGCTCCGTCTATAATTAATATAAGAACAAAAAAAATCTTTTATATTCAATATATGATTTGTTATGGTGTATAAAACTTGCAGGAAACAAAGTATGGAATTGCGCCACCAGATGAAATTTTGAAAGTTGGCAGGGACGTACATGATTTTGAAAGAATGTGTGTAGTTTATGAGTCAATTGTTGCTATGGTACGTAATTTTTCTTTTCGATTTACATTGATGTATATTATTTAATATTGCAATGCAATTTTCATTATTCTCACCAATGTATATACACTTATTTCAGTTTATTTTTATGTTTGTAGATGGAAGGTGAAGAAGAAGACAACAATCAACACCGTGAACAAAACATTCCTGAAAATAACCCAAGTCATGGAAGTAGCTCTAGTAGCAGTGACAACAGTTCAAGCGAAGAATGATGATCACTATGTTTGGATATCAAAGCAAGGCATTGTATTTTTTGAAATATTTGTCTGTGAAATCAGATATTTTGTTTAATGTAATGGACATAGTGTCCCAATTGAAAGATAAATGGATACCGATAATTGTCCCATTTTGTATGACAAAGATTGTCTTATATATATATATATATATATATATATATATATATATATATATATATATATATATATATATGTTTTAATTTATTCTATGGCGTTCTCTATTGTCATGATCAAATGCACTAATAAAAATTTAATTCATATGAATATTGTTATAAGATATATATGTGTCGTCTTTTGATGAATAATGAATTTAAAACAATCACAATAATTACACTGTCATAGGTCGATGTTTCTAAAAAGTACAAAATGAAAATCGGTATGTGTCAGTTACTGTACACCGTCGCATTTGTATTGTTAAACGCACCGGCATGTTTATACGACCTATGGGCACCACACAAATAACAAAACCAATTAAAAATATCGGTGTGTTTGTGCAGTACAACACCTTGGTGCGTTTATGTGTCTATACGCATCGGTGCCGTTTTACAACCTGTGGGCACCGCACAGATACCGATACCAATTATAAATCTTGGTGCATTTGTGTGGTACTGTGCACCAGGGCGTTTATGTGTCTATTAGCCCCGGTGCGTTTGTACGAGCTATGCGCACCGCACGAATACCGATAAAAATTATAAATATCGGTGCATTTGTTTGATATTGCACACCAGGGCGTTTCGAAAAGTTTGCACACTGGGGCGTTTATAGGATCTATGGGCACCGCACAAATCCCAAGACCAATTAGAACGGCCTCGTGCGTTGTATCGCCAATACCACGCCCGGTGCGATTGTATACCTTAATGGCCCAGTGCATTCTCCTTAAACCGCCCCAGGGCGCCTTCTACATGTACGCATCGGTGCATTGAAGACAGAGTTGAGCATCGCTGAAAAAACATCCGTAATAACCTCTGGCCGCCCTTTTTTTTTAGTTGTGTTGAATTTCCGTTAAAAGCTCCGCCAAAACCTCCGTAACCATAAACGGATGTTGTAGCAAATGGTTTTTTGATAATTTTGGCCAATTTTATAACGCTAAAAACCTCCTTTATAACCTCCACTAGAGGGTATTTTCCTTGTAGTGCCACTCCCTTGATGAACAAAGGGAGATTTTTCATCATGATGGGTGCTTCCCTAAGGCACCAAATATATCTCACACTTTCAGCCATAGTGAGGATGTAAATTTATGCATTATGATTTACACTCCTTTACTTTTTGTGAGCAGCATATTGTACCAAGGAGGACCATTCCTTCTTGTTTATTGTATTGTGATGTACTTGAGGCCATTTGTAGCATTGATGTTGGCCATTCTATGGGTGGTTTGTGGGAGATGCCACATGATTCTTGGTGTGCACCATTGGCACCAAATTTTACTTTTATGATTCCATCTTGTAGGATGATTGTGGCAGCAAACAAGTGGCTCAAAGGACACTTGTTATAATTTGTTTTGAGGCAGGCAGGAAATGCACTGCGTTGGTTCCATAGGTGGGACTATGATCCACCTCCCGGTTGTCATATGGAAACTTGTTTTTATTTGTTTTTTTCTTCCATATATTGATGATGTTCTTATTCTTATGGGAAGATTTGTTGGGATGATGGCACAAGAGTTGGAGGTGCCCATTGGAATTATGATTCTCCATACTTCATATGTTTCATTTTTCAGGAGAAACAATGGGCAAGCCATGATTGCCACACTACGTCTCCTGTCTTCATGTGTGAAGGGCCATTTGGAGAACTTGAGTTCTTGGGAGAGGCATTTCATGGATGTTTTTATTGGTGGGGTAAGTTGGGACATTCTTGGAGACCATAATATTTCAGCCCAAGATCAGCAACAACCCCATACATATCATAAATGGAGAGAGAAACAACATGGGTGGAACAAATCTAATCTCTCCATACAACCCCAATACATTGCATGAACCAGGGGTTGAGGAATTCTTTGATGAGCTACCTAGGATGGCTCATTTCATTTGGATGATAGCATGGGTATGGGATTATCTCATTTGGAATGAGATCCCCTATGTTTTTCATCACTCCTACCTTGAGGATGCCATTGGACAGTAAGAAGGTTTCCATTTACACCTTCCACTTTCTCATGATGTGAGCCATTTTGTTTTGCATACTTGGGAGGAACCATTGGGGGGCAGATTTATTATAGATTATTTTGAGAAGTGGTGGGGACTATTGATGAGGAGGCCACAAGAGGAGGAGGGGAGGAATTTTTCTCCACCTTTACAATTGCTTGAGGACAAGAAACATTTTGGAGGGGAGGACTGTAATATTCCTAAAATTTATCTTTTAGCTAAATGGAATATTATAGATCATTTTGTCACTAGGTAGGTGAATAAATGGGAGGGGAGGTCCATGGATCTCCATAGCAGCAATAAAAACACTTCAAGTATGAAAGGATACCTTCTAAGCAGCTAAATAAAGCACCTTTGAGTATGAACAGGGGTTGGATCATGTTGAACATTTGAACTTTGACCAAGTCAACAATTTTGTTATGGAGTGGACATTAAATGTAATGTTCCGAATTAGCCCAAGCTAATAGGAACATTTCATTTTGTTTTAATTTTATTTATTGATGAATAAAATGTAAAGGAGGACATGAAAAAATCCTAAAACATGAGAATAAATCAATGCCCAATATGAACAGAGACAAATCAAGGCTTTCTTAATAAAAGCCACTTGTGTGTGAACATGATTGAGCCACTTGACCAAGTCAACAGGACCAAATCACTAAGCAGTCCAGATACATTGAACCACTTTGAAGACCCGTCGCAGTTCTAGAAGGAGGATCCAATGTGAAAGGGGTTAATTCATTTGAGGTGGTTTAGGATTTTGCACATCCTCATCTTATAAAAGGAAGGAGAAGGCTCAAGGAAAAGGTTGTTGATGATCATTTTATTTTGAGATTTCTTGAGCAACTAAAACTCTCTTGGCTATTTAGCTAGAGAGAGGAATTTCCTGTTTAGGAATTCCTCCTCCTTCCTTGGGGGTCTCTTGGAGGAGATTGTGCTGCATTGGTCCACTATTTGGCATTGGCCAAGCTCCATCTCTCTTTGGCAGTGTAAATCTAGTGAGGGTTTCCATTTTCTAAGTGAGCTGCAGCAAGTGGAAGATAGATCTTCTCAGATCTATGCATATCTAGCCCCTCTTTTCACTGGGAAAGTATTCTAACCCATTGGCAAGGGTGTTCTAGATCACCAGAGCTTCAGATTCTTATCTTGGCATGAGTCCAAAGTTTATTTTACTTCATCTATGCAGTTAGCTTTAGAAACTGTGTCCTTTTTACAGGCAGAGTTGCAGTGTGGGTTTTGCATCAGTTTGCAGGAGAGATCTCCAATGAAAGGGCTCCTTTCCTTCACTGAGGTGATCTGTGGATTGGCCAACCAATACATGTCCTATTTTAGATCTGATATGATGTGCATCATATTATTCAGAAATTTTTGAAGATTACTGCAGATTTATGCTGTAGATCTCAGATCTATTCATTGTTACTCATCTTTTGCTGAGATCCCCAAGGGAAATGTACTAAAAAGCTCTTTTTGAATATAGACCCCATTCTGATTTATGATTTTCTATTCAGATATATTTAGATCTAAAATATAATTAAACACTGCTTCATCCACCTATAAATTACGTTTTTTATCTCTTATATCTCATTGCATGGTTGCAGCACCTCATTTGGAGGCCTTTCTTTGTGTAAATCTCTGTTTTTCCTAATGTAAACCATCTGATTCATATTCTAAGTTTCCATACTGATGTTCCAGAATTATTTCAGTTAAAACCCTCAGAAATTACGCTCTGCATGCTTCAGCCATTTTCTGCATACTCAAAGCCATGGGAAATTAGGGTTTTTAAGCCTAGTTTGGGAAGGAGGAACTGTTTAACTTAGCTAGAATTATTTTTTTGAGCTTAAATTTGGAGCATAGGTCCCTCATGACCTAATATAAAAAAAATCCCTCCATTTCCCTTATTTTTACGCAGATCTCTGAATATATTCATTTTAGGGCCTAAATCATCACTTTTCCACACCTTTTTGGCCATAAAACGTTGTATAAGGTTTATGTTGCATATTTAACTGAATTTTAAGTGTTTTTAAATATATATCAGAAATATTTCTATAGCTCCACATTGGTAATAACTCATATTATTCCCAATCTGCAGCTGATCTTGAAAAAGGAACATTACAGTGGTATCAGAGCATGATCTTTGGCTCAGCCTGTGGCTTCAAGCCAAAGTGCTGAATCCCTCAAGGGGAAGATTTCAAAATCTATATACATAGTTTATAGATGTCCAGGTAGCCTCTGTATCTCATCCTTTCTTCAAAGGTGACATATCCAGTAAATGCCCCTGCAGTCAATCTCTGGAATAGAATTTTGATATTCCTGAAGAGGGAAATTTACAGCAAAGAATCAGAGTTCAGAATGCTAAAGAAGATGATTTTTACCTCATCATATTCCAGATCCATGAAGAGCCTCTTCAAAGAGGATAGACAGACAAAAGAGAAAGATGAAGAGAATGAAACTCCTAGAGGGTTTCAAGGAGAAGAAAGTTGCAGTGAGACCTATAGAAGGTTTCAAGAAGGAGAGGAAGATCCATGCACTTCCTACCCTCACAAAGAAGATGCATTGTACAGAAAAAACAAGAGCATGGCTCCACCACTTGGAAGGATGATAGAAGAGGAGATCTCCCTGCCCCTTTTCCAAACCATGAAGGGTATTGAAGAAGATCTTAAGGAGATTGAAAGGGTGGAGACTTGTACCAGCGCTGGCACAACCTTGGAAGAGAAGCCTTCAGTAATGGAGGAAGAATATGCAGTTGCAGAAGAAGCTCTTGCTTCTACATCCCACCAAGGTATAATTAAAAACCCATCTGTTGTCATTTCAGCACATTGTATGAAGAGATCTACATTTCAGTATGTTGTTGGGTTAGAGCAACAAAGTTGCACTGCATTGTGCAAGAGTAGTAAGGACAAAGAGGAGAAGTATTTTCTTGAATATCTCAAAGGGATTTCATTTCAAAAGCCCTTGAAATGCAAAGGGTGTAAAACCATGAGGACACAAAGAGGAGATGAGGAAGAGGGCCAGCCTCATTCCTATCCATTGCAGAAGGTTGAAACACCTAGGAAGGTGGTTGGATTATGCAGTGGAAGCATGGAGGGTCTTCCCCACTTATGTATTCAGTCACCTCTCATTGAGGAGGTCTCATTATATGAATATTATGGCATCATCTATGGGCAGCATGTGTCATCACTATCAAGGTATGAGACCCTGAAGATTGCAGAAGGCAAAGAGGAGGGCAAGCTTCACATGGTAAGAAACATTTTTCCCTCTTTATTTCAGCATATTGATGCAAAAAGAAGGCAAAGAGATCTATTCAAGAAAAGAAAGGACACATCAGTCCATACATCCTTCCATGATCTATGCCTTGATGTCTCCTTACTTGAAGGAATTCCACCAAGGAGTTCCCATGATGAGCAGAAGAGCAAAGTGTTCCCTCAACCTTGTGCATCAATGTCATCTCTTTCTAAGAGGGAAGCCAACACAACATTGGAGACTTTGGGTAAGAAGCATGCTTATGTAAATCACATCTTATTTTATGATTGCATGTATTCTCTTACTCTATATTTGCAGGCCATAACTCCTAAGGGGAGTGTTTTACCTTACAAGCTTCATGGCCAACTATGGGCCAAGATTATTTTCAATTATGGTTACTCCCTTGATGGGCTAAGGGAGGTGATTCAATATGATGGGTGCTTCCCTAAAGCCCCAAATATACATCTCACTTTCAGCCATGGTGAAATGAGAAGAGCAGCAAGTAAGTGGCATGAAAACCACTTACCACATCTAGATCTTAAGCAGGGAGGATATCACCTGCGCTGGTTCCTATTGGGTGAGTTTGGGTACCACCCAAGGTTTTTGAATTTCTTGTCTCATGCCTTGTATTTCAAGAAAAGAATGCATAAGAAGAAGACATGTTTGTTTTGGTTGATGAGAAGAGAGTATGGACACTCCATGATGAATTCAATGTCCATACATCTACTTGTATCCATGATATATGTACATGTATTTCTATTTAGAATGAATCTCATAGTCATGTATGTACTTTGGGTTGGGAGAAGATGTAACCTTCTCATGGGATGGCATAAGGGAGCATGTTTATATCATGATGCTAATGATGCTCCAATATTTATTATAAACATGAGAGCAGGAGAGGTACAATGGGTGAATGTATCCATTGGGAATGCAATCGTCCAAATTCATTTGTATTTCAAGGAGAGGGAAGAACCTTATATGGCTGTTGTATTATATATTGTGTTTTCTTATGCAAAAGGTCATGTAGGGGACTTATGTCATGGGAAGGGAAAATTTCCACATAACACCCTTGGCATGGAAGGGGTCAAAAAGGAAGAATTGAATCAGCCCACTCTTTCTTCTTTTAAGGAAGAGAGTAGATCCATGCACCATTCCATTGATGGGGGAAGGTTTATTAGTGAAGAACATGACCATGTTAGATATGCTTTATATTCTGATTTAATGCATTCTTGCACCATGTTTTTGCAAGTCATGGCTCCAAGAAGGAGTGTTATATCATGTGAGCCTCTTGGCCAATATTAGGCTCCAAAAATTTCTGATTTGGGCCACTCCCTTGAGAGGAAAAGGGAGATTTTGCAAGATGATGGATGCTTCCCCGAAGCACCAAACATATATCACACTTTCAGCCATGGTGGTATGGTGTGGAAAAAAAGTAAGTGGTGGGAAAACCACTTACGATATCTACATTTTATGCAAGCAAGGGATGCATTGCGTTGGTTCCACATGTGGGACTATGACCCACCTCCATATGTGCAATTTTCTGTTTTCAAGCACATTGTTTTGATTCCCTATCTTGATAATGTACTTGTAATTCTATGGGGATGTATGGGGAAAGAAGGAAGGATGGCATGTGCCTCATGGGATGGCTACTCTCCATGTACTTTATGTTTTCTTGTTTCAGGGAGAGCATGGGGGCAAACCATGTTTGTTTCATATGATCTATTGTCTCCTTATGGGATGAGCTATTTGCATCTCATGAGAACATTGGAGGAGCAAGACATGGATGGATTGGTGAGCACTTGGCTTATGGAGGAAGCTTATCTTATGTTGGTGTCACCAAGGAGGAAATTTTTCAGCACTCACCTTGCAGTTGCTTGAGGGAAAGCAACAATTTTGGAGGGGAGGACTGTAATGTTCCTAATTATCCCAAGCTAATAGGAACATTTCATTTTGTTTTAATTTTATTTATTGATGAATAAAATGTAAAGGAGAACATGAAAAGCTCCTAAAACATGAGAATAAATCAATGCCCAATGTGAACAGAGACAAATCAGGGCTTTCTTAATAAAAGCCACTTGTGTGTGAATAGGATTGAGCCACTTGACCGGGTCAACAGGACCAAATCACTAAGCAGTCCAGATACATTGAACCACTTTGAAGACCCAACACAGTTCGAGAAGGAGGATCCAATGTGAAAGGGGTTAATTCATTTGAGGTGGTTTAGGGTTTTGCAGATCCTCATCTTATAAAAGGAAGGAGAAGGCTCAAGGAAAAGGTTGTTGATGATCATTTTATTTTGATATTTCTTGAGCAACTAAAACTCTCTTGGCTGTTTAGCTAGAGAGAGGAATTTCCTATTTAGGAATTCCTCCTCCTTCCTTGAGGGTCTCTTAGAGAAGATTGTGCTGCATTGGTCCACTATCTACCATTGGCCAAGCTCCATATCTCTTTGGCAGCGTAAATCCAGTGAGGGTTTCCATTTTCTAAGTGAGCTGCAGCAAGTGGAAGATAGATCTTCTTAGATCTATGCATATCTAGCCCCTCTTTTCACTGGGAAAGTCTTCTAACCCATTGGCAAGAGTGTTATAGATCACCAGAGCTTCAGATTCTTATCTTGGCATGAGGCCAAAGTGTATTTTACTTCATCTACATAGTTAGCTTCAGAAACTGCATCCTTTTTGCAGGCAGAGTTGCAGTGTGGGTTTTGCATCGGTTTGGAGGAGAGATCTCCGATGAAAGGGCTCCTTTCCTTCACTGAGGTGATCCATGGATTGGCCAACAATCCATGTCCTATTTCATATCTGATTTTTTGTGCATCATATTATTCATAAATTTCTGAAGATTACTGCAGATCTATGGTGTAGATCTCATATCTATTCATTGTTACTCATCTTTTGCTGAGATCCCCAAGGGGAATGTACTAAAAAGCTATTTTTGAATATAGATCCCATTCTGATCTGTGATTTTCTATTCAGATATGTTGTAGATCTAAAATATAATGAAAAAATTCTTTAGCCACATGTAAATTACACTGTTTATCTCTTCTATCTCATTGCATAGTTGCAGCACCTCATTTGGAGGCCTTTCTTTGTGTAAATCTCTGTTTTTGCTAATGTAAACCATATGATTCATATTATAAGTTTCCATACTGATGTTCCAAAATTATTTCAGTTAAAACCCTAAAAAATTACGCTCTTCATGCTTCAGCCATTTTCTGCATACTCAAAGCCATGGGAAATCAAGGTTTTTAAGCCTAGTTTGGGAAGGAGTAACTGTTTAACTTGGCTAGAATTATGTTTTTGAGCTGAAATTCGGATCATAGGTCCCTCATGACCTAATTGGAAATCACCTCCCTCCATTTCCCTTATTTGTACTCATATCTCTGAATATACTCATGTTAGGGCCAAAATCATCACTTTTCCCCACCTTTTTGCCCATAAAATGTTGTATAAGGTTTCTGTTGCATATTTAGCTGAATTTTAAGTATTTTTAAATATATATCAGAAATTTTTTTGTAGCTCCACATTGGTAATAAATCATATTATTCCCAATCTGCAGCTGATCCTGAAAAAGGAACATTACATTAAATGAGGAATAACGCAATTCTAGAGGGAGATGGATTACATGGAGGAAATGAAATAATTGAGTGGGGCGAGGGGCAAGGAAGCTCATAATATATATAAGGAAGAGGATGGCAGCCATATGGGGTTATGTTTTAGATTATTATTTTGTATGTGGTCTGTTTAGACTTCTTGCATTCTTCAGCTGTTTAGTTGAGATTGCTGTGTTGTTTAGCACTGGGTGTTCCCGAGCAGGAATCCCACCACTTTCCTTGAGAGGCCTCTTGGAAGAGCATTTAATTTCATTTCCACATTCAGGTTTTCAGACCAAGCTACAGCTTTCTTCATCAGCGCAGTTTCTGCAGGATATTGTGTTGTGTTGCAGGGTGCAACAGTGGAGAATTAGATCAGGTGTCTTCAAAGCTATTTTTTCAGTGGAGGAAGGTTTCCATCCATTGAGAGGCCTGTAAAAAAACCCCTTGGGCTTTATTTAGACATTTTGCACCATGCCAAGGGGTATTTATCCCCTATGGCGCAGTTTCAGTCCAGATTTGTGTTATTTTAGGGAGGAGTTGTAGGGGTGGTTGCAGTGATTGTTTTGAGAGGTGATTTCTCCAGAGGAGGAGCCATTCTTTCATCCAGAGGATATGTTGGAGAAGATCTATAGTGTCTACATCAGCTTCAGCCATATCTTCTCATTTCTGTTGTTGCATCTTATCTTCATCCCTAGGGTTGCAGCTTACATTGGCACATTGTGTGCATTTTCCATAAACCCTCTTGGGTTGTCTTGGAAAGCTCATCTAGTATCCGGATCTATATGTTTAGATTCTATTGGGGACTATATCAATATTTTTGTATCATTCTATCATCTCCAGCTATAGTTATGCATAATATGACTGTTCTGTAGCAACTCTCCGGCATTTTGTATTGTGACAACAACTCATTTTTGGGAGTGATTGCTTATGGGAGGCTTGTTCTTTCATTGTATTTGATGTATGCCTCACTATTTTGTATTGATTTTATGATCTAATACATGATTTTATGAATCCATATTGGTCTCCAATGTTAATGAGTTGATTTACACTGCTATTTCCAGTTTTGTGTTCATATATTGCTGCATTCCCCATTTGGGAATATTACACAGAATTCATCTCTGCTAATTTCTTTGACATTTTTTCTTTCTTCATCTTGCAGATGGAGGCCAACATGATCTTGAATAGTAGCCACCATGGCTTGACTAGGCGTTCTAACCAAATCACACTTGGACAACTCACTCGCGCTCACAGCGCTCTCGTATGCCCGCCAGGGACAGGGACAAGGACAAAAGGGCAGTTATGCTTTACTTCATGGGTTCGAGTGACTATCAAATGCTCGTGCAGTGTTGCGTGCATGGTGGCATAATGGTTTCTGATAGACAACTTAATGGTGATTGGCACATTTATTTTTATTGGTTGGAGCACAAATAAGGACAAACACATGGAAAAGTTTAATTGGCTGGAAGGGAGATATTCAAATTCTCTCATTGGCTAGGGTGAACAGTGTTTTCCCACCCCAAGCCAGCAAAGAAAATTCCTCCGGCGCAAATATATATTTGCATGGTCATATGATTATTTGAAGACTTATGATACAACTATTATTGAGCATAAAATCCCTTTGAAACCAGGAGCTATTCTATTTCAACAAAAACTGGGAAGAATCAATCTTATCTTGTTTCCAATTATTGAGAAAGAAGTAAGGAAATTGTTAGATGCAAAAATAATAGTTCCCTTAAGATATTATGATTTGATAGCTAATTTGGTTTTTTTCAGGAAAAGGAATGGAGAAATAAGATTCTGTGTTGACTTCAGGAATCTCAATAAAATTTCATTAAAGGACAATTATCCCCTGCCAAAGATGGACCATATTCTTTAGAGAGTAACAAGCTCAAATAAAATTTCAATGTTAGATGGGTTTTTTGGATATAACCAGATACGGTCAGTCAAGAAGACAAAAAAAATGCAATTTTTACTACACCATGGGGCACCTTCATGTATGCTAAAATTCCTTTTGGTTCGATAAATGTAGATGCAACATTTCAAAGAGCCATGGACTTGGAATTTGTAGCAGAAACAAATAAGTTCACAGTAAATTATCTTGATGATGTTACAGTCTTTTCAGAATCAGATGCAAAACACCTTCAACACTAAAGGAAAGTTTTTGAAGGATGCAACAAATTTGGAATTTCCCTCAATCCCAAAAAAATAGTATTTTCCATGAAGGAAGGGAAATTGTTGGGACATATCATTTCAAAGGAAGGACTCACAATTTATCCTAAACGAGTTGGAAACAATCCAGTTAATCGGCTTACCCAGAACAAATAAAGAAATTCAAGAATTTTTAGGGAAAACAATTTTTTTAAGAAGGTTCATACCTAATTATGTTGACATTGTCAAAGATATTACTAATATGCTTGATAGAACTCATGAAGTTAAATGAAATTCACAATCTAAATTTTCATTTTCTCAGAGTAAGAAAGAAATTTAAAAAGCACCAGTGCTTTCCAGTCCTAATTATTTGAAGCTCTTCAATATTTTCTCCTTTGCATCAAACTCCATAATAGAAACAATTTTATTGTATAAAAATGAAGACCATGATGAGCATCCAATTGCTTTCTTTAGAAAAGTTACGAGGGACACATAACTGAAGTATGATATAATTGAAAAATAGGCTTATGATTTAGTTCAAGCTTTGAAAGATTTTAGAATTTATGTGCCACATTCTCCTATAATTGCTTATGTACCTAAAAATGCAGTAAAATCAATGTTGACTCAACCTGATACAGAAAGGAAAAAGGGAAGATGGATTGCTAAGATCTTGGAGTTTGATTTGGATATCAAACCAACAAGGCTAGTCAAGGGACAAGGTCTTGCTAAGTTGTTGGCATAATCAAATTGTGAAGTTTTGGGCATCAACTTAGTCATGAAAGTTTCATATGTTCCACAGAAGAAGAATCCACAAGAACCTTCTTATATTAAATAGACAACAACCTTCTTCCATCTCAACACCTGTACCACCTCATTTGCATATTTATGAACATTTTTTATTATCAGAATGGTATAATGAGATTTTACATTTTTTGCGATATTTTGAATATCAGCTTGAGTTCACTAGGAATTAATGCAGATATCTTAAACTCGGAGCAATGAAATACCATATAGTAAATGAAAAGTTGTATTGGAAGGACCCATTATTATTTTATTTTGTTTGAGTGATAATGAAACAAAATGGGTGATTAAACAGTTTGATGAAGGAGTGTGGGGAGGACATTATGCTTGGAAAGCAACAACACACAAGATATTGAGGGAAGGATTCTATTGGCCGAAGTTATTTTCTCAAGTTGGTTTAAAAGTACGAAAATGTATTCCTTGTCAATTTTTTGCAGGAAAAAAAAGATTAGTGTCTCTTCATCTCATTCCAGTTTCAGTTGAAGCTCTCTTCTTGCAGTGGGGTCTTGATTTTATTGGTGAAATAATTATTTCTTTCATTAATCAACATAGGTGGATTCTTACAACAACTGATTACTTCACAAAATGGGTACAGTCTATTCCTGTGACAAGTAAAATTGATTCTATGGTCTTGAAGTTTATTGACGAAATCATTTTGTCTAGATTTGGTTTTCAAAAAAAAATAGTTTCAAATAATGCTCAAGCTTTTAGTTCCATTAAAACAATCGAGTTTTGTAAAAAAATATCAAATTTCATTACATCACCCAACACTTTATTATCCACAAGAGAATGGACTAGCAGAGTCATCAAACAAACTAAATTCATTAAGAAGGTGTTAGAAGATCATAAAAGAAGTTGGGACAATCATTTAAAGTATGCAGTCTGGGAAAACAAAGTTTCACCCAAGATATCCATTGGTAAACCTCCTTTCCAAGTTATGGAACAAAAGCTATTTTCCCTACTTAATTATCAATTCCAGTCCTGATTTTTTTGTAGGATTCTTATGAGGAAACTGATGATTTCTCAAAAATGATAAATCAAATTATTGAACTCAATCAAGATAGAGAAGAAGTCCAACACGAACTCCTACAATATCAAGACAAGATGAAAATATAGTTTGATAGAAAGGCTAGAGAAAGATATTTCAGACAAGGAGACTTAGTTGTAAGATGGGATGTAAGAAGACGTAGTTTGATAGAAAGGCTAGAGAAAGTTATTTCAAACAAGGAGACTTGGTTCTAAGATGGGATGTAAGAAGAGAAGAAAGAGGAAAGCATGGAAAGTTTGACAATCTCTGGTTGGGACCTTTTAGTATTGCAGAAGTCAAAGGAAATAATACCTTCATTCTTCAGAATTGGGAGGGTTAATGTTCCTCATTTCTAGTCGATGGGAAATATTTAAAGCATTACATCCAGTACTGAGTAAAATTCTGATATCATCATTGCAAATAAAAAATTTGGTTTATTTTTCCAGAGAAAGTGTGATTTTTCTACAACAATGACTCCATAGCCCGAGGAGAAGGCACATGGATATGCAGGTTCTCTACATCCCACAAGCAGAAGCAATCCCCATATGGAACCAATGTTGTAACTATTTTTACTCGTGCAATTTATTTTCTAAATTGTATATTTTAAAATTTAAAAAAAAAATAGTTAAATTATGCACTTTGTAATAAGTCAGGCATATTTTACAAATGTTGATTTGATTTTGACACAAACAAATTTTCAATTAGTGAATGTTTTAATAAATTTTTGTTGGCTTTATCAGATGGGCAAGTTTCAAGGGTCATGATCTCTCCCTCTGATATCAAATAGCGCATATGAATTGCGTGACCCCTTGCACTCCCGACGTTTTGTTTAAATCACCATAGGTTACGTTTCAGGCACATGTGAAGTGCATGCCCCCCCCCCCTCTAACAAACTGCTTACCACCACACCCCCCTCTCCAAACCACTTCCACCTCTGCTCTTACTCCCACCATTTTTTCCCTCTGCCACCACTTCCGCCAAATTAAGCTTCACTAAATTCTCCTGATAATTTAACGATATGGCCATTAAATTGATAATTCCTCCCGCTAACGTCCCGATATCCAGTTTGACGTGCCAATCCTTAAATATGATAATGAATATTTGAAAGCTCACTTTGATAAACGCAATTACTCACCATTTTCTTATCATTCATACACCTTGACAACATCAGAAGAATTTCTCAGCGACAACAAACTCTCAAATTGTACAATCGACCACTTCTATCATTCAACAGATGACCATGTATTTAATTCTTTGTTCTCTTTTTATTTTCAAGGTGCCTACTCAAAAGGGTAAATCCAAGATTTCAACTGAAAACCCAATGCTCCCCCCCATGCCTAATATAAATTCATTCCCCTTGGTAGACACCCAGTTTAAAATTATAGAAACCAAGTGTGAATTTGACCTATATGAGCTACATAATTGGGAATTTCATAAGTTTGAAGATGCTAGTGACAAATTCAGTTTCTGGGAGTCCATTTTACCCCAATTCATTTACCATCAAACTCATCATTTCCCTGAATTCATTACCTAGTGTGAAAGTCCTTACCTACCAAGTCAAAGAGCCATAGTTGCCCCAAATAACAAAATTATGTTTTCCATAACCCCAAAAACCATTTTCCATGCCCTACAGATAAACCCCCAAAGTTCTCTTCACACATTTTTAGTTGATTCCCTGATGGAAATTTACCAGAAGCTCACTTTTCAGCAACATGCCATTATATTTGAGTCATTTTTTTGTTGAAGGTTCGGAATTTCCTCAAACCAATCCACCATATTATTCAGCATTTTTTCCTGAAATGTCCAAACAAGTTATTTTTATGGTTTATTGTCTCTTAGGCTACCAAAGTGATTAGTGGGTTGATGAAGTCATTTTAGGGTTTTTGTCAGTATTTTCATTTGGTGAAAAACCCTTTGCCCTTTTCAATTTTAGCCAGTTTATCTCAGATGGCATCCATGAAAAGTTTCGAAAATTCAGTGGAGAGGGATATTTCAAGCATCAATCAATATTGATGTATTTATTTTTATATCATCAGTCTGAAAGATTCAAAATACCATTTCAAAATCTTGATGCACAAGGAACGTCATAGTCTATCATCCACTAGAATTCATTGGTCAGAAGAAATTCAAAAGAGTATTCTTTTAGTGATTTTATAGATTATTTTTTACTTTTTTCATTGTGCCTCCTTAGTAGTGATGTAGTTCCAAGGATATCTACATAAATTAAAATAATTTTACATCTTAGTGAACAATAAAAGATGGGAAATTTTTTATAGTAATAAGGGTTTATGGTTGTGCATTGCCACCATATAAATTGCTAAATTTTGTGTCTATGACATGAAGTTCATCATATTTTTATCACTAAGCCAATTTTTGAAAAATACACTGAGGTAGATGAAGCTTACAGGAGGGTAATCAAGTTTTCATGCCCAAATGATGAGAAATGGGATAATTTCCTCTAACTTCTGGAGTAAACTAAAAGAATATTTTTAGGTAGCATTGGAAAAAACTGGAGCAGAATCAACAGAGCCAGATTTCAAAGCAGCAGTTACAAACAACATCATCGAATAGTGTGTTGTTTCCACATAATCAGTCTCAGAATCCCTAGTTTGAGTTTTATTAATTGGAAATATCTAAATTATTTTGGATTAAACTTTATTTTTTATAAAAGATTGTATTAAGTTAAATATTTTGAATTACACTCTATATATACATTGTAATTTGAAGTAATAAGGGTTGATCCTTTGAGAGAGGCAATAAACATCACTTCAGTTTTAGCAACATTTGTGTTCATGTGAGTTTTTCCATATAATCATTTCTTTTTTTTCATCATATGTTCAAGTTAACATAGAAGTTAGGGTAAGGCTAAGTTGAGGATTAACTTCCCTAATAACCCAATGCAAAGTTATAATTATTACTGAGAATGAATAATTGAAGAGGTTGTTTAAATTAGTACCTCTACATCATTCAATTGTTTCCTTCTATCATCTCTTGAATATATATGTGTTGGCTATAGAAATTTTTCTACATGCCTCTACCATATTTGATAAATTAAGTATTCAGGATGAATGCTTAAAATTATCAAATATCTTCTTCTTTCATCTATCACAATCAATTGAAAAATTATATGTTGTTAGAATTGAAGATCGACACTTTGAAAAATATTTGAAGCTTTTAAATTGTGTAAGTGTGAATGGTTTGAATCATTGGTCATCCATTTAAAATAAATTCCTAAGTTAGATGCTTTGGAAAAGTTCCCGAGCCTAAAAGCATTTTCAAATATACAACAATGTCCAAGCTTACAACTTGTAAGAAGGGTTCTTGTTTTTTGTAAATTTGGGAACTATTTCTAAAAATTTTAATGAAAAGAAACCTCTTAGGGCATTTTTGGGGAAATAATTGTTGCTATGTAATAAGCTCATTGTGTATTGTTTCTAGTATTTGCATGTTCATTTGTATTGGTTGTGAATGGTTTTTGATATTTATATGTTCATGTGTTCTTTGAATTGCTTTCATGACCTTACATTTATATTTCTTTTTTAATATTGTTATTTTGGGTTAATAAATAGATGGTTATGAATTACTTGATATTCTACACCAATCTGTTTGCTTATTCATTATTACACTTTCAACACCACACCTCATTTATTACTATTTTTAGTAATGATGCCACACTAAAATCCAAATGAATGTCTCATTCCAAACCATGTGAAATCTACGTAAGACTTTATACCAGGAGTAACTCACTCTTGGTTAAATAACATTTTGTCTACCTCAACAAAACCATTCATTAAAAGGTCACCATTTAAACTCAACCATCTAATATTCAACCCCGCCATTTACAGATCTTTAACCCGTCTTCTAAAAATATAATAAATATATAAAAAGGAAAGGTAAAAACTATTTTAAATTTAATAAGTTTAAAACTAAATCTAAACATAAAGATAAGCATTTAAATAAATTTAAATTTAATAAGTTTAATAATTTAAATAATTAAAATATAAAGATAAGCATTTTATGAATCATGGATGATGAGAAGTTAATTTTTCATAAATAAGGATTTAATTGTGTTGAGAGGCGCTCTCCAATCCAGTATGCAAGAGATGTTGTAATGTCTACTATGTTGTGTTATGTAAATAGACTTAGACAAATTAATTAAAAAAAAGTAACATATAATTATAATTAATCATTAAACTTCTATAGATTCATCTTAATGTTAACTCTAGAGCAATCAAATTTCTTGAGGTGCAAACTTGTAAAAAAAGATTTGATCCCTATTGGATTTGGTAGATTTAGAGTTAAGGTTGATTTACTTTGGTTAGGCCAAGAGTCGCTTAATGTTACATTTAAAAATAATAAAAGAATACTTACAATCACAAATTAAAAAATAGTAGTAACAAAAAAACAATGTTATCCAAAAACAAAATATTTCAATTTCCATTTTAATTTTACATCCACTTTATACATAGATAAAATAATTGAAAATAAAAAAAATAAAAAAATTTACTTTTCTATATTAAAAAGATATGTAATTTCATCACTACTTAGTTGAAATATAACAATTAAAAAAAAAATATAGAAATAACACATATATCTTAATCTTATTCCATTAAAAAGTTTTTAAAGAGATTTGTAATTCATTTAATTTTATATCCTTGTTATAAATATTTATAATAATAATATATATCATGTAAAAATATATTTATAACAAGAATATATACTTATGTGAAGGGATCACATTTTGCTAGCCAAACTAATCAAAGCCTAACAAGGCCAGGGCATTGAGGATAATTGACCATGTGTTTTAGCAACAAGACTTTGACCGATTGAGGGGGCATTTAAGATAATTGATTGTGTAACTTCCCAATAACAAGGTGTTTTAGCAACAAGACTTTGGCCAATTGAGCTAACCCTCAATGTTTTTATATATATAAAGAGAGAAAATTCTGGTTCAGTTAATTAGTGTTTTAGGGATATTTGTAATTCATGCATTTTTAAATATGGAATTGACATGTAACATATTAAATATTAATGACAAAAAATATTTATATATAAACATATAACATTTAAAAAAATATTAATAACAAAAATAATTATATATAGAGAGATTCCTATACATATATGTTTTCTATTTCCATATAATTGAGATATGTATTGACATTTTAATATGTAGAATGTGAATCATAAATTAAATATCTCAATTATATATATATATATATATATATATATATATATATATAATTAATTAATTATAAATCTCTCTAAAAACAAATATTAATAGAATTAGAATTCTCTCTTTGTATATAAAATCCATATTATAAAATTTTAAATATATATATATATATATATATATAATTTTATAATATGGATTTTATATTCAAAGAGAGAATTCTAATTCTATTAATATTTGTTTTTAGGGAGATTTGTAATTCATTTATTATTTTAGTATGGGGTTGGCATGTAACATTTAAAAAAAATATTTATAGTAAAAATAGTTTTTTATATAGAGAGGGTTCTATAAATATATGTTTTCTACTTTTAAATATGGTTTGGGGATGTATGTGAATCATAAATAAAATATTTCAATGTTATATATATATATATATATATATATATATATATATATATATATATATATATATATATATATATATATATATATATATATAATTATAATTCTCTCGCATTTATTATTTGATCTCTACGGTGGTGGAGGGGTTCGCTCGAATCTTTTGAGGCATTGTAAATCCAGTTTTAATTCCAGAGGGGCTTGCTCGAATCTTCTATGTTTTAATTCTAGAATTGACTCGCATTTATCATTTGATCTCTGCGGTGGTGAAGAGGGGCTCACTCCAATCTTTGCTCAGATCCTCATAGGCATTATAAATCAAGTTTTAATTCCATAGGGGCTCTCTTGGATCTTCTGCGTTTTTATTCCATAGTTGGCTCGCATTTATCATTTGATCTCTGCGGTGGTGAAGAGGGGCTTGCTCGGATCTTCGCTCAGATCCTCTGAGGCATTGTAAATCCAGTTTTAATTCCAGAGGGGCTTGCTCGAATCTTCTACGTTTTAATTCCAGAATTGGCTTGCATTTCTCGCATTTGATCTCTACAGTGGTGAAGAGGGGCTCGCTCGGATCTTCTACATTTTAATTCTAGAATTGGCTAGCATGTCTCGCATTTGATCTCTACGATGGTGAAGAGGGGCTCGCTTGGATCTGCGCTCGGATCCTCTGAGGCATTGTAAACCCAATGTGGATCCTGCAACAATTTGGTGTGAGCTTACACAAGAGGCTCTGAAGTGTAGCTTATGTGGAATTCGAGCTCTAAAGAAGAGGATTCATGAGCTCTTAGAGCATTGCGGGCTGAAGCAGAACTAACATCTAGGTGGAATCACATCAAGTTCTCTGCATTATTAAATTCCAAATGCAGAATGAGAAGTATTTTCACCAAGAAAATTGAAGAGACGAACAATTTTGTTAAAAGTGTGATAGAATCAACATTCTGAGCTAAAACCCTACAGTTTTTTCTCCACAGGCTTGTTTATTGGATGACGACTCCTTGTTTCTGCAGGTGGAAGGCGATTTGAAACAATTATATCAGGTGCACACATTCCTTATCTTTCTTTTCTAATACATATCTACTGCTCATTTATTTGTTCACAAGTATGAGTAATTCACCGCATCTACCAAATATTGTCAAAGATAGACCTAGCACAGTTACTCTACAGAGCCTTTATGAGTATATAGAGTCTTTAGAGAAACATAGAGAATAAAGAGAAGTCAAGATACAAAAAAAGTTAGAAGTAATGCTGGAAAATAAATTTACATCTCTTGAAAACAAGATCCAAAAACAAATAGAAAATAAAATAAAACTATTGGAGAATAAAATGGAGACAATGGAGATTACAGGTAACAAAGACAAGATACGAACACAAATCCGAACAAGGAGATGATGATACTTTATAAATTATTAAAATGAAGGACATGATTAAAGAACTAAAAGAAAAAGTTAATAACAATCTCACCCTAAATAGTGTGGTAGGTAAATTATATATCAAACCCATTAAAGAAGAAATGGAAAAATTGATAGAATTAGACCATGAGTGTAACAAAACGGCCTTGAACCTTATAATATTCGGTTTGAAAGAGGAGGTAAACGAGGATACTTTATCCATAGCCCAGACATAATTACGTAATAGATTACAAATTGAAACAACGTGTCTCACATAAGTAACAAGGTTGGGGAAATTAACTGAGAATAAAGGAAGGTTGATCCGAATAAAGGTGAGCTCTACTGGCCATAAGTATGACATACTTAGTAAAACCTCAGGTCTAAAAGGAATGAGAATATTTATAAATGAAGATATCATTCCAGAAGATCAAGAAAAATTAATAAAGGAGGTTCAAAAGGTAAAAAAAGCTAGGAAGGAAGAAAATGGGCAATAATCAGAAATAGAAGAGTCGTTGTTCGAGATAGAAACCAAAAATATAGTAATAAATAGCAATTCAACATGCTCCGAATTCTTTCTTGGAACTCTCAGGGCTTTCTATGGAACAAAGGCCCCAAGCTAAGTTGGATCTCGAATGAAGTTGATATTATATTGCTAGTTGAAACTTGGGAGCACGAAGAATCTAAGGTCCCTAACATAGATGGCTTTGTACTATGGTCAATCTGGAACAAGTGATCCTACCATAGAGGCGTTGGGGGTATAGCTTGTTACATTAGGAAGAAAATCTCCCCCCATGCTAGGCTTTATAAAAAAATTCCCTTACAACTAATATATTTGGATAGAGATTACTGACATTAATGATAAAAAAATCCTACATAGAAATCTGTTATTTTTCCCCTATCAATTCTAACTTCTATAAGAAAAACAATCTAGATAAAAATGGTCCTTACAATGGTTTAGAGAATGATATCTCTAGCCTAAGTAATGAAGGTAATATCCTCTTAACGGGTGACTTTAATGCTCGAACTTCAAGCAACCAAGCTATTCTTCTAAGAAATTTTTCCAACCCTAATCCTCTTTGGTTAGATGAAGACCTTACTCTAGCTAGTCGGTACAAAAGAAGCTCTGAAGATCTAGGGGAAAATTTGTTTGGGTCTGAGCTAGCTGCGGTGCTCAAGATCTCATAATTTGCAATGGTCTAAAGAAGTGGCCCAATTCTAGCCAGATCATTTGTATCCATGGGCTTGGTAGCAGCATGGTAGACTATGTTATTTTCTATATCCATTTATACAACAAAATAATAAATTTAGACATCTTAAACGATCACGAGCTTGACTCAGATCATAGACCTTTAATTGTAACTCTCAATTTTGTCATGCATAGAGATCTCGTAGAAGATAATCCTTATAGCCACAAGAACTTAATATTTGATAGAAATAAAATTGATATTTTTCTAAATGAGTTAAAAATTAATTTTCTTCCTTTATCTAGTATATACAACGTAGAAGACCTCTATCATAATTTTACTACAACCCTCTCATATTCTATTAACAAGTTCTCAATTGAAGTTTCAAGAAATAAAAGATATAGAAAAACCAACCCTTGGTATGATAAAGATTGTAAAAGTGCAAGGAGAGATATTAAGGAAGTTGTTGATGAGTCTCTTAAAATTAGAAAGATAAAAATATACAAAGCCCTAACTAAAAGGGAAAAAATGCAGTACATTCATAAAAGACAAGAAAATCTCTTACGCCTCTCTAAGGTAGCTCCTAAGAAATTTTGGAGGCATA
This sequence comes from Pinus albicaulis, assembly GCA_034641835.2. Lineage (NCBI taxonomy): Eukaryota > Viridiplantae > Streptophyta > Pinopsida > Pinales > Pinaceae > Pinus > Pinus albicaulis. The sequence goes on along the minus strand of CM076584.1, from coordinate 22,168,380 downwards.
TTCTAACTAGAAAAACTAAAGATAATAATAGAATTTATTTACACAGCTAGAATTCCTATCTTAAAAAGATTTATGCATCTCCTAATGTCATTGATAAATTTGAAACCCTGCTCACAATGGAAGAATTTTTCTCATTAGAAGACATTGATCTTGGGGTTACATTGATCTTGGGGTTAAGCGCCTGAAAAATGGAAAAGCTAAGGAGATTGAAGGTTACCAGGTATAAATCTTAAAAATTGGAAGTCTTGTCCTCATTCCTCACATCCACAAGATTTTCAATCAAGGAGTTAAGCAAGGGTTCCCTAAACCATGGACTCAGAGCCTCATTATTCCTATTTTTAAAAGTGGGGATACAAATAACCCCTATAATTATCATAAAATTATTATTAGACCTATCTTAGTCAGGTTATATGGTATTATTTTGGAAAAGAAGATGAGCATATGGATTGAAAGTGAAGGTAAGCGAGCTAAAGGCCAAGCAGGTTTTAGAAGGCAACACTTAGCAATGGACCACCTCCTTACGCTTAAGATCATTGTGGAGGAATGTCGTAATGATAAATCCAGTCACTTTTGTTTCTTTGTGGAATTTAGAAATACTTTTGATACGATCCCTAGAAATAACCTATGGAATAGATTAGAAGAGCTAAGGTTCCTTTCGAGTTGAGAACTGCCACTTTAAGGTTATACGAGAATGTAATTTCCAAGTTTAAGAGCAATGAGGGGTGGTTGAAAGATATCAAGTGCAATATCACAGTTAAACAAGGTTGCCCCCTCTCCCTTACCCTATTTGGCATTTACATCGACAATATAGAAGGTTTCTTAGAGGAAGCAGGCTATGCTGGCACGATCTTAGCTGGAATAGTCATCATCCTTCTTCTCTATGCTGACGATATTGTTCTTCTAGCAAGGTACCCATCTGATCTTGATAAGCAACTAAGACTTCTTAAGTATTTCTTCTCTACGATGGGTATGACTGTTTGTTAGAAAATTAGATATTACAGAGTAATGCAACACATAAAACACAAGCACACAAAACACATAAAACCAAAGAGACACAGATATACGTGGTTCACCCAGCTTGGGCTATGTCCACCCCGAACAACCAGTCCTTCCTTTCTATTATTCAGCAAAATGAAGAGACACAACCTACAGTACATCCGTTGTAATATCCTTTGTTCTCTCTCACAGTCTCACTATATGTTTCTCGCTCTGAGAATACACATGCAATACACAGCCGCAATACAATACCCTCATAAAAAGTGAGGGGTTGCCTTCTAGGGAAAATACACTAAACTAAACATAACTTCTACCGTCAGATCATCGGCCTAATGAACGACCCAAATTGACTAGAAATTACTATACTTTTACAAGGCAATTTTACATCTATTTTTAGCTTCGGGGGCACTGCCCGTGAAACCCCCCACTAGGGGCGGGCTCCATAAAGTCGCAACCGCCCCCCTGGACCCCCCAGGCAGCGTTTAATTACGGGCAGCGTTGCCGCCCCATTAAGGTACAAGGTTCCAACGCTGTGATACAAAATAAACAAGATAATCAGGCTCCACACCCAACACTGTTAATGTTGAAAAAACAAAAGTTATGATTATCAAAACCAAGAAGGCCACTTACGCTAATTTTGTGTATGACAATAGCAACTTGGAGGAAGTGTCTTCTTACAAGTACCTAGGAATTAATATTCATCACAAGCTCTACTGGAACTATAGCATTGAGAAAAGGATTAATGGAGGGTGGAAAGCTTACTTTGGTCTTGAAAATAATTGTACAGCAGCAAACCTTGTGATGTGGGATAAAAAGAAGCTCCTCTTTGAAACTTTATTCATTCCTGTTATCTTGTATGGATGTGAGGTTTGGGGTTGCAGCATCTCTAGAGAATCCTGGAGAAATATTGAGCATATTCAGAAGCATTTTATAATGTTTAACCTCAAAATTAAAATCAATACACCCTATCATATTCTCCTTATAGAAGTGGGTCTTTCCCCTATCAAGAGCCTAGCTATGACTAGGCTCCTGTTGTACGAGCACAAAAACAATAACATGGGAGAGATTAGACTTCCTAAGCTAGCTTTAAATTCTAGCCAAACCCACCTAAGGCTCAAACAAGGTTGGTATAAAGATATAAGGCTTGGTTAAATCATTGGGAGATCGACGAAAATGTTGCATTGAAAAATATTAATAACATTAAAAATATTGTTACTTCTAAGTTTAAAGAGAAAATGTGGTGTGAGAAAGATTTAGAGGCTAAAAGAAAATTAAGATATTATAAGGAGGCCATCAACCCTAGTCTAGAAGATCAAAATTATCTCTTTGTTTAAACTATCTCAAAGAAAAAAATTAATATAGCCAAGATAGGAACAAACTCTCATGAGCTCCATAGTGAAACAGGTCATTGTGCAGTTCCTAAAACACCATGGGTGGAAAGGATATGCCATCTTTGTGAGAATATGAACATTGAGGATGAAAATCACTTCCTCTTAGAATGCCTTATGTACACCCACATTAGATCTCAGTTTCATAATCTGTGTTGCAATACCGACCTTCCTAGCCTTTTAACATGTCAAAATTATAGTGAGCTCGGGACACTTCTCTCCAAGCTCTTTGAGCATAGGAGTACAATTGTAAAGCAAACTAAATAATTCGTTTCTTTAGGTCTGATAAACAAAAATTTGGTCTCAGTGGACGTTAATCATCATCATCATCATCATTATATATATATATATATATATATATATATATATATATATATATATATATATATATATATATATATATATATATAACGTTTTATTAGTGTGTATATATAAACGTTATATATATATATATATATATATATATATATATATATATATATATATATATATATATCGACGTGGGTGTGTGTATATATAAAACATTATATATATATATATATAACGTTTTATTAGTGTGTTGCTCAAAATCAACATAGATCCATCTTAATTTCCAATATATCAAGAGCCAAGAAGAAGCAATTTTTTCAACATGCAAACATTTCCTTAAATTTTGCATTCAAAAAATTTTCGCACCTCAAATTTTGGTAGATCAAGAGTTAAGATATCTCTATAGTAGTATACTTTTGGTACCTTAGGAGCTAAGATAGATCTATGCTAATATAAAACAAATGAGATAGTAAAATGATTAATTAATAAAAAAACAACTTTATATATTTAAGTCATAAGAAAAAGATGTCCATTTATTTTACCCCAAATACTTTAAAAAGGAGAAAATTTGAAACTTAAATAAAAAAAATTATATTATTTCTAATACCTTAAAATGCTAAGACTAAAGATTGAGGATATTTAATTTAACATTAATGATTAGCATTAAACATTTTGTTTTAAAATGTTAAGCTATTTAATATAAATAAATAACACTAAATATTGTCATAGTTTAATTTTTCTATATTTTAGTTTTTCATATATATATATATATATATATATATATATATATATATATATATATATATATAGATATATTTTGTTAATTTTGTAAAAAAATTGATCTTTGTGGCTAGCTATAAATTATGTTGCTTAGTGAAGTTATTTTTCTATGGACATATTATTCTCTGTGATTTTGCAAGCATATTATTATGTCTGTGAGATCGATGAAATTATTTCTGTTGTCACTCATTTTTTTGTAGCTCATATATGATCTCAGCTCGTTGATCTTTGCGGTGTGAACATATTTCCAAATGACCCTTATATCAAGGCTCTAATATGATCTCAACTCGCATAAATACATTTATTTGCAGCTCCTTGATGATCTCAAAAAATCTCGCATAAACACATTTGTCTGTAGCTCACACCTAATCTCAGCTGGCCGATCTCAGAAGAATTCTCTCGCCAAAATATAAAGTCTCTCCAGTGGTAACATCTCGCCAAATATAAAGTCTTTGTGTTGGCTAGCAAGAGTGGATACCTCTACTCACATAACGTGGCCTTCGCTCCCTGAGATATAATATATTTGATGTCGCGACATTCACTGAGTTGGTGTGAGTCTCTCTATGGCATAATATATTAGTGTGAGTCAGCAAGTTTCCACAAACATTCCAAGTGCATCAATGTCTTTTTACCTACTCTCTCCTCCTTGCTAAATCCCATTTATTGAAAATTATGAATACTTCTCCCCATATTTTTATGCATATCTCTAGCATAGGGAGGCCAAGAAAAATTACCCTAGAGATTCTCTATGAAAAAATTGAATCTTAGAAAATTGAAGCGAAGAAAGAGAAGCACAACATAAACAAGAATTATTTACAGTGCTTACAGAACATAAAACCAAATTATCTATAATGATTAAAAATATCTACAAATCATTAGAAGATAAAATGATAGCACTCGAGATTGAAATCCAAGGAATGAAAGATAGAATGCAAAAAAGATCAATTGTCGCAAAAAGCTGCACCGTGAGAGACATGATTAAATAATTAAAAGAAAAACTAGATAATAATTCAACCCCAAGTACCACAACGAATAAACTAGATATCAAACCCATAAAAGAGGAGATGAATAAATTAATTGAATTGGATCATGAGCACCACAAAAGAGCCCTGAACCTTATAATTGTTGGTATAAAAGAGCTAAACGACAAGGAAACATTGGAATTAGTAAAAGAGCAATTGAAAGTAACTCACAAATTCAAATGACTTATCTAACATAAGCAAAAAGGGTGGGAAATGTTCTTCAACGTAAACATAGATTAATCCATTTTCAGGTAAGTTGCAATGACCACAAATTATATATACTTAGTAAAGCTCCAAGTCTAAAAAGGTCATAAATCTTTATATATGAAGATCTCATTACATAAGATAAAGTTGAACTAAGGAAATATGTCCAAAAGGTAAATGAGGTTGTTATCAAACCAGCTCCAAAATGAGAAGAAAAGAGAGATCAACGCCTTAGAAATAAGCCACTTCAAGGGGGGCAACCTCCTTTAAATTACATAAATGAACAATCCTTGGATGATACAAATGAAAAAACCTCCTTTCTATATATACGAGTCCATGGGGTCACAATATAATCCTAGCTGACCTAACAATAATAATGTAAGGGCACAATAATAACAATATGGGCGTTACAGGGGTACGACAATAACCATAAGGGGGCTATACTAATAACAATAAGGGAATACAATATTAATATAGGGACATAACATGTCCCTCTCCTTCAAAAAAGTGTTTTCCCCAACTCTTGAGTAGATCTAGATGCTTATGTATAAAATTCTCATCCTCCCATGTAGAATCTTCAGTGGGTAAATTCTTCCACTTGATGAGATATTCTAAAATTGATCGATTTCGTAGTTGTTGATTTCTTGTTTCTGTGACTGCTTCAGGTTCTAATCTGATTTTTCCTTCCTCATCAAGTTTTGGAAATATTGTTTGAACTAGAATTTTGTCACCTATAACCTTCTTTAAGCATGAAACATGGAAAAATATATGCACTCGAGAAGAAGCAAGAAGCTCCAATTTGTATGCCATAGTACCAATATTTTGCAACACCTTGTAAGGACCATAGTACTTTGGTGATAATTTATTATCCTTCTTAGCTTCCTTGAAGGAAACTCGTTTGTATGGTTGTAGATGTAAAAATACCCAGTCTCCTACACCAAAACTTCTCTCGTTGTGATGTTGATATGCCTTTTGTTTCATTCGATTTTGTGCCAAATTTAGGTTATCCTTTAAGAGTTGGAGAACTTGTTGTTGATGCTCGATGTGATCTTCCACTTCTTTAACCTTAGAAGTTTCTCCTAAAGATGATGTGACGAGCGGTGGATCATATCCATAAAGTGCCATAAATGGGGTCATGTTTGCTAAAGTATGGAAGGAAGTGTTATACCACAATTCAACCATAGGTAACCACTTGACCATTGTGTTTGTTTATCAGATACAAAACAACGAAGATATCCTTCCAAAAAATTGTTCACTATCTCAGTTTCCCCATCAGATTGAGGATGATAAGATGAGCTATGAGCTAGTTGAGTGCTATAGGGTAAACTGCTTGGGTGGTTGGTTTTCGTATATCCCTCTCAGGGCTTTCCGGTGCTCGAGGCAGACAGTAAGATTAGCTATGCTGTTCACAAAGACGGTATGAGCATGTTCATATTAGCTTGAAATAACTTGAAGGAATACAATAGAGAATTACCTCTTTGACAACTTTAGAATCCTTTGGAGAGCGCTACGCAACAAAGCAAGAGTCCTTCTTCACCGGCTCCAAATCTGAGTCCTACAATCAGTCAAAGCACCCGCGTAATTTCTAATATAACAAGTATTCTATCAATTAAATCAATAATAAACATCTAGATTATACACATCTGAGCCATTCATATCATACTAAGCAAATATTGAAACAACAATATAACATTAAGCATCGAATGGACAAAACGAACATAGTTCTATTGATTTTGAAAGAAGGAGGATTACAACCATCGTTTGTACCAAGCCCTCCTCAGTCTCCCAATCTCTCTTCTCTATCAAGTGAAGAAGTCCAAGCCAACAAACTCTCTAGGAGCCTCTTTGACTCTTGGCCTTCACAATGTCACACTATTCTCTATTCCACAAGTATATAAGAACTTTTGAGCAATCCTTCGACCTTCAATTAAGAGCCTTCAGCTCCTTCTTATAGGAGAGGGAGAAGGCCATTGTTGCCCTTCTCTTTCCACTAGTTTGGAATGGAAAAGGCTTAGATGTTTCCTTTATCTCCATGCTTTTGCCTCTCTTGGAGCTCAATCTTCTATGGCCATGACCAATAATGAACTGGTGCTTCTGCAGTTTCCTTTGTGCACTGACTCCTTTGTGAGGGAAAGTCGGAGATTCAAATCTTTCTCCGCGCTCTTTTCCCAATTCAAACTTAAAACACGGGTAACGCGTCCCTCCAGTGTAAACAGAGCGTTGCCCTAGCCACTAACGCGGCCAATGTATTGCTTGCCTGCGTTATAACGCTCTTGTTCTATTCTATAGATGCGTTACCCTGGCATAAATAGGTTTAATTTAGGTCTTTGTACTTCTTCCATATTTGTCTTCCCCTCTGGGCTGATGAGGAGGTATTTTGACCTGTAACAGATGCCCCCTAAAGTGTGAGGTCAGAGACGAAGACGATGGCCGAAATACTTTATAATTTGTAGAGAGAGAGAGAGATTGAAAGACTGAGGAAAACCTGAAACAACAACATATGTCAGAAAATATAGTATTTGCCTAGAGTCGGGCATGTCCCATGCTCAGTAGCTTTACACAACATGATTTCTCTAGAATAGAGATATGAAGAATCTATCCACCAATAGGCACAATGTGGAAGTGTCTGTCATAACAGGATCAGGCTGAAGAAGCTGTCTCCATAAACAATATCGCAGCTTGGGGAAGGGAACACAACTTTAATGGTGTGGCCTTTGCCCCAAGGTCTTGACCGCCGATTCACTTAAACTGCATATTTCTCAACATGTGAATGAGGGAGTTGTCGTCGAACATGTGAGAAATCGTCTGATTACCAGTCAATAATGAAAACTGTTAACAGACGCGAAGGTGGCCACCGATAATGATGATGGTCCCTAAGATGCCCGGTACAATCTAGCGAGTGTGAATAAAAGGAGTTGAAGTCGAACACTCATAGAATCATTTGACCAAGAGCCAATGATGAAGACCCTTGATCAAACACAAGACTACCTGCCACTGATGTCTGCAAGTATCTGGGTACTGATGTGTTTCTGGATCAACTTCCTAGATAAGGTGTTGAAGTCGATAGGAAGTGATCTGTTGAAAGGTAGGCACTGAGGCGTCCTACATCAGTCAACACGAAACGGAAACCAACTGATTTTGTTTATGATTGAGATAATGAAGAGTAAATGGGAACGTCGGACGACAAATAATTTCTGGCATAATGAGCAGTTTGGTTGATAACAGGAGCAGTAGATAGCGAGATCTGCTTGAACAATAGAAGGCACTCTAGCAGGGTACTAGGCAGCTGAAGCGTGTTGAACACCAAAGAGTGTGTTAGGATTTTACCGGTGCAGGGACACTGGGAAATGAAGGCTAATACTCATAGATGGTAGGGTTCGGCTAACTGCGAAAGAGTTTTCTGGGAAGTGCCATGTTCAATAATTTTGTTGCCAAATTGACCTTTTTGAAAATGTAACAGAGGTAGTATCCATTTTGTCCAAATTTTTCCCCGTCTGATTAAGTTTAACGAGTCCAGACGAGTAAACTCGGTGAATTTTTCATGTTTAGAGAGTCTGAAAAATGTCAGGAAAGACAACTCTGTGCCCCATATGATTAGATTTAACGAGTCCAGATGAGCAAACTCGGTGAATTTTTCATGTTTAGAGAGTCTGAAAAATGTCATAAAAGACAACTCCATGTCCTGTCTGATTAGGTTTAACGAGTCCAGACGAGAAAACTTGGTGAATTTTTCATGTTTAGGGAGTCTGAAAAATGTCGTAAAAGACGGCTCCATTGGGGTACCTTTGTCATGTCTTGATAACCGGGCACGACAAAGGGGTAATAGTAAGCCCGAAATAGTTCATTTTCCGTTAGTTAGTCCATCGAATCCGGAAAAGTGAGAAATTTATGTTCAATGGACGTCTACCTCATTTTGTTATGAGTACGAGGAGACGAAGTAAACTCAATATTCTTTGTGAAATTTTAACGAGTCCAACAAAGAAAACTCGGTACCTCCGTGAAATTTTAACGAGTCACGCGGAGAAAACTCGATATACTTTTTCTGTTTAAAGAGCTTTGAAAAAGAGGAAAAGAATGGCTCCTTGTTCTCTGTCTTAATAGTTTAACGAGCCTGACAAAGGTGACTCGGGATTTTTTCGGTTTTATGAGCGAGAAAAAGATTCCTAAAAAGAATGCTCAATACTTCTCCATAGTTTTAACGAGTCTGAAGAAGAAAACTCTAGGTTTTTCGGATTAACGAGCAAGAAAAGACCAAAGAAAAGAACGCTCGATGCTTCGTCGTGTAAGTTTAACGAGCCCGACGAAGAGGACTCGAGGTTTTTCGGATTAACGAGCAAGAAAAATACCATAAAAAGAATGCTCGAAATTTCTTGATCTCTTTCTCGTCAATAGAAGGATCTATGTCGAGAATTTCATCATAAGACCAAGCAAAGACATCGCAGAATTCTTTAAAAAGAGATGTGAAGGATGCAATTTCCTCAGGATTGCAGTCGGCTCCAATCTGAATATTTTCCACGATACCCGTTTTGACCGAGATATCAATGAGCAGTGTCTTGGAAATATTACCCATGTTCCCTTCTGAATCGATAGTGTGGACAGTCGTATAAGAGGAGGGAACTATCTCAGGTTGGTCAAAAGACGGGATTTCAGTTTTTATCGCCTCCGAATCAATCGTCGAAGCGCGATGGTGGAACTCTCCCCAAGGTCATTCTTCTAATGACATGATCTCTCGAATCGCTTCGTCTGTAGGCCATAATTCATTGAGGAGATCCTTAGAGAGAACTGTTATGGGAGAGGGGGTTGTACCTGTGGTCGAAACCATATCAGTGGAGGGTTCAGATGCGGTTTGGATGGCTTGGTAAGCCAACTCAACTGGCGAAAGCGGCATCTGATCTCCATAGGAATCAATATCTGAAGGTGCCGGGATGATCCATGGGTCGATAGAGCCATCCGAAGAGGTGGATATCATTGCAACCGTGTTTGGGATCTGCGGCGGCGGTAGAGGAAAACAACCCAGTAGGGACGATGCCTTCAGAAGACCGGTACTGATACTGACGTAAGAGTCAGGGACACCTCCTATTAGGGGTACAGAGCTACTTGGTAAAGTGGAATAATCAGGGGTGTAGAAGGATAGCTGGTCGACCGTGACTATTTTCCCATCCGATGGAAATAGGATGAGTCGGAAGACCGAAGAGATGATGCTCTACGACTTCAACGTCCACGTTTACCGTTTTCCCACTCAGAGTGATGGGAAAGCTAGCAAGGTATCCTTTTGGTAGGAAAGTGTGGCCATCGAAAGCTTTGAGGGAATTCGATGGTGGGGTTAGAGTAGGAGAACCTAAATTCAGCCAGCAAGCTTGTGACATAACGCAGGTCGAAGCACCTTCGTCTATGACAGTGCCATGGATGGGTCTCCCTTTCGACACAGCCTGCACCTGGAATGCGAGTTGATGCGAGAGGCGAGGTTTAGCCTTTTCCATATCAAAGACTGCTAGCATGGAATCCTGGGGATCTATTCCACCAATGGCCGAAAGGAAGGCTTTCCTTTGTGCTGGACAGGTTTGTAATACTTCAAGTGCAGACATAGCTGACGATGCCTGTGCCAAATCTTCTACAATATTGTAGTTTTGGGCTGCACGTGCAGAGGTATTATGAGTCGTGCGTCGAAGTGTCCCTTTGGGGGGACGAATTACAGGTTCAACAGTAGGCATTTCGATATGTAAATCGTTGGGCGGCGGCGGATTGGAACTAGTTCCCGGTTCCTGAGCATCTATGGTAGGAGTTCCATAAAGCTTGGTGCGAGTTTGAAGGTCAATAATCTTGATGCCATAAATGGCAGATGGTCCTTCGCTGAAAGGATACGAACCACCATTGCCCCGTTGATGGGGTTGTGGCGGATTGTCAACCATATGTTGATGTTGCTGCTGTTGATTGAGGAAGGGATTGTGAAGAACGGCAGGTGTTCTCCCAGAATCCTTGTTAGCAATAAAATTGGTGCATTCCTGCAACCGAGGACATTTGTATGTCAAGTGGTCCTCCGCACAGATTTTACAAGGAAATTTCATGGGTTTATCCTTTCCTTTGTCATTTCTAGCAGCATTTTTCTGATTAGCGTTATTCTGATTATCAGACTGCTCTTCCAAAGAAGATGTTTTCTTCTTATTCTTCCTATTCTTTCCGCTAGGTCTTTGTGAGGTTTGCACCGAATTTACCTCAACGGAAGGGAGAGGAGTCGTTTGATGGGGGGCGGTGGCAGCCGAGGATGGCTGGGAGGTTTGCCCCCGAGACTGATTGGTGGCTACACCAGAGATCGTGCCAACGAGACCATCGGCATGAGCTCTGGTTTTCTGAGTAGCCGGAGGGTTTGGGTTACCAGGGGCATGGGGAAGCAGATCGTAAAGCGTGCCGGATTGTGAATAGATTAAATCCAGGTGCTGGGCATGACGAATACATTGATCTTCTGTCACCGCACCAGAAAGGCCAATGTCTTTAGAGATATGGGGTAAAAGAGACTTGCAAAACCAATTTTCCAAGAGATGGTCCGGTATTGGCGCTTTGACAAGCCTCCTCCTACGTCTCCATTCATGAATATGGTCGGAGATGTGGGTGGCGGTGTCTTGGCACAGTGATGTTAACAATTCTGTGCCGGTTTCCACTCTAATTGGTAGTTGAAAGTTCTTTAAGAACTCCGTCGCTAAAGCGCCAAACGTATTGATGGCGGCACGTGGTAATTCAATGTACCACTTGGCGGCATTGACTGTAAGGGTGCGGGAAAACAGTCGAAGTCGGACACTATCATCTACCATGGAATTGGATATGGACCATAAATGGAAGGTAGTGATGTGTGCGGCCGGGTCGTCCCCATGCTTCCCGTCGAACTTCGGGATATCGGAAGGAATCTTATGCGGTATTGGAGGCCAAAGCGAGTTATGGTTGATGGGGTCGTTCGTCAGCTTATGGATGTCGGGTATGTCCAAAGCTGCCAAGAATGGCAATTGTGGATTTGCCCCCGAGTCTAACCAAGGCAGTATGGGCTGACTATTTTGACCATAGGGTCCCCCCATCCATGTGTTACCAGAAGGGTAAGTGGGACTTTGATAAAAACCTCCCATAGGTGGAGGAGTAGGAACATACGGTTGCTTTCCATAGGGCATAGTGTATTGAGGGGCAAATGGTTGGTTGCCCCCAGCGTAAAAGTGCCCTCCCACTCCAGATGGAGGTTGGGGTTGGTTAGTCCAAATGGATGCAATAGAGTTTCCCGGAGGCATACTAGTATTTGCATAATTTGGCAACGGTATAGATCCTACACCTATGTTTGAACCACTTAAGGGGATAGTATTTACAATGGGTTGTCCCAATTGTCCTAAGGATTGCATAGGAAGAGAAATATTCCCTGCTACCTGTGTACTGATAACACTGCCCCCTGGTGTAGTGGCCAGGGGGTTTGAACTCAACAGAGGGTTCCAACTGAAAGGGTTACTAAAGGGCACCGAAGTAGTCGTGCTCGTGGGAGGAGCTACCGTGGTCCCCAACGTGATCACGGTAGGAGTAGATGCCGAAGGGTTCGGTAAACTACTGACAATTGTGTTGACCATAGGGTTGGGGGTAGGCATATGTTGACTACTGGGGTTACCCAGTAACGACATAGAACTGACCACCGGCGGGGAGGATGATGGCGAACCAGGAATGGTTGCCATTGGTATCGACCCTGTGGATACCGGTGGAGAAATAGATGTTGGTGTTGCCGCAGACATATATTGGCGCGGTGGAATCTGGATTATCACAGTTCCTAACGGATCAGTGAGCGGAGGATTGTAATTAGGTACAATGCCTTCAGTGAAAGGGTCCTCCGGAAGTTCCGGCTGATAAGGGTCTATGTGATAATCAAGATTAGTCAGAGGAGACTGCTCTTTCGTAGAAGGCCCGGGTTCACCAAGGTTCAATCTTTCCTCTAGAGTGAGAGGAGGTAGACCTTGCTGTCGTCGAGACAGACGGCGTGGGTCAGGGGACGCCACGGTGACCGGTTTAATTTTAACAAATTTTATTAAAATGTGATATATTATGAAGTCTCAAGTGACAGTAACCACACACTTTCTAAAAAGAAAAGACTCTCTAAAATCAATCAGCAAGCAGCCAGTATAGGGTGCCCTGTCTGAGTACTACCGTTCACTGGTGATGAAATCCAGTCTCACAATAGCATACAAAGAGGGTTGGTCGAAAGTACAGTTACGGTTACTCTAGAGCTTCGCCCGAACCCCAGACGATAGGTGTAAGCACTCTCGTGAAGACGAGTACCCTCCTAAAGACTGAAGACAGAGTAGGTCCGTCTGTTTCAGGTACCAGGACAGCCTGTCTCGGTCACCTTGTGTAAGTCCCTAAAAGTATGGCCACTAAGGATACCTCAAATCACAGACATCATCAGGGGGGTCCACGGTCAAGGACAGTGTGCTATATGGGCAGAATACCTAGATCCCCGATCTAGTTTCGACATCCCCGAAGGGAACCCCAATATATAACACACCCACAGGATGCAGTCGAAGGCGGGCTACCTTCTAGTGCATCCAAGTGTTGTCTCGTTCTGAGCTCCGATAAAGGAACGGTCCCAATAATGTGAGTGCAGCAGGATTTCACTCGTTAATGACTCTAGTTTTCAAGTTTTGAGATCTTGGGTAGTTTTCTCACTTTCCTAACCCAAGATCCTAGCCTGAACTACTGTTTGTGTGAGCTCAAAAAAAAGAGTTATTAGATTGATTTTATTATCGCTTTGTTTTTAGTGTACTTTGTTATTAGTCTTGCGGAGGGGGAATGGACGTATGAAGTATAGTGAGACTCTGACTCAAGAAACCATGCAAAACATGCTCTAAATATTAACTTCAATGAAGAGTGTTTCTTTATCAATCATCCATGCACCAACATGTAAATAACACAGCTCAACTTTCAAGATTCAGACTTCTATCTACCTCTTTAACAGTCTGTGAACTAAACTTTTAGAATAAACTCAGCTAAATGTAGAGAAAAAAAATTTTCTCTTTAAAAAAGTAAATGCTTTGCACACTAACTAACTAAGAGAAACAAATAATCAATGCCAGCTTTAGCAGACAAGCACAGGGATTCAGTCTGTGAAAGGTACTGGTGGCCGAAAAACTCTACAGCTAAAACACAGTCACAGTAGTGAACAGCAGGGTTTTTGGCTGAGTAACGCTCTATCTGTGAGAAAATCCAGCGTTATAACGCACTGTATTTAAGCCTAGACCGCGTTATAACGCACTGGATGAACTGCATAGATCGCGTTAACCAGGGAAAAGCTCTTCAGTTGGCCAGACAGGAATAGGATTGAACTCTGCAAGCGTTTGGTATGTCTATTGGGCATCAAAAAATGGTCGGAAGGATACTGAACAGAGGAGAGAAGAAATGAAGGGAAAAATAGTCCGGAAACTATGGGGACACTCCCCAGTGGAGTCGCCAATTCTGCTATAGGGTAAACTGCTTGGGTGGTTGGTTTTCGTATATCCCTCTCAGGGCTTTCCGGTGCCCGAGGCAGACAGTAAGATTAGCTATGCTGTTCACAAAGATGGCATGAGCATGTTCATATTAGCTTGAAATAACTTGAAGGAATACAATAGAGAATTACCTCTTTGACAGCTTTAGAATCCTTTGGAGAGCGCTACGCGGCAAAGCAAGAGTCCTTCTTCACCGGCTCCAAATCTGAGTCCTGCAATCAGTCAAAGCACCCGCGTAATTTCTAATATAACAAGTATTCTATCAATTAAATCAATAATAAACATCTAGATTATACACATCTGAGCCATTCATATCATACTAAGCAAATATTGAAACAAAAATATAACATTAAGCATCGAATGGACAAAACGAACATAGTTCTATTGATTTTGAAAGAAGGAGGATTACAACCATCGGTTGTACCAAGCCCTCCTCAGTCTACCAATCTCTCTTCTCTATCAAGTGAAGAAGTCCAAGCCAACAAGCTCTCTAGGAGCCTCTTTGACTCTTGGCCTTCACAATGTCACACTATTCTCTATTCCACAAGTATACAAGAACTTTTGAGCAATCCTTCGACCTTCAATTAAGAGCCTTCAGTTCCTTCTTATAGGAGAGGGAGAAGGCCATTGTTGCCCTTCTCTTTCCACTAGTTTGGAATGGAAAAGGCTTAGATGTTTCTTTGATCTCCATGCTTTTGCCTCTCTTGGAGTTCAATCTTCTATGGCAATGACCAATAATGAACTGGTGCTTCTGCAGTTTCCTTTGTGCACTGACTCCTTTGTGAGGGAAAGTCGGAGATTCAAATCTTTCTCCGCGCTCTTTTCCCAATTCAAACTTAAAACATGGGTAACGCGTCCCTCCAGTGTAAACAGAGCATTGCCCTAGCCACTAACGCGGCCAATGTATTGCTTGCATGCGTTATAACGCTCTTGTTCTGTTCTATATATGCGTTACCCTGGCAGAAATAGGTTTAATTTAGGTCTTTGTACTTCTTCCATATTTGTCTTCCCCTCTGAGCTGATGAGGAGGTATTTTGACTTGTAACAGATGCCCCCTAAAGTGTGAGGTCAGAGACGAAGACGATGGCCGAAATACTTTACAATTTGTGTAGAGATAGAGAGATTGAAAGACTGAGGAAAACCTGAAACAACAACATATGTCAGAAAATATAGTATTTTCCTAGAGTCGGGCATGTCCCATGCTCAGTAGCTTTAAACAACATGATTTCTCTAGAATAGAGATCTGAAGAATTTGTCCACCAATAGGCACAATGTGGAAGTGTCTGTCATAACAGGATCAGGCTGAAGAAGTTGTCTCCATAAACAATATCGCAGCTTGGGGAAGGGAACACAACTTTAATGGTGTAGCCTTTTGCCCCAAGGTCTTGACCACTGATTCACTTAAACTGCATATTTATCAACATGTGAATGAGGGAGTTGTTGTCGAACATGTGAGAAATCCTCTGATTACCAGTCAATAATGAAAACTGTTAACAGACGCAAAGGTGGCCACCGATAATGATGATGGTCCCTAAGATGCCCAGTACAATCTAGCGAGTGTGAATAAAAGGAGTTGAAGTCGAACACTTGTAGAATCATTCGACCAAGAGCCAATGATGAAGACCCTTGATCAAACACAAGACTACCTGCCACTGATGTCTGCAAGTATCTGGGTACTGATGTGTTTCTGGATCAACTTCCTAGATAAGGTGTTGAAGTCGATAGGAAGTGATCTGTTGAAAGGTAGGAAATGAGGCGTCCTACATCAGTCAACACGAAACGGAAACCAACTGATTTTGTTTATGATTTGAGATAAGGAAGAGTAAATGGGAACGTCAGACGACAAATAATTTTTGGCATAATGAACGGTTTGGTTGATAACAGGAGCAGTAGATAGCGAGATCTGCTTGAACAATAGAAGGCACTCTAGCAGGGTACTAGGCAGCTGAAGCGTGTTGAACACCAAAGTGTGTGTTAGGATTTTACCGGTGCAGGGACACTGGGAAATGAAGGCTAATACTCATAGATGGTAGGGTTCGGCTAACTGCGAAAGAGTTTTCTGGGAAGTGCCATGTTCAATAATTTTGCTGCCAAATCGACCTTTTTGAAAATGTAACAGAGGTAATATCCATTTTGTCCAAATTTTTCCCCGTCTGATTAAGTTTAACGAGTCCAGACGAGTAAACTCGGTGAATTTTTCATGTTTAGAGAGTCTGAAAAATGTCGGGAAAGACAACTCTGTGCCCCATCTGATTAGGTTTAACGAGTCCAGATGAGCAAACTCGGTGAATTTTTCATTTTTAGAGAGTCTGAAAAATGTCATAAAAGACAACTCCATGTTCTGTCTGATTAGGTTTAACGAGTCCAGACGAGAAAACTCGGTGAATTTTTCATGTTTAGGGAGTCTGAAAAATGTCGTAAAAGACGGATCCATTGGGGTACCTTTGTCATGTCTTGATAACCGGGCACGGCAAAGGGGTAATAGTAAGCCCGAAACAGTTCATTTTCCGTTAGTTAGTCCATCGAATCTGGAAAAGTGAGAAATCTATGTTCAATGGACGTCTACCTCATTTTGTTATGAGTACGAGGAGACGAAGTAAACTCAATATTCTTTGTGAAATTTTAACGAGTCCAACAAAGAAAACTCGGTACCTCCGTGAAATTTTAACGAGTCACGCGGAGAAAACTCAATATACTTTTTCTGTTTAAAGAGCTTTGAAAAAGAGGAAAAGAATGGCTCCTTGTTCTTTGTCTCAATAGTTTAACGAGTCTGACAAAGGTGACTCGGGATTTTTTCGGTTTTATGAGCGAGAAAAAGATTCCTAAAAGAATGCTCAGTACTTCTCCATAGTTTTAACGAGCCTGAAGAAGAAAACTCTAGGTTTTTCGGATTAACGAGCAAGAAAAGACCAAAAAGAACGCTCGATGCCAACTTCGTGTAAGTTTAACGAGCCTGAAGAAGAGAACTCGAGGTTTTTCGGATTAACGAGCAAGAAAAATACCATAAAAAGAATGCTCGAAATTTCTTGATCTCTTTCTCGTTAATAGAATTATCTATGTCGGGAATTTTCTTATGAGACCAAGAAAACACATCGCAGAATTCTTTGAAAATGGATGTGAAGCGCGCAATTTCCTCAGGATTGCAAGCTTCTCCAATCTGAATATTTTCCACGATACCTGTTTTGACCGAGATATCAATGAGCATTGTCTTGGAAAGATTACCCATGTTCCCTTCTGAATCGATAGTGTGAACAGTCGTATAAGAGGAGGGAACTATCTCAGGTTGGTCAAAAGACGGGATTTCAGTTTTTATCGCTTCCGAATCAATCGTCGAAGCGCTATGGTGGAACTATCCCCAAGGTCGTTCTTCTAATGACATGATCTCTCGAATAGCTTCATCTGTAGGCCAGACTTCATTGAGGAGATCCTTAGAGAGAACCGTGATGGGAGAGAGGGTTGTACCTGTGGTCGAAACCATATCAGTGGAGGGTTCAGATGCGACTTGGATGGCTTGGTAAGCCAACTCAACCGGCGAAAGCGGCATCTGATCTCCATAGGAATCAATATCTGAAGGCACCGGAATGATCCATGGGTCGATAGAGCCATCCGAAAAGGTGGATATCATTGCAACCGTGTTTGGGATCTGAGGCGACGGTAGAGGAAAACAACCCAGTAGGGAAGATGCCTTCAGAAGACCGGTACCGATACTGACGTAAGAGTCAGGGACACCTCCTATTAAGGGTACAGAGCTACTTGGTAAAGTGGAATAATCATGGGTGCAGAAGGATAGCTGATCGACCGTGACTATTTTCCCATCCAATGGAAATAGGATGAGTCGGAAGACCGAAGACACGATGGCGGTCATAGCATAAGACCAACTGCGACCGAGCAATAGATTATAGTCGAGATGATGCTCTACGACTTCAACGTCCACGTTTATCGTTTTCCCACTCAGAGTGATGGGAAAGCTAGCAAGGTATCCTTTGGGTAGGAACGTGTGGCCATCGAAAGCTTTAAGGGAATTCGATGGCGGGGTTAGAGTAGGAGAACCTAAATTCAGCCAGCAAGCTTGTGACATAACGTAGGTCGAAGCACCTTCGTCTATGACAGTGTGATGGATGGGTCTCCCTTTCGATACAACCTACACCTGGAATGCGAGTTGATGTGAGAGGCGAGGTTTAGCCTTTTCCATATCAAAGACTGCTAGCATGGAATCCTGGGGATCTATTCCACCAATGGCCGAAAGCAAGGCTTTCCTTTGTGCTGGACAGGTTTGTAATACTTCAAGTGCAGACATAGTTGACGGTGCCTGCGCCAAATCTTCTACAATATTGTAATTTTGGGCTGCACGTGCAGAGGTATTATGAGTCGTACGTCGAAGTGTCCCTTTGGGGGGACGAATTACAGGTTCAACAGTAGGCCTTTCGATATGTAAATCGTTGGGCGGCGGCGGATTGGAACTAGTTCCCGGTTCCTGAGCATCTATGGTAGGAGTTCCATAAAGCTTGGCACGAGTTTGAAGGTCAATACTCTCGATGCCATAAATGGCAGATGGTCCTTCGCCGGAAGGATACGAACCACCATTGCCCCGTTGATGGGGTTGTGGCGGATTGTCAACCATATGTTGATGTTGCTGCTGTTGATTGGGGAAAGGATTGTGAAGAACGGAAGGTGTTCTCCCAGAATCCTTGTTAGCAATAAAATCGGTGCATTCCTGCAACCGAGGACATTTGTATGTCAAGTGGTCCTCCGCACAGATTTTACAAGGAAATCTCATGGGTTTATCCTTTCCTTTTTCATTAGCAGCATTTTTCTGATTAGAGTTGTTCTGATTATTCGACTGCTCTTCCGAAGAAGATGTTTTCTTCTTATTCTTCCTATTTTTCCCGTTGGGTTTTTGTGAGGTTTGCACCGAATTTACCTCAGCAGAAGGGAGAGGAGTCGTTTGATGGGGGGCGGTGGTAGCCGAGGACGGCTGGGAGGTTTGCCCCTGAGACTGATTGGTGGCTACACCAGAGATCGCGCCAACGAGACCGTCAGCATGAGCTCCGGTTTTCTTAGTAGCCGGAGGGTTCGGGTTACCAGGGGCATGGGGGAGCAGATCGTAAAGCGTGCCGGATTGTGAATAGATCAAATCCAGGTGCTGGGCACGACGAATACATTGATCTTCTGTCACCGCACCAGAAAGGCCAATGTCTTTAGAGATATGGGGTAAAAGAGACTTTCAAAACCAATTTGCCAAGAGATGGTCCAGTATTGGCGCTTTGACAAGCCTCCTCCTACATCTCCATTCATGAACATGGTCGGAGATGTGGGTGGCGGTACTCATTTCTTCTTTCAATAGGGTTGGTACCTAGTGTATATCCTCTTATTTTGAAGTTTCTTGTTCATTTTCTTCCTCCTCTTCACAATCTATGTAAAATAATTTCTTCTCTGAACACTTATGACCTTTAGTGTATTTTCTATCACAACTGTAGCAAAACCCTTTTTATTTTATTTTTTTCCAATTTTTGTGGTATCAACCTTGTAGGTTGTGGAAGTTTAGGAGTAGCAAAAATTTAATATTTATAGATGTGAGTGGTAGGCTTCCTTGTCACCATAAATTCACTTTCAATTTTTCTTGCCAAATTGAATGCCTTCTTTGATAAATCAGGTTCCCAAAGGCAAACCTCGTGTTGGATGTTCTCCTGTAAAGTCCTTATGAAGAAATCAGTCATGTGTTCCCCTGGAATATTAGTTACCCTTATATTCTATTTTTCGAAGTCCTCAATGTGTTCCAACATTGAACCCTTTTGTTTGAGATTTATCAATTGGATAAAGAAGGCGTTTCTCTTTGTATCCTCATCATGTGCTATCATTTCATCTATCAAAATTGACCTAGTGATAATTTTTTTACGAGAGAAAAGGCATCGATACTATACAAATGTATTTTTTTCTAATTGTAAAGTTGCAATCCATATGTTTTGTGTGTTTTGCACATTATGGAGATCAAAATATTGCTCCATATCTAGTATCCATGTTACGAGATCCTTTTCATCAAACTTCCTCATATCAATATTTGGAATATGGTGGGTCTTCGATCCAACATTAGAGTTTATGAAATCATGATTAACAGTTATTTTATTCACATCGTGAGTTTCTTGTACTACCTTTTCACAATTAGGAATCATTTATTGTACCAACCTTGTCAAACCTTCATTCAAACCTTCCATGTCTACATTTAGATAATTATTTATGTATTCCCTGTTGTATTTAATTTTTTCATCTATCTTAGCTTCCATGCCATCCATCTTAGCTTCCATGCCATTATTCAAACCATCCATCTTAGCTTCCACGCCTTTCTTCAAACCATCTATATTAGCTTCCACGCCTTTATTCAAACCATCCATTTTAGGTTCCACGCATTTCTTCAAAAAATTCATTTCATTTTTTGTTTCTCTTTTCATGAGCGAAATTTGGTGCACTTGGTCTTGTAACTTTGATATATCATGTTTCACTTCTTCCTCTTCATGAGTCATAGTAGAGACTTTTGAGGACTTAATGGGTGTTGAAATATTTTTAGGGGACATTTTAGAACCCAATACTGATATCTATGCTTCAATATGCCCTTAGCATTAGGGGAATTTTGAGGTCTAAAATGGGCTTCCTAAGGAAATTATAAAATAATAGTGGAAATAATAAAATAAGATTTGATTACATCATCAAATTTTAGAGGGAAAAAATAAAAAACTACTTTTTCAACTCGTATTTTAAACTTTTCTCCCCAAGGGTTTACTCAAATTTCGAGCGGGAATATGCGGTAGATGAAAAATTTAATTCCTCATGCAAGGAGTACCCATATTGCAAAATTTTGATGGACTTGTCTACATGAAAAATGAGAAATACATAAAAAACATGATTGCAATCACGTTTTTTTTTTTATGTATTTCTCATTTTTCGTGTAGAAGGGTCTATCAAAAGTATGCAACATGGGTACTCCTTGGATGAGGAATTAAATTTTGCATCCAATGAGTATTCCCGCTCTAAATTTGAGTAAACCCTTAAGGAGATAAGTTCAAAATACTAGCTGAAAAAGTAGTTTTATTATTTTATTATTTTTTAATCTTTTCACTTTTTTACTTCCAAAATTGTGAATCATTCCCCATGGTTGACATCATCACCTTGAATCCTATTGGCTCCTATAAAGTTTATTTTAGTGGTAAAATTTTCTTAGGAAGCCCATTTTAGACCTCAAAACTCCCCTAATGAATCACTTCAATCTGATTTTTCAAACAAGACTTTTGCAATTTGAAAAAAAAATACACACCTTTTTCTTGCTTTTGAGGAGCTCGATATTGAAACTGATGTATCTCTAAAATTTCAGATCCCCAAGATTTTATCTTTCGTCCTTTTTCATGACTCTAAAGCTTCTTTCCAATGCCATAGGTCTGACATGATTTGGATTCTTCAAGGCAACGCTATGCCTAATCTCCCGTAATTACCTAATTATGGACTAGCTCAGTAGATAGAAATTGTACGACATGCCACGTGTCCCAGTATTTCTTTCGGCTGTGAAATTGATACACCATAAACTACGTTCCACGTGATTTTGGTCACATTTTACATGATTCCAATCCGATGCTCAGAGAGATAGTTATGACGATTTTCCCTAGGTCACCTCTTTAAGATGAAATTTGGGAGCCCGCAAAAACTCTAAATTCCACAGATCATATCTCCAAAACTATTTCCAACCAAGATCTGAAATTTTTACATGAAGTCCATCAACATTTATTTTCAAATGGTTTTTTTTATAGCTTTAGAACCTTCGTAGAAAAGACATTATAGCAAAAATTCCACGATGACCTGTTTGAAGCAGTGAAACCCTAGAATCCAGAGCTATGATACCAAATGTTATGAAGCCAACTCCAAAAATGGAAGAAAGGAGAGATAAACGCCTTGGAAATCAGCCACTTTGAGTGGGAAACCTCCTTTACATTACATAAATGAACAATTCTTGGATGATTCAAATGAAAAAAATTCTTTCTATATATAGGATTCCATGGGGTCACAATATAATCCTCGCCAACCTAACAATAATAATGTAATGGCACAACAATAACAATAGTGGGGTTTTATGGGGAACAATAATAACAATATGGGGACTGCAGAGGTATAAAAATAACAATAATGGGGCTACACTAACAACAATAAGGGACTACACTAGTAATATAGGGACCTAACACATTAATCTCTTTGGTTGATCACATAAAATCAATATGTTTAATCAATCTCAGTCCTTGGTAAACTGTCATTATTATGACCATGAATTGATTGATATACATGGTGATTATTTTCTAGGAACATCATCCAATCTTATGAATTCTCAATAATATCTTATAGGAAATTCTTAAAATTTCCATCCCTTGTGTTCTATATCTTGTTCTGAGTTAACTCATAACAAATATGTTCTCTACTCTTCATTTTCACAATCGAATTAGCATGATATTGAATTGCCAAAAGACAGTACAAATATATATGATGAAATTTTTTTAAAAAAAATCATTGAGCATCCGTTCCATTATTTACAACCTCTAGTCTTGCGTAAGGATAATCCTCTAGTTGAGCTTACTAATGAAACTTTTTTGATTTACACATCCTCATTTATGAAATGAAAAGAATCTTATGACTAGAGTAACATGTTTGTTAAAGCTGTAAAATTTTATCAAACTAGTGATATAGATTGCTACCATCTCGATAATAGTGATCTTGTTGACTTAACTGATAGTATCTATCCACATGCAATTTCTGATTTGACTCAAGTCTCAAAATGTAATTATTCAACATTTCAAATTTCTAGGATGTGTTAGGGTTTCCAGGAACATAAAATTTTGTTAATGGTTATGTCATCTTCTCACGATCCTGATGAGATCCCTGAACCATGTCAGATATGGAATTTCTCACATAACTATTTTCTCCACATTTTTTCTCAGTGTAAACTCCTTGAAATATTCTAATCATTTCTAGGCTAATTTTCCTAACTTTCAAGATTAATGTTATTATAATATAGAATGTTCTACTTATTTTCACTCATCCTAATGAAAATATCTCATATAAAATCAAAGATTCGAATGTATACTTTTCGTGGATGCTCAGAGCTATGAATCTGACCATTTTTATTATCATGGAAATGATTATCATCTACCAAAATATTCATATCAATCAAATAATTATGTGAATGATGAACTCCTAGTATTTATTGTGTATATTGTGATCCCAATAATTTTCATTATAGCATAACCTATCCTCTTCAGCATTGGTAAACGGTTTATTTATTTGGTGAATATAATTCCTCATCTTGGTAGATTAATTTCTCATGTTTATACAACAGTCGAATATGATTCAACACATGTTGACCCGCTGTATCCTAACTAGTTTCTTTTATTTGACATACTAGTATTCATTTTCAATTCTTTTGATTTTCATGATGCTGGTTTAGATTGTAATCAAATACGAATTAGTGATTTTTTGTACCCAACATGCAAGGAGGTTGGTTCTATTATTCAAATAATTTTTTGAAGTTCTCAAAATGATCCATTTTTATTTTCAGATAACAGAGAATATTTTTCCCCAACCGTTCCATCTAATCATAACACGAGATTTAACATATGTCATGCAATTAATCATTTTCCCACTAGTATATCTGATGATGGTTGTTTACATAAATTGATAGTATTGAGCTAATTGATATTTATGGTTTATCATCTCACTATTCAGATACTTGTCAAGAATTTTAGGCACTTCAACCTTTTATAATGGTTATGTCAGGTTCTCACAATCTTGAAAAGGCTCCTAAAGAAGATCATATCAATTTTATTTCTCAAGATTCTCCTTATAATTGTAACATCCCCACATTCAAAACTTCATGTATTTAAGTTAATTAAGGAGAAATAATACCATGTTCATGGGACACATATTCCAAGCTGAATGTTGGGAAAAAATAGTGATGGGGATCACTTTTGATTAATTAATGGCTATGGAAATTGGAAAAGGAAACTGAAAAGGATGACATTAATTAGAATTTTATTTATGAAAATAATAGAAAATAGGAGAAAAGGAAAGTGAAAGGTCAGAGGTTGCATGTGAGGAGGAAAATGAAGAAAATGATGGATAATGAAGGAAATAATGGAAAAAGAAGAAAGAAACAACCTTAATGATACAAAGGATTCTTGGGATCAATTCACAACTTTTTATTAGCGTTAGTTTTTGATAGTTATGTTTTTGAGCTCTCTTTCATATTCTCTCTTTCTCTCTCTCTATCATACTCTTGGACACTTAGATTTTACTTGGATAGCTCTTGTAGGAGTGTGAAATACTTGGGATTTGGAGAAACAAGGCAAAGGAAGAGAAGGAAAGCATAAGAGGGTAGCAGGATCAACAAATACAATGGGTTTTTCTTGTAGGTAACAAGTTTAATGTATGGTTTCCTTGGTATTTTTTGCATATATGGAACATGCATGTGATTTATTGGTTTTGATATGCCATCGGCATGGAGGATTTTATGCATTGAAAATGGTTTTTCCTAGCCTTTCCATTTCCTAGATAGCCATGGTGTTGTGTTTTTACCTTTGTTTTTATCATTAATGCTCATGTTCCTAATGGATATGGGTTGAGTGACTAGTTTATGGACACCCTGTAGCAACTTGGTTTGAGTTACTAGTCCTAGAAGCCCTGGTTGGAAAAAATGCTCTCGAGCCCTCGAAAAATTGGGTAGATATCAATCTAGTGATGGTTAGTGATGTCCAACCATCAGGTATAATCATTGATCGATGGTTGAGGTGGTTTCTCCTCTGAAATCCTTGGTTTGGTTTTGGTTAGTTTATTTCATGAGATCTCAGATTCTTGCTTGAAATATGGCATGGGGGTGATTGGTTGAAAGAAATATTTGGTTCAGCCCAATCTACAGTCAGGTGGTACGTGGAACTCCCAAACCTAGTTGGATTTTTCATATATTAATAAGAGCTCTTTTCCTCCTTTATTTTATGGGTAAATGTACTTGTTATTATGTGATATTAATGGTTTTTCTATGATTCTTACTATGTTGGTTATATGTTGTTATAAGCATGGTTTATGACAAACTTGAGTTATATTTCTCAAATTGTTTGATTAGAAAGCGAAATGTTAATACATGAATTGCATAATAGATGATATTGCAGATATTATGAGGATACATGAGTCCTTCTTGATAAATATCAGATACGTATGAAGTCCCTATGCTTAGATGTGTAATTATGACATGTACATTACATGTTTTTGAAATGTTTGATGGAAAATATGTCATGGATGGTAGGGGTCAGGTCAAGTAACTTTTCATGTGTTTGAATTAGTAGACTTATTTCATTTTATCATTTCTAGAAGTTTCATGATGTTTTTGGTAGAGGAATGAGCCCTGGCCTTGAGAAAGTGTCTTCGAATCCATGGTTGCTTGCAAAGAACTTCCTTGAAAAGTCTGCATTCGCATGGTTGTAGGATTTTTCATGCAACTGAATGGTTTAATACGCATGCAGTGCTTGGGATGAGCGCGACTCAGGCTCAAAATTAGTCAAAAAGAATTTTTTCTCAGGGTTTGGACACCTGAAGGGTTTGGTTGGCTCTTGAAGGTTTTGTAACATCTGAGGAAGGGCAGATTGGTCTTGTCTTCTTGGTTATACTCCCTGAACTATACTTCGAGAGTTGAATCAAATCATAATATATCTTCGTCACTTATTTACGCCGATGGACTAGTTATCTTAGGTAAGTGTGGGAGGAGGGTGTTACAGGGCGGTATCAGAGCATGGTTCTATTCTCCTTGGGTGATGTTTGGTTTCAATTTGTCTTTGTATGAATGTGTTTTCATGCAAACATGCTAGTTACATATATGTTCATTATTCTTGAGGTCTATGTGTTGGTTATGTATGCATGGTAAGGGACATTATTGTCCTCTTATTATCATTAATAATTTGATGAGGTTGTTATGGGGATGTTTTCAATATGAATGCATGGAAGTGTTTATATGTATTGTTTATGCAGGTGTGTACTCTATATGCTTATTATGCATTGTAGTTAGCTAGTGCTATAATTTTTACATTATGCATGGTAACTTGGATAATTATTAATATGATGTCTATATACTGTTATGATTATGATTATACACGTATTGTGCTAATCTGGATGATCTTGAAGATGAGATATCCTCCCCTGAACTATACTGAGGTATGTTGGTTATTTTTATGTTTTGGTTTAAGTTAGCATCATATACTTGTAGGAAGAGAAGATCAAATATGACTTGCAAGATGGTATAATACATTTCACGACATTATCCCTATAGATCGGATGAGAAACATGGTGATGAGTACTCCCCTCACATAGCAAAAACAATGGAAAGTTTGAAGGAAGAAATAATAAGTTGCAAAGAAGATAATGAATGAATCATTTAGTCACAATAGAGACTTGACAAGACATCTGATAAGAAATAAGAAGTTAATATATTTATCCTTCATAGCTTGTTAGACTTTCAGAGACAAGGATCGCTTAGAATCATTCATGGGTAAGAGGATAAGAATAATGTAGCATATGGTAGCAGGGCACAAGTTGGGCACATGTTGTATAGAGAAGACATGGTTAGAGATGGAATATTCTTGGATACACTTGATAGACAAGGAAATCGATATGGGATTTACTACCTTGAACATGGGATTTACTCTAGTTCTAGTTCAAGCAAGTGTCATGGTCATCATCACTATCATCCTTACAGGAGGAGTGATAGGGGATATTTTCCATATGATTTCAAGAAAGAAAATATACCTACCTTTTATGGAGAAATGAAGAATTCATAGGATGGAGAAGCGTGATTACCTGGGATGAATAAATTATTTTGGTTGCATGATTACTCAGAAAACATCAAGGCCAGAATATTTATGTTCAGTATTTAAATTAGATCAGACATTTTGTGGGAATATGAAAAGAATGTTAGTGATATTCATGAAGATGATTTTACTTGGAGTGAGTTCAAGATACTTTTCAGGAATAAGTATCTATCTTAGAGATACTATGATGATAGGGAAAAATAGATCTATTAGTTGAAGTTGTGATCCATGAACAATGAGGAGTATACTAGTAGATTCTTGGAGTTGTTGAGGTATGTGCCTTACCTAAAGGAGGAGAAATCATAGATTCAAAGGTTCATCAATGGGTTTCCTGTAGCATTCCAGGACATGATTGAGTTTTATGAGTTGATATCAATGGAGGAAACCATCAGGAATATAAAAAATTATTATGAGAAATGAAAGTGTAGTTCTTAGACTAAGAAAGATTAGAGAGGTAATGCAAATAATAAAGGAAAATTGGATAAGAAGATAAGAAGACCTCAAGAAACAAGTAACAAATAGGATGCATCATGAAAAAAAGAGGATGGAACACTACATAAGAATTTTAATGCATCTGACAAAGGACATGAATTTGAGTATGAGGAGAAGAACAAGGGTGCAGGCTCAAAGCCTTTACAATGTTGGACTTGTGGAAATTATCATTGCTAGAGATATCACCCATAAAATCAGTGTGGTAGACCAAAAATTTGCAGTGCTCAGGAAGCACATAGAGTGGGGGATGCTAGACAATGTATTCCTAGGAT